>JAWZYU010000146.1:0-330000 GCA_038380435.1 Ryuthela nishihirai | reverse complement strand
ACCACTCGGCCATGGGATGGCTATAGTTTGATAGCACCCTCTGAAAGTAGAAAAAGCCAAAAATTTAAAACAAATTTTGCAAATTATCTATTTGTGCTATAAATTTGAAACTTATGTGGTAGAGGTGGTAGCAAAGATTTAAAACTAAATTTCCACAGAGAAGAGATGGGGATTAACTTTTCCTATTCCTCATCAATTACACATGTAGATAGAAATCGAAATGAAAGCCCAGAAACAGCTATATCTTATATCTGTTTTTAGTATAACATCAAATTTCTTATATATATCTTACAAAAATATGTAATTGAAGTTTGAAAAATAATTGTTTCTTTATTTGATGCACATTTTATTAAGCTATGATAGGAATAATTTGTTAAAACCATTTCATTAAAATTTCTTAGATAAAATATGTGGGATTGCTAATTTAAGCTCACAAATTTAGAACTATTATCAACACATTTCTGATAAAAGTTTCAAAATTCTACCAAAAATTGTAGGATTCTAGAAGTAATTATGTAGTATGTAACTATTTTTTTTTTCTTTACTCTCTTTTCTGCCTGAAAACAATTTCAATATTCCTAGATATATTGTCATCATTTATACCAGCATTCAATGTGTAGTTCATACTACTGACACCTAAACTGTATGTTAGTTCAGTTCTGATGCATAAACTAGGTCATGATCAAGCAAGACATAGATGCCAGTGTTTTTTAGTATGTGCGATTTAAATTTCATTGATTGTTCTTATGTGGCTTCTATTTTGATGCATTTAAAGGCATTTAATTTCACAGTGAATTTCTTCATGTGTTGATATGTCCAACCCCGCCTTCTCGTGGTGCGGACCGTTAGTAACTTTCAAAAGAGATACTCTCTTGTGGAAGTGAACGGAAGGGGAGGGCTGCCAGATTAGTGTGGCCTACTGATCTGGACAACTATGGCTACTTTTCTTTTTTTTCTACCCTGCTGAGGAGTGGTCAACCACACAGGGTCCTGGTGCTGACCATATAAACCTACTGGACTGGACAGATATATGGCTCTGAGCTTGATTATGGATCCTGATTTTGCTGCACTGGTGGGCTTCTGTGGAGGGAAAATCTTCCGCTGTGTTTTCTTTTTGTTTGTGGGTTGACAGCCCCAAGTGAATAGATCCACAGGATATGTTTATCAGCTGGTGGATAATCCTGAGCAGAAGTCATCGCAGGCACCTGAACTCTTTGCTTCTATTGGCATCGTCAAATTCTACATTGGAGGAAGTCTTCCAGTGTAGATGGCTTCAGCCTTTAGTAGTGGGGGAACGGGTCTTTGCCCCATGTCTGCGATTAGGGGGCTGTTTGATATTGTCGGCATTCCCTCTCTCAATAAACATAGTTTCTTTAAACATCCCACTAACCATTTTCTCTCCATAGGTAGTTGGAATGTGAGGACTCTGCACAGAGCTTTTTCTCTTGATGTCCTCACACAAGAATTCCACCGTTATAATTTAGATATTCTCGGCTTGCAAGAGACCAGATGGACAGATAAAGGTCAGATTCTTAAAAATAATCTTAAATTTCTCTTTTCAGGGAGGGACGACAAAAAGCATCACCAAGGCGTGGGTCTGCTTCTCAGCAGACACGCTAGTGATGCTCTTCTAGGATATGAGTGCATTAATGAAAGGTTTCTTACAGCAAAATTTCAGACAAGCGTTAAAGACTTGAATGTTATCTGCTGTTATGCCCCCACTGAGGATGCCGATGAGGATGAGAAGGATAGGTTTTATGAACAACTTCAGGATATTTTGAATTCTGTCAAGAAAGGAGATATTACCCTTGTTCTTGGTGACTTCAATGCCAAAGTTGGTACTGACTCTGACCTTTGGGGAGGAGTAATAGGCCCTTTTGGTATTGGTAGCTGCAATAGCAATGGGCAACGTCTCCTACAGGTAAGTAAACTCAATGGATTCAGAATAACTAACACTTATTACAAACACTGCGACATACATAAGTACACATGGGTTTCACCTGATGGGCTGCATAAGAATATGATTGATTACATATTAATTAACAGCAAATGGACTAGTTCTGTTAGGAATACCAGGGCATATAGGGCAGCTGAAATTGGATCTGACCATTACCTTGTTAAAAGTGTGTTGCAACTTAAACTTAAAAAGTGTTGTGCTAGGGTTAAAAAATTTACTTTTAATACTGAAGCTCTGAAAGATCCAGTTATAGCCAAAGCTTACCATGATAGGTTACTTAGTCATTATGACAGTCATGGTTTGCTTACTACTGAAGTTGAGGAAGAATGGGATCATTTTAAACAGGCTTTTTTGGACACTAACAGTACTCTTTTAGGAAAAAAGGAGCAGAAGAGGCAAAATTATCTGAGTGATAAGGCACTTGAGCTTATTTCGGAAAGAAAGAACTGCAGGAATGCCCTTAATCAATACCCTACTAGTCCTAATAGAAAGCATTACAGAGACCTTAATAAACTTGTAAAGGATCAGTTAGCTGCTGATAAAAATTTTTGGCTTGATGGTTTGGCTGACAAAACCGAGGAAGCAGTTAGACAGCACAACAGCAGAGAGCTGTACCAGATAGTTAATGTTTTGTGTGGTAGAAAACGGACAGGCATACAAGGATTGAAGGATAAACAAGGTAAGGTTATAGAAGGGGAGGATTCTGTCATGGCTAGGTGGGCTGAGCATTTCAGTGATGTTCTAAACAATGTAGTTAGTTCTACTCCCATTGTTTGCAATGATGATAGATGCATGGTGGCTTTAATGTTGGCCCTATAACACAATCTGAAGTTAGTTTGGCTGTTTCTAAACTTAAACTTCATAAATCCCCAGGGGTAGATGAAATTACTACGGAAATGCTTAGAGCTGGGAATGTTTCGGTTACCACTTGGATGACTGAAATTCTGAATCTCTTTTATGATAAAGGCATGGTTCCTAAGGATTTTACCAGAGCTATTGTTATCCCTATTTTCAAAAAAGGTGATCGCAGTTCTTGTGATAACTATAGGGGTATCAGCCTACTCTCTGTTCCAGGTAAAGTTCTTTCCATGATTGTGCTTAATAGAATTAAGAATCTGGTTGACAGGCAATTGCGTGATGAGCAATGTGGATTCAGAAGTGGTAGGGGATGTGTAGATCAGATATTTTCACTTAGGCAGATTCTTGAGAAATGTTTAGAGTTTCAGAAACCTTTGGTTGCTAGCTTTGTTGATTTCAAAAAGGCTTTCGACTCTGTTGATCGTCATAATTTGTGGTTGATTGTGAGATCATATGGTATACCAGACAAGTTAGTTAACATTATGAAAGCTCTCTATAATAACACTGAGTCGTGTGTGAGAGTTGGTAAGGCTTGTAGCAATTGGTTTAGCATTACTTCTGGTGTTCGACAAGGGTGCATTTTGTCTCCTTTTCTCTTTAGCTTGGTTATTGATTATGTTATGCGAAATTCACTTCAAGGGAAAGATTTTGGCCTTAAATGGGCTGGAGATACGAAAATTTCTGATTTAGATTATGCTGATGATTTAGCCCTTTTGGCAAATGATGTTGATGAGATGAACTCTTTCATTCGAGCTGTTGATGAGACTGGTAGTAGAGTAGGTTTGGTTATAAACAGAGAGAAAACTAAAGTGATGAAAATTGGTCAGGCAGGCTGTGATTCAGTTAATCTGAATGGTTGCAGTCTTGAGCAGGTGTCACAGTTTAATTATCTTGGGAGCTATGTAACAGATAATGGTGATGTGCGGCATGAGATTAACAGACGAATAGGGATTGCTGCCGGGACTTTTAAGAATCTATGGAGAGTGTGGAGAAATAGGCGTATACACCTAAAGACTAAAATTAGACTGTATAATAGTTTGGTTCTTTCTAGGGTTAGTTATGGTAGTGAAACTTGGACACTTTGTAAACAAGATAACAGGAAACTAGATGCTTTTGATTCCAGATGCTTACGCAGTATCTTGGGCATTAGGTGGTTCAACTTTGTAACTAATGATGAGATTAGGAAAAGGAGTTTGCAACCTCCTTTAAGCAGCATATTGTGCAGAGAGAGACTCCGTTGGTTTGGCCATGTTGCCCGTATGAATAATTATAGATTGGCGAATAGGGTTATGAACAGTGTGCCTAAAGGCCTCAGAAAGAAGGGGAGACCTAGGATGCGGTGGGCAGACAATGTCAAACAGGACCTTGTTAGAATTGGTGTGCAGTGGCCAGATGCAGTAGATGTAGCTCAGGATAGACTTGCTTGGAGAACTAAATTGCACGGTCTGGTTGGACCTCCGTAAGCCCATGGCTGCTTGAGGATGATGATGATGATGATGAATTGTTCCTACATATTTTAGCTCAATATTTATGTATAAGCTTTATGTTCCTTATATTTATTGTTTTACTAGCTGAACATACCCGGCGCAGCACAGGTTTTTCACTGTACTAAAGGTAAATTTTGTAAGTAACCCCCCCCCCCCTCCCTGACACTTTAGCATAGATTTTCAACAGGAAGAAATTTGCATGGTGTTTGCTTGGATTGTAGATGTCAGCGAGCTCTCTCACAGCCAGGGGCTTAGTTTCTGCATAAGCTATCAAGATTTTTATTTCCGTTACCACAGATTTTGCCGCCCTATGGCTCCTGTGATATTCGTACGGTCCAAAGTTCCTGCACAGCGTCCCCCATGTGCCCCAGTGATCAGTTTAAAAATCAGGTTCCCACTTGGCCCATGGCTTCATTCCTACACAAATTATGATTGCTCGTGCATCACTTTTAATTTGCATATTTGTTGTTTCCTGCACTAATGGTTAGTTTTGCGAGTATCCCCCTCGACATTTTATCACAATTTGAGCACTAAGAATTTCCTGGTGTTGCAAAAGTCATTCCTTATGGGGCACACTCTCAGAGCTCATGGCAAATGATTAAGATATTTATTTGAACAGATTTTGGCATTCTGCAATTCCCGATGTAATTCACTGAAACATCCCGAATTTCGTAGGCGGGTTCCCCATGCCTGACCCCACGTTTGGTTGGAAAATCAAATTCCTAGCTGCAATGGAATGCCTAAATAATGCTTTTGGAAATGTGGGGAATCTGGCAATGGCATCAGATTTGCAGCAGAAAAGTTAAATGCTATTTTAACTCTTTACTTTCAAAGTTAGGGAGCAATAAATGGCAACAGTAAATTTGACAGCGATTCTCAATTCCCATAGGAATAGCATGGTAAATATTTTTGCTTCTAGCAAGCCCCCTTGTGGACTTCTGAAATTTGGCACTGCAATCCGGACCACAACTCAAAACATTCTCTGAAAATTTGGAGCATGTACGTTGATTTCCCAATGAGTTATGGCTGCCACAAACAGACAGACTTCTTTTATTACATAGTTGGGTTGTTGTTTTACCTCTGAGCGGCACTTTTTTGTACACCATGGGCTGTATGGCCAGGTCACAAGGACCCCAAAGGCTCAGAGAAAGTTGGGGGAGGGGACCCACTGGAATGGCTGTTGGGAGACAGATGGTAGCCTCCCATCAAGGCCATCCAGCATGTTCTTTAACGTGCACAGGGTGTGGCTCTCCCGCACATGGGGCCATGGCTTAACATCCCATCCAACGGACGGCAACCTTTCCAAACCCATCGGTGTCCCCTACTGACCGTGGGCAGAGCGGGGAATTTTGCGGAGATAAATCTCAACGCTGACCCTTTAATTACATAGATTAAGAATATTATGTTATGCCTGACCCACATAATTTTTTATAAATATGTCAAATAAACATTATTTTAAATTTAAATTATTTAAAATAATGAAATTTAGAATTTAAAATAATGTCAAATAAACATTATTTTAAATTCAGTTAGCATTTCAAATATACTTTTATAAACTTTCATTTTTATCTCTATTGACTATTTGATTTTATTTCTGTCAATTTATGTCTAGTAGATTTACCCGGCATTGCTCAGGTCTTAAACTTTCTATCAATATATATATAAAAATACCTATCTTCCTATAATAGGGGCCTAAAAAGTCGAAAATAAACCTAAAGCATATTGATGGTGCAATCAGTCACTGATTTTATATTCATTTCAATGGAAAATAGGGTGCCAGGAATCTTGTTGAATAGGAAAATTGGCACCCTGCCTTCCTTTGAAGTGAATACAAAAATCATTGACTGATTGCACCATCGATATGCTTTAGGTTTATTTTCTGATTTTTAGGGAACGTGGAGAATTTTCTATTTATTTTTTTATCACTAAAAACACCTATCTTCATAAACTTTGAGATATAACTCATAAACATCGAGCACGTTTTCCCCACTTTTGGAGTCATGTTTGACGTAGCCCACAACATTGGAGATATCAGAAGTTTTTATTTGTGATACGACTCATTAAAGTTCGACCTCCACAAAAATCTGCCCACCCCTTTCATCAGGGGGGAATAGTGAGGGGCGAAAATTTGAAATAGTTTTGACTGTCATTATATGAGCTTTCGTTTGACACCTAACTCGTAACTGTAGGACCTCGCGTTCAGAAGATACAGTAGAACGATTTTCACATTGTCTGTTTTTTAGTGGGGAAGCATTGGTGATCAATTTGTTATAGCCTATGACACTCCCTGCGTCACAAGCTTTCATTTAACACATAGCTTGTTACTTTTTTGCCAAATAATTAATAAATGGAATTATGACATGTTGTATGACAAATTAATCAGCATTTAATTCTGGACTTTTTTAAGATAAAGTATTTAACAAAAAAGACGATATGGTTTATTTTAATAGGACCTTTTAACAGTCATTCGCATTCAGGAGATATAGGGTAAAAATAATTATATTTTCCCCCATTTATAGGGGGGTAGGAAAGCATGGGGGTTCTATTTTTCGTAGCCTACGACATTCCCCGCGTTAGAATCTTTCATTCGACTATAGTTCATTACCTTCAGCATTTGTTTAGGAGATATAGAGGAACCATTATTTTCACTTTTCCCCTTTTTAGGGGGAAGAAAGTAAGGGGTAAATTTTTTATATCCTATGCCACTCCCCACATCATAAGCTTGCATTTAGTACATAAATCATTAAGTTTCTCCATCGCATTTGAAAGATATGGTGAAATGGTTTGTCAAATCCACAAACCAACTAACTGACAAATGTGCAAGCCAAAAGCAATAGATAGCTAGGTAAAAATATAGAGTATATGGCTTCCCATTGTCACAATTGGTGTCCCAATGTCACGTTTTAATTTGGCATAAAAATCATTACAATTAATTCCTTTCAGCTTAATTTTTTTCTGTCTCTTTTATTGATGGACAGAAACAGATATATTTCTAGATACCGTATGAAAAGACGGAATTGCCTCGCTCACATAACCAAACTTTTCAAATCATTTCGTACCCACCAGAGTCCCTCGGATACAGTTTGCCAGCCATATGCAACTTTACAGAAAAAAAATTAAATATGGTGTGAATTGCCCAAAAAAATATAGGTACTATGAAAAAATTATCATCATAATTAAAAAACATTATTTAATACTTAAGATATTAAAACTTTTATTAATTAATATACCATGTTTATTAACTTTTACATATTTTAGTTTCCGATGTGAATTCATAGTTTTTGAAGCTTTCATTCAAACTAAAAATCGCGTTCCACTCGTGTTTAATTAGAACAACTTCAATATTCATGGTTGCTCGAGCTCTTGACCCAACAAACTAAACAGAGTATCACTCAAAATCAGAAAAAATTTAGCTTGATGCATTCCTTCTTTGAAATTTATTGGTGGCAAGTTATTTTGAATAACTTTAAGCGCTAATGTTTAACCCTTCTAGTGTCCACATCATCTGTATACATTTGGAGAATCTGAATTGAGAGGCCAAGGACGTATCTGTTTTCAGTACACAAAAAAAAATCAGTTTTTTAAAAAATAAAAATTGCCGCTGTAATTATTTTTAATATATATCTTGTAAAATATATATAATTCAGGTTTCAAAAATAATATTGTTTTTAAATCTGATGCATATTTTATTAAACTACAATATAAATAATTTTATAAAGCCATTTCTTAGAAGCACTAAACGGTATTGCCAATTTGCTTGTTAACTTGCTATTTGCTGAAGCAACCTTCTGATTTAAGCTCACAAGTTCGATTTGAACTATTATCAACAATTTTTTTCCTTAAATTTTCGAAAATCTAAAAATTAACCAAAAAAAAACTTATTTTTAAAAACTACAGATTTTGGAAATAATTACAAAATACGTACTGCCATTTATTTTTTCTGTTCCACACTCTTTTCTGTCATAAGCCTATTTTAGTATTCCCAAATTATTACCATTTTTCCCAGCATTCTTATGCATCTTTCTCGCTCTTAAAATCAAAACTGGAAGTAAACACATCCTTCTTAGAAATTCAGGTTGCAGCTACATTTAATTAGTTATGCTTCACTGAGGCAAACAAGATGCAGATGGCTGACACATGCTCTCTCTGTTCTGTGTACTATATAGTGTTTTGAATCTGCATATTGGATACCCTTTGTAAAATTAGTATTTACTTTTTTTATATTTAAATTTTAGTTTCCATTTCAGTATATTTATTTTCAGAAATTAGCAATCTTTTGGTTGATCGATAAGTATTGATTTTTCATAGTTATGCTACATCATATGGCCGGCTTACAACTTGTTGCTGTGGATATTTTAACATCGCATTAGGCTGTATGTTAATTTTTATTTTATTATTTATTACATTTCCAGTAAAACTTTGATCTGGTATCATTTTCTGAAAATAAATGAGATTTTGGATATGGAAGCAAATTCATTTCTGTAGATTTATTTCTGTTAGTTAGTGGTCTTTTTGATTGGCTGATTTATCAATCTTTCCAATGCTAGATTGGAGACAGGTTAAAAGTTGTTGCAGATATTTATTAGTTGCATGTAATTTTTCTTTTCTTATTTTGTTTTTTATAAAAAAAAAAAACTTTGAGTTTGTACTGTTTCTGAAAATGAATGCCTTGGATAAGGAAACAAAATATACTTCCTTGCTATGGAAATCAGCTGTCATGTGGGAGGGCAATTTTGGGAAGGTATCCCCTCCACTAAACTCAGAGTGAAAGTTTCACTCCCACCTCCCACCCTCTAAAAAAATATATTTTTTTTTTGTAAAAATATGAGTTTTTATGTTTATATTGAATGATTTTAAAAGCAACCCCCTCCCCCTCAGTACCTTGGCTGTGTCATACAGACAATATAACACTTTTTTTTTTTTGCTTTGGTGCACAAACCTTTCTGCATTTAGCCAAGATCATCAAGCTTCAATACCCAAAAAAAAATTCATAATGTTTAGCAAAAAAAGCAGCCAAGTAAGTTTTTTTTCTATTTCACAACCAGTTCAAAAAATCCTGTGAATGTGAGAAGTCACTGGTAGTGTTTAAACTAAAAAGTCACTGGCAGTGTTTAAAATATACGATACTGAAAAGAATCATTAAAAGAAATAAAAATCATATTTCAGGTTGAATTTTATTCGGGAGGAAATTTTCTTCCGATAAATATATAATTTAACTATTTATATTCATCAGGTTTTCCAAAATAAATCCTTAATTGTAATAGTGCGATCTTTTTTTCACCATATCACATTAAAAAAGACTTATTAAAATCAATATGCTTGCAAATTTGTTTATATTATTTATTTTCAAAATTCGTAATTAAATTCTGTTTAATTTGATATATAACATGACCTATTTCCATTGATTGTTTTTTCATTCTAAAGTTGACTTGTTTATTTGAATCAGAAGTCAATTATTGGCTAAAAGCTAGGAATTTTCTTAAAGTATGGTATCGAGAAAAAAATTTGAGAAATATTTACTTAAAACCAAAAAAATTATTTTTTGTTATTCAGAAATATATAGCCATTCTACTCATGTGTATTGCAATCATTTCTGTCTATTAGTTTTTTTATTATTATTATTTTTATTTGCATTGCCAGATGTATTTTTTACTACATGACTCTAAAAAAGTCCTATTAAAATAAAATGTATAGTCTTTTTTGTTAAATGCTTCAGTTTCAGAAAATCCAGAATTAAATGCTGATTAATTTGGAATACAACATACCATAATTCCTTTCATTAGTTATGTGGCAAAAAGGTTCTAAAAATTTTTTTTTTTTGGCTGAGCATAGGGAGAAAATAGTTTGGCCTCTGGATGGAAACCTGTTTTTCAGGCTGGACACTGAAAGGGTTAATTATGCGTAATCAGAAATTGATTTCATGCATTTATTTCATTGTTATTGGTGGCAACAGTTATTTTGAATAACTTTCAAACATTAAGCTGTCCCATGGCCGAGTGGTTAGCGCGCTTGGTTACTGATCTAAGGGACCTGGGTTCGAGTCCCGGGTAAGGCATGGATGTATGTGTCGTTTTTCTGCTGAGATCCTGCCATCCTCACAGACCTTCCTTCTACTGTGGCATATAAACCGACAGGCTCCTGTCAGACCTCTGTGGCAAGCAGCTGCTTGAGGGGGTATTTATTTTTTATTTATTATCAACCATTAATGTTAAGTCTATGGACCTGTTCACCCAAATTTTAGTTGAACTTATTGGGTTCGCAAATAGCCTATATTCTTCTTCTGGGTAAAGTATTCATACAAAGTTTGGAGCTTTTTCTTTGGAGCTGTTGACAGAGTGCATATGGAGATAGGACACACAAACTTTCTACTTTATATATTATTGATCTTTTAGAGATGATGATACATCACTATTAATATATAAATTATGACAATAGCCAGCTTACAATTTGTGGCTGCAGATTTTAACATTGTCAGGTTAAATGAAATTTTTTTCAAATTATTTTTCGATTTCCAATAAAAAGAATTGATCTATTATAATTTCCTGAAAATGGCCTTAGATATGGTTTTCTTTAGCATAGAAATCAGTCTTCCTATGATTGATTCCTATGATCATTACAATGACAAAAATATAAACAGTTAACATAAGTCTAGTTTTAGGTTAAAAAAAATACATTATTCATAAAGATATTTCCTTTCTACTGATATAAAACTGAACTGTTACAACTTTCTAAATTTAAGCCTCAACTAAGATTTATTTTTTCACTATCTCACTATGAAAATAAATTTAATATGTTTCAGAATTTTCTTTTTTAATTCTGAATTTTCCTGTTTAATTTGGTATATTATTTACAATATACACCGAAGAGGCAAAACATTATGACTACTTGCCTAATACGATGTTGGTCCCCCACGTGCCACCAAAACAGTCCTTACCCGACGAGGCATGGATGCTATAAGATTTCTAAAGGGTCCTGTGGTATCTGGTACTAATACGTTACCAGCAGATCCTTTAATGCTTGTAAGTTCCGTGGTTGAGCTGCCACAGATCGGATTTGTTGTTCCAACACATACCACAGATGCTCAATTGGACTGATGTCTGGGGGATTTGGAGGCCAGGCCTGGAAGTCTTCCTCATGTTCCGCGAACCATTCTCGAACAATTCGGGCAGTGTGCCATGGCACATTATCCTGCTGAAAGAAGGCACTAGTACAGGGAAATACCATTGACATGAAAGGATGTATCTAGTCTGCCATGATGTTTAGGTAGGTGGTAGACATCAGTTTCTTGCTCATGAATGACTGGACACAGGGTTTCCCAGCAGAACATTGCCCAAAGCATTATACTTCCTCCACCGGCTTGTTTTCTTCCCACGGTGCATCCTGGTGCCAATACTTTCCCAGATAAATGATGCAGAAGTACCCGGCCATCCACATGGTGCAACAGGAATGGAGATTCATCAGACCAGACTACTTTCTTCCAATCTTTCAAGGTCTAGTTCTGATGCTCGCATGCCCATTGTAGGCACTTTCGACAGTGAACCGAGGTTAGCATGGCACTCGAAACAACCTGCAGTTATGCAGCCCCATTTTTAGCAAGTTCGATTACCGTGTGTTGCGACACATTATATTCCCGTCACCAGCATTCAAATTATGGGCAAGTTGCACCACAGTATCCCTTCTATTAGCTCATACCATATGAGATAGCCTTCGCTCACCTCTAGCATCGATGAGCCATGGTTGGCTCACACCTTTCTGATGGTTCATGGTTTTCCCCTCTTCCGACCACTTTTTGAAGATACTAACCACGGTTGACGTAAGCACCCCAAAAGCCTTGCTGTCTTGGAAATGCTCTGACCCAGTCGTCTGGCTATTACAATTTGGCCTTTGTCAAACTCGCTCAAGTTTGCTGCCTTTTCCATCCGAAAAACAAGAATAACACTGATTAACAAAGCTCAGTATCAGGTGTTATTTATACATTTCATGACCTTCATACGTGTGGTTGTTTACCTACAGTTGCTTCGACTTGCATAAAGATTAGCTGGTCATAATGTTTTGGCCGTTCGGTGTATATGGTAATACATTTGGTGTATAATGTATATATGTGCATAAAAAAGACCCGTATACAAAATAGGTCATGTCAAAGTCAATGACATGACCTATTTCGGTTTGTTGACTGCATATTTTGAGTTTTACAGAGCATTAGGAAATATGGCTATAATGGGCCAATGAGCCAATTTCTGTTAATTGGTTATTTGTTAAAAAAATTGTCTAATACTGACATCTATTTGACTGAGCACAGTTGGTGAAAAGTAGGACTTTTATCACAGTACCAAGAATTGAAAAAAAAGGGGAAAATTTCAAAAAGTTCCTTTTAAAGTACTTTTCTTGTTTTAATTTCTTTTTTTGCTTTCAGAAATGGCATTTATATTCAAATTTTTATTTATTAGGGTTCTTTTAATATATTATTTGCATTGCCAAATGCCTTTTTTAATATATGACTCAAAAATAGCCCTATTAAGATGAAACTAGTTTCTGTTAAATATTTTACTTTCATAAAACCAAGAATTAACTGCTGATTAATTTGGCATATAATATGCCATAATTCCTTTTATTAGTCATTTAGGAAAAAATTCTCAAATTCATTTTGTTTGGCTGAGAATAGAGAAAAATCTAGGCCTCTGGATATAAATAAAGTTTTCAGGCTGGACCCTGGAAGAGTTAAACTCCAATCCCTCTTCTTCCTACTACATTATATGTAGTACAAATATCACAGAAATGTTTGCTTAAAAAATACAGAACTATCCACACTCGGTGGTTTGCAGGCCCAGATCTAGAAAAAAATGAAAGGGTGAGAACAAGAAACTCCATTGAGCTAGCATAATATAACCTCCCCCCCCCCTTCTTATTTTATTCCTCCCTCCCCCTGTTCTGCAAAAGATTGGAGGTCTTAAAAAGTTCTTGCAAAATACATGAAATATTAACAGTTTAATAAGATTTTCTCCACTATTACTCTTACTGGCATTTTGAAATTTTAATTTTTGATGGGACACCTCCCTTGCCCCAAAATTTAGTCACCTTATCAAAAATCTCAAACTGAATCTACATACTTTGAAATGCAAAACAATTTTAAGTAATTCTATTTTAGCCTCATACTATATGTTTGACCAGGGGCATAGCAAAGGACTATGGTTGGGGGGGGGGGGGGGTGAGAAATCGAAAATTTTCAAATTCTAAAAGCAAATTTTGCCAACTGAGCATATAATGCCTGTCATATTTTTACCTATATTTTCACTGGGGGGGGGGGGACAATTATACTTCCAATTTTGCCAAATAGCCATAATTTTACAGAAATAATCCCACTATTTACATCTCGTCTGAATTAAAGCAAGTCAGTGTTAATTTTTCCTTGATTTTGCCAACTCTTCTTAATTTCACAAAACAAATCCCAATCTTTACATCTCTCCTAAATTTGCCAAGTTACTTCAAAATTTTCAAACTCCCAAAGATTTTGCTAAGTTTTCTCAATTTTGTCAACTCTTCATTTCACAAACCGAATTTTCACAAATCGCTTATATTTTAACAGGTGGATTCAAATTTTGCCAACTCACCATAATTTTACAGAAAAAAAAAAAATCAAAATTTTTACATCTTCCCTGAATTTGCCAAGTCACTTCGAATTTTATCTATTCTCCTTAATTCCACAAGAAAGCCACAATTTTCACAACTCCCCTGTGTTTCACCAAGTGGCTTCCAATTTTACCAATTCCCGAACTCCCCTAGATTTTACCACGAGATCTCGGTTTTTCCAACTCTCCTTAATTTCACAAAACCAATCACAATTTTTACAACTCAACTGTACTTTACCAACTTCCCTATATTTTGCAAAGTTGTCTCGATTTTACCACCACTCCTTATTTTTGCAAAACAATCCCAATTTTTACATTTCTCCTGAATTTGCCAAGTCACTTTAAATTTTTCAAACTCCCCAAATTTTTGCCAAGTTTTCTTGATTTTGTTAACTCTCCTTAATTTCACAAAAACAATACCATTTTTCGCAACTCGCCCGTATTTTGCCAACTGCCCTAAATTTTGCCAACTCACCACAATTTTACAGAAAAAAATCTCAATTTTTACATTTCACCTGATTTTTGAAAAGTCACTCTGAATTTTGCCAACTTCCCCAAGTTTTGCCAACCCTTCTTGATTTTGAACAACCTGCCATAATTTTACATAAAAAAAGATTTCAATTTTCACATCTCAACTGAATTTTGCCAACTCCCCCCCCCCCATTTTCTCAAGTCACTCCGAATTTTTCCAACTCTCCACGATTTTGCAAACTGCCCCTAAATTTTGCCAACTCACCGAAATTTTATAGAAAAAAAATCCCAATTTTTTCATCTCACCTGAATTTTGCCAACTCCCCACGATTTTGTCAAGTCACTCTGAATTTTGCCAACTCGCAATAATTTTACAGAAAAAAATCCCAATTTTTATATCTCGCCTGAATTTTGCCAACTCCCCACGATTTTTCCAATTACTCCGAATTTTGTCAACTCCCCAAGATTTTGCCAAGTCACTCCAAATTTTGTCAACTATCCAAGATTTTGCCAAGTTGTTCCGATTTTGCTAACTCACCTGCATTTTACCAAGTGGCTTCGAATTTTACTAAATGCACTAAATTTTGTCATCTCTCCATTTTCCAAACTGTCCTAGATTTACCAAGTTGCCTCGATTTTGACAACTCCCCTTAATTTTACAAAAAAAAAGAATAAAAATTTTCACAACTCATCTAGATTTTACGAAGTCACTTAGAATTTTGCCAACTTAAAGTAACTTTGGGGGGAGCCTGGTGGGATACAAACCCATGACCTCCTGATATCATATCTGTTCAAGATTATGAAGTGATACAATGAAAAACCTTTTCAATTTAATCAACTGTATACTCATAATATACTTGCCATCTTCATAACATACTTGTCATTGCTTCTTCAGGCTGAGAGCAGCTTGGGTTGTTTCACCTCTGAGTGGCAGTTTTTTGCACACCATGGGGTAAAGAGAGCAACTTGGACAATACCTTCATGAGACATGTGAAATTGTGTACTGTTGGTATAAAGTTTATAGCATCAATTAGAGGAGATCTTGATCGGCAGCTGGAACTCAGTGGTCAGAGCAACTGACATGTTATCAGTAGATAGTGGGTTCATATCCCACCCGGCTCAAAATTATTTTTCCTATACAACTGAACTACGTTAAATTCAGAGTGATTTCTTCCTTAACACTATTTATTACTCAGCATATTAAAACTTTTATTAACGTATTACATTTATTAACTTTTGCATATTTTTCAAATTAAGTTAATGATTTTAATTTCTGATACAAATTCAAGTTTTTGAAGTTTTTATTTTAACAAAGAATCTCATGTCCTACTAATGCTTAATTACAATTTCAATATCTATGGTCATTCTTGTTCTTGACTAAACAAACTCAACAACTTTATCATGCAAAATTAGAATGAAATTAGTTTGATGCATTACTTATTTGAAAATTATACAAATAAGTTAACACACAGCTATATTTTATTAAAAAGAATTTAATCACGATAATGCTGTGGGATAAGTTAAAACTTCCTGGGAGTGATTCTCAAACTAGGAAAGTGCTGTACATATTATGACCCCTTATGGGTTCTACTTAAGTAATACCTTATAATTACCCTTAACTATACACTATTTAAAAATTAACTCTTTCTTCAAGAGAGCTATTAGAATCATATATAAAGTGAAAACATATTTACCACTTATGCTGGTACAATTGCATATTTTGCAACGTTGTCATGCTGTAGTTGGTAATTATATATGCTACCAGTCCTGATATTAGATGTTCTTGAAGTTGTTACAATGCTGGCACAGATGTTATAAACTGACACAATTTTTCTTTTGGTTCTTCATCCACAATCGTTGATTTGTGGTGTACAGACGGAAGGTTGTCAGTTGTTCGTGGTGGTACAAGTTCCTTTTCTTTTACCAAGGATGATATTTACAGCAACTCTTATAGCCATGTTGTTGCACATTGTAACATCGTGGTAATATTAAATTCTCATTGGGCATTACATAATCAGTTCTTTTGATGTAAAAAGCACTTTTCCCTGCTTGAAAGGATTTTAACTACGCTCCTCTTTGGAAGAAAGCCAATGCCCTGATGATTGCCAATATACTACCGGCCAAAAGCCATCGCGACGCGACTCATAACACGTGGCATCCTCAGGCGAATACGATGGTAGTAATGTGAAGTTTAAATAGCCATCTTCAGTCTAGCCCAGCCCTCTGCGTACTGAGTACTGCGTGCGCATCTTGTGACGAAGCCTGCAATAGGAGATGCCATGCTGACAGAAGGGGTGGAATCTGGGTATTGCAGACCTCGTCACGAAGTTTATGTATATTTAAAGTTTCGGTGTATTGTGGTTGAAATTTTGATCTTGGGGCCATTCCTGGTTTAAAGTTAATTTTGTCAATTTTAATATTATTTTCTACTATTGTTTTTGAAAATGCTGTTGCTAGTTTCTTTTTACTTATGTCTATAATATATTCCTGCATTCGTGTCTCATATTGTCTATATGTTTTTCCGATATATTTATTTTTGCCCTCTAATTTATTTTCAGGGTCTAGGATTTCAATTTTATATACTCCCCCTGTTGATGGTTTATAATCTCTATCGTTTAGAATTAAATTTTTAATGGAATGGGTGATAGTACTGTGTAAAGTAAGGTTATATTTTCTTAAAGTATTTTCGAGTGTTTTCGTTATAGTTTTCATATATGGAAAACTTTTAACGTACTGTTTTTTATTTTCTATTTGTTGTGGATTCATTTGGGTATCTCTTTTGACAATGTATTTTGCTTCCGTTTCCCATTTTTGTAGTAACTTTCTTGGGTATCCTACTTCTTGTGCAGTTGTTCGAATATATTGTAACTCTTCTTGTAGAGTTTTTTGTTGTGAACAGTATCTGTATGCCCTGACATAGTGGGGAATAATACTCACTTTTTTATATTTCACGGATGTGCTGAATCTATTGGTATATAATTAGGAGCATGCGTTGGTTTCCGATATACAGTGCTCTCGCAAAAATGTTTCTCTAAAGCTGACATTTATTTGACTGAGCACAGTTGGTGAAAAGCAGGACTTTTATCAGAGTACCAAGAATTAAAAAAAAGGGGAAAATTTCAAAAGGTTCTTTTTAAAGTAATTTTCTTGTTTCAATTTCTTTTTTGCATTGAGAAATGACATTTATATTCAAATGCATTATATTTTTATCTATTAGGGTTCTTTTAATACATTATTTGCATTGCCAGATGCCTTTTTTAATACACGACTCAAAAATAGCCCTATTAAGATGAAACTAGTTTCTGTTAAATATTTTACTTTCATAAAACCAAGAATTAACTGTTGATTAATTTGGCATATAATATGCCATAATTCCTTTTATTAGTTATTTGGCAAAACATTCTCAAATTCATTTTGTTTGGCTGAGATTAGTTAAAAAATAGCTAGCCCTCTGGATATAAATAAAGTTTTCAGGCCTGACCCTGGAAGAGTTAAACTCCAATCCCTTTTCTTCCTACTACATTATATATAATACAAATATCACAGAAATGTTTGCTTACAAAATACAGTTATAGTTTTCATATATGGAAAATTTTTAATGTATTGTTTTTTATTTTCTATTTGTTGTGGATTCAGTTGGGTATCTCTTTTGACAATGTATTTTGCTTCCGTTTCCCATTTTTGTAGTAACTTTCGTGGGTATCCTACTTCTTGTGCAGTTGTTCGAATATATTGTAACTCTTCTTGTAGAGTTTTTTGTTGTGAACAGTATCTGTATGCCCTGACATAGTGGGGAATAATACTCGCTTTTTTATATTTCATCGGATGTGCTGAATCTATTGGTATATAATTAGGAGTATGCGTTGGTTTCCGATATACAGTGCTCTCGCAAAAATGTGATTTTCGAGTTATTTTAATATCCAAATATGATATTTGACCATTTACTTCAGATTCGGTAGTAAATTTAATTGTGGGCATTACACTATTAAATGTATTGACAAATTCTTTTAATTTTTCTACTGGGTGAGGCCAAAAGATGAAAATATCGTTTACATATTGTATGTATAAATCCGGTTTTAGTGTGCAGGTGGAAAGGACAGTTTCCTTGACATACCTCATAACCACGTCGGACATGAGTCCAGACAGAGGGGAACCCATTGGGATGCCCTCGGTCTGGAGCAATGTCTGTCCTCCAATGTCAAAAAAAAAATAGAATTTACAGCTAGGTCCAGTGCATCGTGCATAGCAAAATACTGAGGGTGTGATGGTTTTGCTATGCGAAGTCATTCAGCTTTTAGCCGCATCGCTGCATCCAATACCGGGGTGTTAGGGTACAGCGATACGACATCTAGCGAATGCATTGTTACCTTTGCTGAAATTGGGGTGTTCTGAATTCTATGAAGTGCTTCTTGACATGATGTTACAATATTTTTGTGGGAGGGAAATATTGTTTAAAAAAGTTAAATAATGCTGTTTCTAGATTATAAGTTGGGGATTTTCGTTTGTTAACTAATGGTTGAAATGGTTTTTCTTTTTTATGCAATTTTATTTTAACGAACATTTGAGGTATGTCCGGGTACATTGGTACTATACATTGCTTTGCTATATCCTCTGGTATAAATGGGTCATTTTTTATAATGCCCATTTTAGTAATTATATTTGAAATAGGGTTATTTTTGATAGGTTGATATTTTAGTTCCTTTATAGTTTCCATTACTTTTTTGTCATATTGTTCTTTATCCACAATCACTATTATAAAGGGAAAAGTGCTTTTTACATCAAAAGAACTGATTATGTAATGCCCAATGAGAATTTAATATTACCACGATGTTACAATGTGCAACAACATGGCTATAAGCGTCGCTGTAAACATCATCCTTGGTAAAAGAAAAGGAACTTGTACCACCACGAACAACTGACAACCTTCCGTCTGTACACCACAAATCAACGATTGTGGACGAAGAACCAAAAGAAAAATTGTCTCAGTTTATAACATCTATGCCAGCATTGTAACAACTTCAAGAACATCTAATATCAGGACTGGTAGCATATATAATAACCAACTACAGCATGACAACGCTGCAAAATATGCAATTGTACCAGCATAAGTGGTAAATATGTTTTCACTTTATATATGATTCTAATAGCTCTCTTGAAGAAAGAGTTAATTTTGAAATAGTGTATAAAGTTAAGGGTAATTATAAGGTATTACTTAAGTAGAACCCATAAGGGGTCATAATATGTACAGCACTTTCCTAGTTTGAGAATCACTCCCAGGAAGTTTTAATTTTTTAACTTATCCCACAGCATTATCGTGATTAAATTCTTTTTAATATTTGAAAATTATTGATGGCAATGCTTATTTTGAATAACTTTCAACTATTAATGTTAAGTCTGTAGGGATTTGGAGTAATTCAAACCCGCTCACCCTATTTTTGGTTGACCTCAGCAGGTTCACACATAGTCTATATTCTTCCCCTGAGGTGAAGGGAACATTCACGCAAAGTTTGGTGCCTCTAGCTCTTCTGGTGGCTGAGTGCATAAGTGGACAGACACAAGCAAACTTTCTTCTTTATATATTAGATATGTAAGAAATTTTTAAAATGGCACTTTTGTTAATTGAACTTTTATGTGTTGTATGTAAAACAAATATGGGCATCATTGGCTCTCGTTTCAGATTCTGTACTTGTATAATGGACATTGCGCCTGGAAGGGATAAGCATGTTATCCAGACACAGAACAGTGGCAAAGTAACTGAAATGTAACTTACCAATTGCTTAATTGGATATTTGAGAAAAAAAGAAAGCTCTAATCAGCAGCATAAAAAACATATAATTCAATTCTTTTTTTTAGTTTACAATCAGAGTACATACACAGTTATATTCTGTTAAAATAAAAAAATTAAGAAAGTGGTTGTAAGCTGTATAGTTTGACTTTTAAACAGCCATATTATGCATTTTTATACTTTCTTTTAAGACAAAATACTATAAAACATTGTCTAAAAATAACTGCATCTGTCACAAACTGGTGTAAATGGTAAAATTATTTATCTCTAATAATTCAAATTTCTGGATCTTAAGAACTATTACAATTATCATCTTACCTATTCTGTCATGAAATCAGGAGAAAAGAAAAACGTTTTTCTGGAAATGACATCAAAAACTGAATATGAGGACTACTTCTTAATGTACTGGCAGTATCTGTAAAAACAGGTTCACCACTCTTATGATAAACTGAAGTAGAATTCATGGTTGCTGTCACAAGCATTTAAAACTCCTGGTACACTTGGTTCTCGTCTATTGCCATCCAACACAGTCTTCATCAGTTTTAACTGCACCTGTAGGCACATGGCTCTCATGTGTTGAAGATATGAAATGCTCATTTAATGTACTTGAAAGAAAAACCATTATGCCTTGGTCATGACCTAAGACTGCGTTGATAATGATGCATTAGTCAATAAAAGATTAAGGTCTTGAACAATAATACAATGATTATCTTAAATAGGAAGAAGGGAACTATTTGTCATTTGCTTCATTTATCACATTATGATGAACAGCATAGCATTCAATAGTTCGCTGTCATGATAAGCATTTAAAACTTCTGGTTTCTGCTGAAAATTTTGGAGAATTGGGCATTTCTGTAGTTGCCTATCATTACCATTGTTTTCAACAATGACTCCTGTGAAATAAAAGAAATATTAACTTGTACTGAATTAAAACTATTAAATCATACTAAGAATAAGTAATGTTTACATACAGGTAAAATTTCAATTCACATCATTTACCCTTCCAGACCAATGACACCTCAGCATTTTTACCTTATTTCTCTTTACTTTTGAATTTCTAAAAAAAATTTTCCTGCAAAACAAAACTGGTTTTTAATCTGGTAAAGAACATAAATACTTATTTTTAGTAACCTTAAAATAAGGTTCTAAAGTCAACTTTTACTGCTGAATGCAAATAAAAAAAAGTTAGGCCTTGGCAATTGCAATATTTTTTTAGAACATGCAAAGGTTTAAATATGACATTCAATCAGTAGCACCAAAGGGTGGTTTTAGTCCCTGATACTCTCCATCAACACCTACTGTCCAAGAGAAAAGCAAACTATCCCAAATAAAAATAATAATTAATAATAAAAAGAAACAAAAATGGCAAATGATCTGGCAAATGTGCCATTTTTGTGTGGCAGATGTGTTAGCAAATGACAAATTCCTCAGGCTGATAGTGTCACAGATTTAATATTTCCATTTTTCCAACCAAAACAGTAGAATTGCACTTTTCAGATACCCCAGTGGATCAGTAACATTCCTATGGAAACACAGCTTTTAGGCAAGTACTCTAATGCTTCTCGCACCCCGTCTTCCAACTAGACTGCGACGCCAAACCCCTTCTATACAGAAATTCTGGAGTCACCAATCCAATTAATTCTGCATTCTCCAGAAACATTTCAGCATTGCAAAATCTAGTAATGATTAAAACCAGGACTAAGGAAATTCACTAACCAATGGCAAGTGAATTATTTGGTATGCCTTGTAACTTCAAAACTATAAAAATTACAGCAGTAAAATATTTTTAGTCCAGTGGGGTATTTGAAAAGTTATAGCAGTGAATTCCACTGTTAAGGTTAGGAAAATGAAAAAAGTATGCTGTGACACTATCAGCCTGAGGATTGCCATTTTTGTTTATTTATTATTGACTGCAGAAACACATCTTCACCAAATAAAAATTTTCTTCTTTGATTGCAGTCTCATTAACCTCATCTAATGCTCTTTTGTGTAATGCACATTCTGGCTGATCAAATTTTCCCCTATTTCTCAACCCTTGATTAAAACACATTTGAAGTTCCACTAAATGTAAAAACTTGTAAAACCAATATGGTAATGCATGTTTTGACTTAGAAGCTGCTACATTGAACAGAACTTTGGGAACATTTTATTCCTTACTAGAAATAAAATGTACTTATTGATTATTTAATAATTTTCCTTATTAAATAATCTCAGTATATAAATAATCAAAAAAGAAAATTTTACCAATAACCCTGATATGTGTTGAGCAAAGATGATCAAGAAAAGTTTTAAAATAATGTCATGAAATGGTGAGTGCAAAGTCAATAACAAAGACAGACGAAACAGTTCCATTTTTAATCAATATCTTGATAGTAAAAGGAACACTTTCAAAGTTTCAGAAAATGGAGAGAAAAAAGTGTAATACTTGTTGATAATATAAAAACTTAGAAAAAATTAAATGTGGAAGCAAATGTATTTTGATTATAGGATTTGCAATATATAGGACAGAGTAGAATCCTAGATGCTACTCTTACCTTTTACAGGTCTTCTCATACAAGGACATGCCCTAGTAAGACCAAAGTCACTGCTGACCACTGCCTAGATTAAAGCTAACACAGCACAGAGAGTTTGCCTTGCTGCACAGTCACTAGCTGCCTAACCACTATGCCAGTTCAGGCATAACAATAATAATGTTATCAGAATAATACAAGAAATGTGGAATCCAGATTTTGTATATAGGCACATATATCTTTCTTCAGTTAAGATACTGATATAATGAAAGTGAATAAAAGGTTAATTTGAATATGATGTTATATAAGGCAATACTTGCTATTTTATTATGGGGTTGGGTTGTGTTACCTCTAAGCGGAACTTTTTTGCACACCAAGGGTTAAATGGCAAGGTAACATGGACCCCGAAGGCTCAGAGAAGGTTGGGGGAGGGGACCCACTGGAACAGCTGTTGGGAGACAGATGGTAGCCTCTCGTCAAGGCCACCCAGCGTGTTCTTTAACATGAACAGGGTATGGCTCTCACATACATGGGGCCACGGTTTAACGTCTCATCCGACAGACAGCGGCCTTTCCAAGCCCATCGGTGTTCCCTACTGA
Source organism: Ryuthela nishihirai (assembly GCA_038380435.1). Classification (NCBI taxonomy): domain Eukaryota; kingdom Metazoa; phylum Arthropoda; class Arachnida; order Araneae; family Heptathelidae; genus Ryuthela; species Ryuthela nishihirai. The sequence continues at coordinate 306,707 of JAWZYU010000146.1, read as the reverse complement.
CTGTGGGCAGGGCGGGGAATTTTGCGGAGATAAATCTGAACACTGACACAGCTGGGACTCGAACCTGGGAACTGCAGATTACGAGCCTGGCATGCTACCGACTAGCCACCCCCTATTTTATTATGTACAGTTGAATACACTGAAAGGGTAATTTATTATACACACCCACTTAATTTTGTGTTGGGTGGTTTTACCTCTGAATGGCACATTTTTGCACACAATGGGGTAAATGGCCATGCCACAAGGACTGAGCGCTCAGAGAAGGTTGTGGGGAGGGAACCCACTGGGAAGCTGAAATTTTTTGTTAGAAAAAAAAATGGTAGCATCCTGTCAAGGCCATACAGCATGTTCTTTACGGTGCACAGGGTGTGGCTGTCCAGAACACAGGGCCCCAACTTAACATCCCATCCAACAAATGACAGCTTTTCCATGCCCATCAATGTTCCCTACTGCCCAAGGGTAGGGTGGGAGGTTTCGAGGAGATAAATCACGATGTTGACCCAGCTGGGACTGAAACCTGAGAAATACAGATTGCGAGCCTGAATCACTACTGACTGAGCCACTCCTGCTCCCACCCACCAAATGTGTGGGTCCACCTTTCACCCTCACAACAGCAGCAGTATGTCATGGCATGGATTCTACGAAGTGTTTGAAACTTTAGTTGGTATTGCAGCCCATGATTCCAGGACAGTTGTACATAAAACATTGAGAACTGCCAGTTATGGATTTCAGGCTCGAATGCATCCCTCCACTTTGTCCCAGAGATGTTTAATAGGGTTCGAATCCAGAGAGTAAGGGCCAGTAAAGGGTTCTGAAATCACTGGAATGCTCCTTCAGCCAGTCTTTAGCATAATGGAAGCAATGAGATGTGGTGTACTCTTTTATTGAAAGAAGGCATACTGCTGTGGGAAATGGATAGCCATGAATGGGTGTAAGTGGTTGACAAGTACATTAACTTAGCCTTGTGTGGTGATGGTGGTTTCAATAAGTAGAAGGGGCCACAAGGTGACACATATAAATATGCCCCAGAACACTAAACCACCAGCCTGCAACACACCAGACAGTTGGGGTCCATGGCCTCATGTGATCTTTGCCAAACACACAACCTCCCATCAGTGTGTTGTAAGTGGAACCTCTATTCATCAGACTACGCTACACATTTGCAGTCATCCATTGTCCACTAGCAATGTTCCTTCATCCACTGCAACCTCATAGCCCAGTGACATGCTGTTAAGAAGAGTACTCGAAGTGTGATTCAACTGCTGTTGCCCAGTTGTGCCATCATATATCAAATGGTCTTTGCACAAACCTTAATAGTTGCCCTATCATTGAATGGCAACATTATAATCAGCACTGTGGCCCTCAGTTCTAATACAGGAGAGATAGTACTCACACCTAGAACATTAACACTCCAGTTATGGCCACATTTTTTCACGCAACTGCAAGTTTCGTTGGTATTGATGGTCCTAGTGCACATGTGTGACAGTTGCAAACAGAAATCTCAGACATTCTGCAGTGATCGATATGGAGCACTACCATCTTTCTCACACCATTTACCCATAACACTGCCAGGTATGCTACACAGCAGGTAAGTATCTGATCAATTTATAGCCCACAAGGGGTTTTGCCTGGCCATATTATTGTGGTAGAGTAGGGAACTTTTATGGATGGGTGGGTAAATTAAATGGTGGTAAAAAGATGGTGGGTGCTTTCAATGTATAATGTTTATCAGGTGGGTCATTCCATGTCAAATCAACCAAAAGTTTGGAAAAAGTTCACCACCCATCACAGATTTCCATGATCTTTGGCATAAATGTTAGTACACATAAGATGTCTAATTGTCAGAATATTTTGGTCAAAAAAATTTTGTAATGAGTTATAATCATTAAACTGAGGGGAAAATAATGAAATTGTGACTAAAGGTTTTTCTTTTCTTTTTTCTTTGCTACTATGGAAAATGAGGAGACCAAACTTGGTGCACTAATGTAAATTTTCCTTATTAACTCAACAAAAAAATTGAATTTGAAAAATTTAATAGTTTTGAAAAAAAGTTGAAAAAAAACTGATAATTTTAAAATGTTAAAAAAAAGTGATGTGGACCTATTGGTAAAAAAATTAAAACTGGCATGTGTTGTACATTATACTCCATAGAAACATTGCACAAAATTTGGAGTATGGTCATTTCTTTGAAAATGAGGAAAAAAATATTAAATCTGTACCAATGTTATCGCTAATGATGCACTACAGAGGTCCGCACTGATGTTTTTACACGTGCACTGTAGGAGACTCACACAGAGGCTACCAAGGTGCTCAGCTGCTTGCACTCAAGTGCACCTTTGTAACTCCAATCACTCCAACTAGCTTTCGGCTACTATTTACAGCTATAATGCTGCTGTTGATAAAAGTTCATATCCCTTTTTACAGATGAGCAAACAAAATAGCCCAATATTTAGAGATAACAAATTTAACAATACAAATGCTGAATGTTACATTGGGTGATCATATTGTGATCAGTAAAAACCCAGACATGTTATTAAATGTTCAGACTTCAGTTCATATAACTTGAAAACAGTAAATTATGCATTATTTTTGATCAGTTGTTCTATAACACTGGTTTACAAGGTTTTTATAACATGAACAATTGTAGCTGCTTTTAACTATTTTTCAGGTGCTGATTTCAGATTGTAACGCTCCAAACAAATGCAAAATACTTGAAGTTTTTATGCTTCGGATAGCTTAGACGGGCGCCAGGCAATAATTAACAAATTGCCAAAAGTAGAATAAGTTGATAATAAGTTGATTTAGGGTTCAAATACCAGCGAGCTTAATGAGTAAGAATCAAAATGATTGTCAAGTAAACTTTATAATTCAAAAATCCTTAATTCGCGTTGCTCAAGAGAAAAAACTGTACAGACTCAAAAGGTTTATAACAAAACAGATTTATTTCCAAAATAATTCAACTCACCAAGACATCAATGGAGAAAACATAACTCCAACTCCTGTGCTACACGCACTGTGCTTGGTGCTACGCACCTTGTGCTCGTGCACTCCACTGTGCTACTCCTTCTACTACTCTACTGCTTACTCTACCTTAGTGACTCGCAGGCCACCGGTTTTTGACAATGAGCCGGCGCATGCCGGGAAAGACATTAACATACTATGACGAACAACGCAAAAGCTATGACGCAAGAGGGGGCGTGTCCTTGGCACGCGCTTTAACGGTACAGTCGGAAGATCGGAGTTGCGGCGCATGCGCAACTCCTAGAATCTCTTGGATGTGAGCACTGTGATGCCAAAAAGGAAATAAAAAATCCCCAAAATGATAAATATAATGTAAATTAAACAAAACTGGTTAAGGTAAAGCAAAAGTGAACGATGGGGCATCACAAGATCTGGCCTTAAAAAATGGCTAGCACATCACATTTTTATGATATTGGTCATTTTGACTCCTATTAAGATCTTCTTATACCAACACCTACAAGCAGTTGGGGGGATACTAGATATTTTACTTTTTGTGGCTGGCAACACTTGATTGCCAAATGGGAGAAAATATGTAACAGTAATCTAACCTCAGAACACCATTCTTGTTGGTTTCATTGTAGCAGGAATACATGCTATACGTTGAAGAGTGAATTTTGGCGTTTAAATGGCAGAAAGGCAGCATCAAAGATGTGTTAATGTGCCAGATAAGTTTTGTTACGTGTGTGTGGAAATTATATTTTAAAATCTCAGGGTCGTTCTTTGACAAAGATTGTGAAGAAAGCCTATAAATTGTATTTTGGATGTCATGTTGGGGATAGGACAAAATATGGGCTCCACATGTGTGCTGCATTTTGTGCTTTGTTGGCCTGAGTGAATGGTTCAAAGGTAAGATAAAATCCATGCCTTTGGCAGTTCCAATGGTTTGCATGAGCCAACTAGTCATTTGCATAATTGCAATTTTTGTTCAATAAAGTGTCAGGCTTTTCAAAAAAAAAAGCAAAATACAATATCCAAATGTGTCTTCAGCCATAAGGCCAGTTCCTCATGGTGTTCTTCCTATACCAACACCTCCAACCAACTGGGAGATAGATTCACATTCATCAGAGGAAGACTAGAGGTACATACAGATCGTGATTTTAGATATATCCCTAAAATGTTAGACGAGCCTCATCTCATTCAGCAAAATGAACTATCTTGTTCGAGACCTAGGACTTTCCAAACAACCAGCTGAGGTTTTAGGTTCAAGACTTCAAGAGTGGATCTTTGGCAAGAAGATTCCCTTCTGGACTCACATCTCGACTTCTTTCACAAGAACTTAGGAGCTGTCAGTGATGAGCAAGGGGAAAGATTTCAGCAGGATATCCGAACCATGGAGGAGAGATACCAAGGCAGGTGGGACCCAGCAATGATGGGTGACTATGCTGGTTCTTGCAGAAGGAAGATACCTCAGCACATAAAAGACAAAAATGAACTTCTTTTAAGTATAAAAGATCCTTACCCATATTTTCTTATTCTGTATTTTAATATTATTTCATTTGTTACTTTATATTCAGTGGTCTATAACTATGATGTTTCTAATTTTTTCACTGTAATCATGTAATTAATTAATGAATTTTAAGTTGCAATTTAATAAGTCACATTTAGTTTCATTTCCCAGATATGTGTATTCATTGAAATACATCCATAATGAAAAAATTAAAAACTGGACATGCTGCAGATTTTTCATAGCCATGTTTGAAATTACCACACCAAAATTAGTTAAAAGCATCCTATTTGACCAATGTTATAAAAAAAAGTTTCAATTTGTTGTCTAGTGCGATTAATCAAGTGCTTAATGGTCTAGTGTAGTTCAAAAAAGCAAAGAACTAAGCTCATAGTTTGCTCATTATTTACTAGTAACTCGCAGTTCAAACTAGAACTAAGTTCATAGTTTGCTACTATAATAAGCTTGAACTAAGCTACGTTTGTAGCTCTTTTGGCACCATGGGCAAGAAAAAAGATGCCCCTTTGAATTTAATAAGTAGAAAAAATTGTGCATACGTAAGTTTCAATTTAGTTCATTTTAACAAAGTCATATTCATTGCTTATGAAATAAACGTTATCTTAAAATATGTTAATAATAAAGAATTTAGTCATAAATAATTAGAATATATATAATCATTTAAACTGAAAAGGCCTAAGTTACCAATATAGTGATCAAGAGAATTGATTTTATATATTTATATATTTTAGAAGTGACAAGTACAAGTACTCTGCAACTTGAATTAATTTTATGAAGTCTAGTATATGAAATTAATTACAGTTTCTATTATTGGATTAAACCATCTGGTACCCACTTCTGCTTTGCACAGTTTTTAAGATATCAAGAAAGAAATATTTTTCCTCAAAGATTAAAATAATGGAGGTAATCACGATTACACCATCAGTTTTCACATTTCGGGATATTTTCCCCCTTGATTATCATAGAACAGTTGACGAAAAATAAAGCACAATTTACCGCTTTCAAATTATATGAACTGATGTCGGAATATTTAATAACATATCCCGGTTTTTACCCATTGCAATCTGGTCACCCTATGTATCAGTCAACATTTGCATTGCTAAATTTCTTCTCTCTAAATACTGAGTTATTTTGTTTGCTCATCTGTAATAAAGGATAAGATCTTTTTGTCAATAGCAGCATTAGTTGTAAGTAGTAGCTGCATGCCAGTTGGAGTTAGAAAGATGCACTTGACTGCAAGCAGCTGAGCACATCAGTAGCCTCTGTGTGAGTCTCCTCCAGTGCACATGTGTAAGAAGTTCAGTGCAGACCTCTGAAGTGAATCATTAGCGATAACATTGGTGCAAATTCAATATTTTTTTCTCGTTATCAACAAAAATGTCCATACTCCAAATGTACGTTTATATGGAGAATAATGTGTCGTTTTTCTGCTGAGGTCCTGCCATCCTCTCAGATCTCCTACTGTGGCATATAAACTGACAGGCTCCTGTCAGACCTCTGTGGCAAGCAGCTGCTTGAGGGGGTATTTATTATTTTTATTTATTTTATAATGTACAACATTGGCTTGTAAATGGTAGCTAGGCGTGAACTGGAAGGAGAGCTGTGTACCAATCCCCAGTGATGATGCACAGAACCGGCCAGGTCTAGCACCTAATGTCCGACCCCGCCTTCTCGTGGTGCAGGCCGTTAGTATCTTTCAAAAGAGATATTCTCTTTTGGAAGGGAACGGAAGGGGAGGGCTGCCAGTTCAGTATGGCCTACTGATCTGGTCATCTATGGCCATTTTTTTCTTTTTTTTCAACCCTGCTGAGGAGTGGTCAACTTCACAGGGTCCTGGTGCTGACCATTTATACCTACTAGACTGGACTTGTTTATGGATTTGAGCTTGATTATGGATCCTGGACTTGCTGCACTGGTGGGCCTCTGTTGAGGGAGAGTCTGCCGCTGTGTTTTCTGTTTGCTTCTGGGTTGCCAGCTCTAAGTGAACAGAGGCATGGGATACCTTATATCAGCTGGTGGATAATCCTAATCAGAGGCCATCGCAGGTACCTGAACCTTACTTAGCTAGTTGGGCATCGTCAAGCCTAAACTGGAGTAATGTGTCTCAGGCAGGCCATGTGGCTCTTGAAAAAGTCCACTTGAAAAGTGGTACCTAAAGTTCCTACCAGCATCGGTGGCTGCAGCCTTTAGCGGAGGAGGAACAGGTCTTTGCCCCATGCCTGCGATCAGTTGGCTGTTTGATATTGTTGGCCCTACCAATCTCAATAAACCTAATTTCTTTAAAAATCCTACTAATCATTTTCTCTCTGCAGGAACGTGGAACGTGAGGACATTACAAAGAGATTATTCTCTTGATGTCCTCATGCAGGAATTCCAGCGCTATAACCTAGATATTCTAGGCTTGCAAGAGACCAAATGGACAGGTAAAGGTCAGATACTTAAAAATAACTTTAAATTTCTGTTTACAGGGAGGGAGGATGGAAAGCATCACCAAGGCGTGGGTCTGCTGCTCAGCAGACATGCTAGTGATGCTCTTCTAGGATATGAGTGCATTAATGAAAGGTTTCTTACAGCAAAATTTCAGACAAGCATTAAAGACTTGAATGTTATCTGCTGTTATGCCCCCACTGAGGATTCTGATGAGGATGAGAAGGATAGGTTTTACAGACAACTTCAGGATATTTTGAATTCTGTCAAGAAAGAGATATTACCCTTGTTCTTGGTGACTTCAATGCCAAAGTTGGTATCGACTCTGACCTTTGGGGAGGAGTAATAGGCCCTTTTGGTATTGGTAGCTGCAATGGCAATGGGCAACGTCTCCTACAGGTAAGTAAACTCAATGGTTTCAAAATAACTAACACATATTACAAACACCGCGACATACATAAATACACATGGGTTTCACCTGATGGGCTGCATAAGAATATGATTGATTATATATTAATTAACAGCAAATGGGCTAGTTCTGTTAGAAATACCAGGGCATATAGGGGAGCTGAAATGGGATCTGACCATTACCTTGTTAAAAGTGTCTTGCAACTTAAACTTAAAAAGTGTTGTGCTAGGGTTAAAAAATTTACCTTTAATACTGAAGCTCTGAAAGACCCAGTTATAGCTAAAGCTTATCATGATAGGTTACTTAGTCATTATGACAGTCATGGTTTGCTTAATACTGAAGTTGAGGAAGAATGGGGCCATTTTAAACAGGCATTTTTGGAAACTAACAGTACTCTTTTAGGGAAAACGGAGCAGAGGAGGCAGAATTATTTAAGTGATAAAGCACTTGAGCTTATTTCAGAAAGAAGGAACTGCAGGAATGTCCTTAATCAGTACCCTACTAGTCCTAATAGAAAGCATTACAAAGAACTTAATAAACGTGTAAAGGATCAGTTAGCTACTGATAAGAATCTTTGGCTTGATGGCCTTGCTGACAAAGCTGAGGAAGCAGTTAAACAGCACAACAGCAGAGAGCTGTACCAGATAGTTAATGTTTTATGTGGTAGAAAACGAACTAGTATACAGGGATTGAAGGATAAACAAGGTAAGGTTATAGAAGGTGAGGATTCTGTCATGGCTAGGTGGGCTGAGCATTTCAGTGATGTTCTAAACAATGTGGTTAATTCTACTCCCATTGTTTGCAATGATGATAGATGCATTGTTGGCTTTAATGTTGACCCTATAACACAATCTGAAGTTAGTTTGGCTATTTCTAAACTTAAACTTCATAAATCCCCAGGGGTGGATGAAATTACTACGGAAATGCTTAGAGCTGGGAATGTTTCAGTTGCCACTTGGATGACTGAAATTTCGAATAACTTTTATGATAAAGGCATGGTTCCTAAAGATTTTACCAGAGCTATTATTATCCCTATTTTCAAAAAAGGTGATCGCAGTTCTTGTGATAACTATAGGGGTATCAGCCTACTCTCCGTTCCAGGTAAAGTTCTTTCCATGATTGTGCTTAATAGAATTAAGAATCTGGTTGACGGGCAATTGCGTGATGAGCAGTGTGGATTCAGAAGTGGTAGGGGATGTGTAGATCAGATATTTTCACTTAGGCAGATTCTTGAGAAATGTTTAGAGTTTCAGAAACCTTTGGTTGCTAGCTTTGTTGATTTCAAAAAGGCTTTCGACTCTGTTGATCATCATAATTTGTGGTTGATTGTGAGGTCATATGGTATACCAGACAAGTTAGTTAACATAATGAAAGCTCTCTTATAATAACACTGAATCATGTGTGAGGGTTGGTAAGTCTTGTAGCAATTGGTTTAGCATTACTTCTGGTGTTCGACAAAGGTGCAATTTGTCTCCTTTTCTCTTTAGTTTGGCTGTTGATTATGTTATGCGAAATTCATTTCAAGGGAAAGCTTTTGGCCTTAAATGGGCTGGAGATACGAAAATTTCTGATTTAGATTATGCTGATGATTTAGCCCTTTTGGCAAATGATGTTGATGAGATGAACTCTTTCATTCGAACTGTTGATGAGACTGGTAGTACAGTAGGTTTGGTTATAAACAGAGAGAAAACTAAAGTGATGAAAATTGGTCAGGCAGGTTGTGATTCAGTTAATCTGAATGGTTGCAGTCTTGAGCAGGTGTCACAGTTTAATTACCTTGGGAGCTGCGTAACTGATACTGGTGATGTGCGGCATGAGATTAACAGACGAATAGGTATTGCTGCCGGGACTTTTAAGAATCTATGGAGATTGTGGAGAAATAGGCGTATACACCTAAAGACTAAAATTAGGCTGTATAATTGTTTGGTTCTTTCTAGGGTTAGTTATGGTAGTGAAACTTGGATGCTGTGTAAGCAAGATAACAGGAAACTAGATGCTTACGCAGTATCTTGGGTATTAGGTGGTTTGACTTTGTAACTAATGATGAGGTTAGGCAAAGGAGTCTGCAACCTCCTTTAAGCAGCATATTGTGCAGAGAGAGACTCCGCTGGTTTGGCCATGTTGCCCGTATGGATAATTATAGATTGGCGAATAGGGTTATGAACAGTGTGCCTAGAGGCCTCAGAAGGAGGGGGAGACCTAGGATGCGGTGGGCAGACAATGTCAAACAGGACCTTGTTAGAATTGGTGTACAGTGGCCGGATGCAGCAGATGTAGCTCAGGACAGATATGCTTGGAGAATTAAACTGCGCGGTCTGGTTGGACCTCCGTAGCCCATGGCTGCTTGAGGTTGATGATGATGATGATGATGATGTACAACATATGTCAGTTTTAATCACTTTTTTTTCACATTTTAAAATTATCAGTTTGTTTTTTTCAATTTTTTTTCAAAACTATTTTATTATTCAAATTCGTTTTTTTTGTTGAATTAATAAGGAAAATCTACATTAGTGCAGAAGTTTGGTCTTCTCTACCATAGAAGCAAAGTAAAAAAAAAGAGAAAAATAGTGACAATCACAATTTGTATATTTTCCCCATAGGTTAAATGATTACAACTTGTTAACAAAAATTTTTTGACTCAAAACATTTTGGACAAGTAGACATATTTACATGTACTAACGTTTATGCCAAAGATCATTGAAATCTGTGATGGGTGATGAACTGGCCTAGTTGAATTGACATGGAATGGACTAGGTTTATACTTTGTCACTTTTTTCTTATTGCAACTATTTAGGAATGCTGATTAAAAATTTTTGTTTGGTAAATCTAAGGGACCTGGGTTCGAGCCCCGGGTAAGGCATGGCTGTTTGTATCATTTTTCTGCTGAGGTCCTGCCATCCTCTCAGACCTTCTACTCTGGCATATAAACTGACAGGCTCCTGTCAGACCTCTGTGGCAAGCAGCTGCTTGAGGGGGTATTTTTTTTTTATATTTAATGTTCCCTTGTAGAATATTTCTCTGCCATTAAAAAGCTATTTGGATGGTTTAATGAGTGTGTTGCTCTCCAAATACCACATCAGATGTTAGTTGTCTAGTGTATTTGATGCCTCATTATTTGTTCAAGTGATGTGTTGCTAAGAGCCCAGTAATGACCATTCTGCCTGTTAACAATTCTGACCATTGTGAATTGTGCCTCATCTGTTCAAAGGATCTGATAAAAAGGATGGGCCATCTTCTAAGGTCTTTAGTATCAAATTGCAGAAATCTAAACATTTCTGCTAGCCTCGTGGCATCAAGTGATATGGGTGTGCACCATGCTTGTGTTGATTTGCCATATACAAGTTGCTGTTAAGCAACAGGCCTCACTGACTGCTATGGTACTGATGCATGGGTGGGCAAAGATATATCCCAGGATGTCTGCTCAAATGTGGATGAGATATTATGCTGCTGGTATCTCTGAACCATAGAACAACATGGCAAATGGTCGTCAAAGTTGGATGTGGACCTGCCAGAAAATGCATGGCATCTGACTGTGCAGCTTACCAGGCATTTCATTGAGACTTGCCATACAGCGACACCATCTCACAGTACTGATCATTTTAGCAGCCCACAAGCTGGGTCTTCAACCAGTACACCTATTTACCTACAAGTGCTATATCACATACTACCACACCTAATTTTTATCTTGTGGGGCCAGTGGTATGTCACAATCATCATGTGCAGGCATTTGTGAATCTTTCTATGATGTTGCATAGGTGGCTAAGCATTGGATTTCAAATGATCAGTGTTGATAGCTTTCTGTCACTTATTTCATGTGTACCATATGTCATTTCTTACTAATTAGAAGATGCTCTACAACTTTGTTGTACTTTGTTACCTCAACTTTGTTACCCCTCTTTGTTGCTGTTAAGTTTATTAATTTCCTATTTTGGCTGCTAGGGGTGCTACAATCGTTATCATTCATTCAGGCATGGTCACTTTCCTATAGGGAAAACTAACATTTGCACCTCTAGGACCCTTCTTAAAAAGCTGTTTGGATGTTTTAAGACTTTCATTTGAACCCTGTCTAGTCATACAGCAAATGTTGTGCTAATGTAGAGTCAAATTCAAAGCTTCCAAATATGCATTTTGTGAAAAAAAAAATAGAATCAAAAATGAAGAGTTAACTCAGGTTTAACAAAATTTTGATGTTCAAAATGTCTGTTTAATCAGTAAATAGTTTGTGGAAAAATTTTCACCAACATAAGGGACTTGAACCCACATTTCTCCAGAAACATGCCAGAGTATTCTACCATTGAACGAATGCCAGCTCTGTCTTTTTTCTACTAATTTAAGACTTTAAACTCTTCACGGAGGTTTTGGCACCTATTGTTGGCACCATCTATGATATTGGGTGACAAGTATACTGCTCACAAAAATTAGGGGATATTTCAAAATGAATAAGAAGCAATAAAATATCCCCTAATTTTTGCGAGCAGTGTATTTCTTTTTTATATTGTGCTGAGTAAGATGGAAATAAATAATAAAGTCTCTTCATGCTATTTAGCATTATTAATGATTTAAACATAAAAAATCACAGTGTTACCTGTTGACATTTTAATATCTATAAATCAATAAAGAGTTTGTGAAAAAAATTTTGCCAACTTATGAGACTCGAACCTGTATCTCTCCAGAAATATGGCAGAATATTCTATCATTGAACTAATGCTAGCTCTGTCTTTTCACACTCGGTGGAGTTTAAAGTCTTAAATTAGTAGAAAAAAGACAGCTGGCATTAGTTCAATGGTAGAATACTCTGGCATGTTTCTGGAGAGATGCAGGTTCAAGCCCTGTATATCGGTGAATTTTTTTCCACAAACTGTTTATTGACTTATAGACATTGAAGTCAGTGTGATTGTCATTTATGTTTATAGCTGTTTAATATTTAAAGTATTATGGTTCTTGGAACATCTAAAAACTAAGTTTTGTTGCAAAAATATTCAAAAGTGATTAAAGGTAAAATTATTATTAGACAAAAATGCACATATATTATAATAAACTATTCAATTTAACAGCTACTGTTATAATTTTATAATCTATTTATTATTTGAGATATCATGAATGGCAGTGCTACTGTTAAATATTCTAACACCTTTAAATACTGAAAAAACATTGTTCAAAACCAGATTTAAATTTGGTTTACATCTTTAATTGATCTATCAATTCATTTTTCCATAAAGAGTTTATTTTATAAGTTATATAGCTTTGAATTTCATTTTCTAATGATGCAACATAGAGTTATTCATATTTTAAGGGATTCTGAGTGTAATATAACTTGTATTCAAAAACACATACTTTGACATTTTCAATAGTTCCTGGACAGCAATCCTGACTTCATCATCACTTTCCTTATTCCCTGTGTAAAATAGCACATTTTTTAAATATGGAGCTGCCTTTGCTATAGCACGCAGTTCCAGAAGATAGATGAAATATAAATTTTTTAACCATTGTGGCCCTTCTCCATCTGTAGACACTGGATCAAATCTTTTCTGAAATTCTTCAATATTTGATCCCCATATTCCTTTTTGAAAGCCATTTTTGGCTGCATAAAAGAAAAAAAGAAATAAACAACTTATTAAGTAATCAGATATTTTAGCATAATAAAACAAACTGAAATATCACAGCAACTCACAGATACTAAATTATTTATATTTACAATTCCCTATCTATGTTATAAATGAAAGCTTCAACTGAATGTAATATATAAAATAGCAGAGGGATCAGCATATGGTCTTATCAATCTTGAAAAGATTTATGACATACCATGAAGAACTATTTGGTGTATATTAATGGGTTGGGTTATTTTACCTCTGAGTGACTTTTTTTTTTGCACACAATGGACTAAATGACCAGGTCATAAGGATACCAAAGGCTCAGAGAAGGTTGGGGAAAGGAATCACTGGACATTTGTTGAGACAGATGGTAGCTTTTTGTCAAGGCATCCAGCACATCTTTAATATGCAGAGATATGGCTCTCCTGCATATAGAGCCATGGCTTAACATCCCATCCATTGGACAACAGCCTTTCCAAGCTCATCCATGTCCCCTTTCTGACTGAGGGAAGGGTGGTTTTCACCATTAGCAGAGATAAATCTCAACACTGAGCACAAGTGGGACTCAAACAGAGAACAGCAAATTGTGAGCCTGTCGCACTACTGAGTCAATCCCTGCCTTGGTGTATCATAATGAAGAATACCATATTAATATATGCAAATAATACAAGAGACATATGAAGATGCAATAGCAATGGTGAAATTTGTAACTAGACAAATCTAGAATTTATGTTCAAAGTTGGTGAGTACCAGAGGTCAATATTAAGCCCTTACCTTTTTACATGATTCTGTATAATGTAACAAAAGACACAGAGGAAAAATGGAATTTTTTTGTATCTGTAATCTATTTTCAAAAGAAGATATTGAGATACAAATTACTAGCAGAATTTTTCAAAAAAAGCAAGGCAAAAATGCAAGCAAATTGGCAATTTTTCAACTATTAATGCTTGAAATTATTAAAATGGTGGGATGATTGGATAGAAAAATACCAATACAACTGAAAGGAAAAATTTATAAAACCATGACACATTTTAATGTATAATTCAGAAACATGTATAGAATAGCAACTTCACACAATAGAAATAAGAAGTTTCAGATGGATGTATGGAGTTAAAAAAAAAAAGATTGTATAGAAATATATTATAGCGTAATTATATGTAGCACCAATGAAAGAAAAACTTAAAGTAGGTTAAGATAGTTTGGGCATGTAACGAGACCAAAATTATGCTGGAAGTTCTAATATTGTATCAATCAATTGTGGCAGTTTAATATTATGCTAAATACAGCAAACTCCTGATTATTCATGAATGGATTATCCAATCCCACTTAGTATAAGAATTGTTCATGTGATACAATTACATATTTTTAATATGAAAAATTTATTATACAGTTTTACATATGTAACATTAGATGCAGATAGCTTCTGTCTTCTGAACCAATTTTATTTACTCAAAGTAACATTAAAAAGAAAAACCAGCAATTCAAAAATTAATTTTATCAATTCTTATTTTGAATTACAGTAAATTATTTGCTATTATAGTAAGCTGTTATTTACTATTATTTTTTTCCACAAAATATTTATTATTATTTATTCCACAACTATTATTATTTATTACTATTTATTCCACAAACTATATATTATTTTTAACACAAACAAAAATTTTTATTAGACCTTCTACTCTGGCATATAAACTGACAGGCTCCTGTCAGACCTCTGTGGCAAGCAGCTGCTTGAGGGGGTATTTATTTTTTTTAAATACTTTAGTAGCCGTCCCATGGCTGAGTGGTTAGCACGCTTGGCTACTGATCTAAGGGACCTGGGTTCAACCCCTGGGTAAGGCATGGATGTATGTGTCATTCTTCTGCTGAGGTCCTGCCATCCTCTCAGATCTTCTACTATGGCATATAAACTGACAGGCTCCTGTCAGACCTCTGTGGCAAGCAGATGCTTGAGGGGGTATTTATTTCTTTTTATTAAATACTTTAGTATGATTAACCATGCTAAATAAAGTTATGATGGTAGTATTCTTTGCAACAAAAATCGTGATTTATATGAATGGTTAATATTTCATTATACGATAATTTGAAATAAGAATCAAGTGCTAAAATAGTGGTTCGAAGAAGGATTGATATTGCACTCTGAGAGATGAAAATTGTTGCTTGTGACATAGCTAATTTATCAAAAATTAGAGTAGAGGTACACAGTGCAGTAATTAAAATTAAAGCTATTTAATTCTCTATGACACTGTTAAATGCTTTAAGCACTTCGACACATGGACTATGCTATCAAGTGCTTAAAACATTTAACAATGTAATAGAGAATTAAATAGCTTTAATTTTAGCTGATTTATTATTTTATGATGATCATTTTAGCACCTTTGTAAATTCTTCCAAACTGAAATTTAAAAAAAGAAAAAAAATCAAATAACAATTTACAAGTAAAATGTTTTACAACTCAAAATATCACTTAATAATAGGAATAATAAATAAAGTAGTTTATTCTTGTTTAAACCAGAAGTAGTTTGTTCCTTTTGGATGCATATTATTCAAATTTGATATCTTAGAAATGTAATGTACATATTTAAGTACTTATTCTATCTTTTTTTTCCCAATTTGCATATATTTAATTTTAAGAAAATGCATTGAAAAGAGATTTTGATAAAATATATTTGATTTACATTTGAGAAAAAAAGTAGAAAAGGTGAAAAGGAATTAATACATTTCTGTTTTTAACTTGTAACGAAATCGTATTTTGAATGTTCATCAGCAAGAAAAATAAATTTCATCCAAACAACAGATACCAAAGTAAGAAAAATGGACTAGCAACATTAATCATGAATTGGCCTTTGGACCGGTTGCTGGGTTCCCACAGCAGTGAAATGTTGAAATGGCAAAAGTTCTATGCAGCAGCCATACCAAAAATCCACATCGGGTGACCAAAAGACAAATACATGATTAATACTGAAATAATTTACATGAAAGTAAGGTCTCATCATTTTCCTAGACCTACTATAAGCTTATATACTGACAGGATCCTGTCAGACCTTTGTGGCAAACAGCTACTTGAGGGGTTATCTTTTAGATTTAGAAATTTTTCATTAATATTTTAGCATTCTTTAATGTAGAAAATCAAAAAGGTAGTGGCCAAGTGACACAATCAAGCTGGAAAAGTGTAGGGAGGGGACAATAGACTGGATTTCCATTCTAAAGGCATACTGATAGGCCCCACAATCACCATGCTATAGAAGGGGCACAAGATGCAAAACATATTTTTTTTTAAAATGGGGATATTTGATATACAGTTTAAAAGAATAGCTCAGAATCAACTCTTTCACTGCAGCTTCAAACGGATAAATGACTGATCCCGAAGAATCAATTTTGCTTTGCCTGGTAGTAATTCTTTGCTCCTTGTGGGGCAGGTCATTTTCTCAAAGCATTTCCTTAGTTATCTAGGGCAGTGTTTCTCAACTTTTTATGCTTCACGTACCCCCTGGAAATGTGTAACTGGCGTACCTCTTGTATAGATAGATAAAACTACAGTTATAGTATAACAATGAGAATAAAATAAAACATATATATATATACAATTTTTTTCCTATATTTTTTTGTTTTCATTGCTCTTTAAAAGTCTTATACTGATTTTTATTTCATATCAGAAATATATCTTGCCATTAATTTCAATAAGTTTTTTTCATTATTGCTCATGTGACTGATGAATTAATAACACAAAATGTAATATTTATATACCTAAACAAATTTATCTATGCTAGTTGAATAGATATCTAGAAAATCACTCTTAGTTTCATGATGATATTAAATTTATAGGAACTCTTGAGTCGGATGGGATATCTGACACTTTATTAGTATGTCATATGTTTGAATTCTACATAGCTGAAGACAATTTTTGCATTAAATTTGCCATTGACATGATACTAAGAGTGCGTACATATTTTTATAATATTCATAATAATTTAATTGTACATACTAAATTAATTAATAATTCTTGTTAACAGTTTAAAACCATTGGCAAATTTAAAGTTATTTTTAATTATAAGTTTTCTTTGTATATATAAAAAATTTTTGTTGCTTTTTAAATAAAATTAATGTATACATGTCATTTGTTTTATTTTGGACCTTTTTGTGATATTTACCACTTTGCCAGGATTACTTTTCTAAACATAAAATTAATAGTATTATGAGAAAATTAGTATTAATGAAAAAAAAAACACCAGAAATACATTTTTCAACAAGGGTTCTATATTTCACTCCACAAAAAAATGTCACTTAATTTATAGGTATTTATACAGATATAAAAAAACTAAGATAATAGTGGCCTGTAAATGGTAACTAGGCTTCTGGAAGGAGAGCTGTGTAGCAATCCCTAGTGATGATGCATCGATGACTAATGTCCGACCCCGCCTTCTCGTGGTGCAGGCCGTTAGTACCTTTCAAAAGAGATATTCTCTTTTGGAAGGGAACGGAAGGGGAGGGCTGCCAGTTCAGTATGACCTACTGATCTGGTCATATATGGCCACTTTTTTCTTTTTTTTCAACCCTGCTGAGGAGTGGTCAACTTCACAGGGTCCTGGTGCTGACCATTTATACCTACTAGACTGAACTTGTTTATGGATTTGAACTTCATTATGGATCCTGGACTTGCTGCACTGGTGGGCCTCTGTTGAGGGAGAGTCTGCTGCTGTGTTTTCTGTTTGATTCTGGGTTGCCAGCTCTAAGTGAACAGAGGCATGGGATACTTTATATCAGCTGGTGGATAATCCTAATCAGAGGCCATCGCAGGTACCTGAACTTTACTTAGCTAGTTGGGCATCGTCAAGCCTAAACTGGAGTAATGTGTCTCAGGCAGGCCATATGGCTCTTGAAAAAGTCCACTTGAAAAGGTGGTGCCTGAAGTTCCTAACAGCATTGGTGACTTCAGCCTTTAGCAGAGGAACAGGTCTTTGCCCCATGCCTGCGATCAGGGGGCTGTTTGATATTGTTGGCCCTACCAATCTCAATAAACCTAATTTCTTTAAAAATCCTACTAATCATTTTCTCTCTGCAGGAACGTGGAACGTGAGGACATTACATAGAGATAATTCTCTTGATGTCCTCATGCAGGAATTCCAGCGCTAGAACCTAGATATTCTAGGCTTGCAAGAGACCAGATGGACAGGTAAAGGTGAGATACTTAAAAATAACTTTAAATTTCTGTTTACAGGGAGGGAGGATGGAAAGCATCACTAAGGCGTGGGTCTGCTGCTCAGTAGACATGCTAGTGATGCTCTTCTAGGATATGAGTGCATTAATGAAAGGTTTCTTACAGCAAAATTTCAGACAAGCATTAAAGACTTGAATGTTATCTGCTGTTATGCCCCCACTGAGGATTCTGATGAGGATGAGAAGGATAGGTTTTACAGACAACTTCAGGATATTTTGAATTCTGTCAAGAAAAGAGATATTACCCTTGTTCTTGGTGACTTCAATGCCAAAGTTGGTACCGACTCTGACCTTTGGGGCGGAGTAATAGGCCCTTTTGGTATTGGTAGCTGCAATGGCAATGGGCAACGTCTCCTACAGGGAAGTAAATTCAATGGTTTCAGAATAACTAACACATATTACAAACACCGTGACATACATAAATACACATGGGTTTCACCTGATGGGCTGCATTGGAATATGATTGATTATATATTAATTAACAGCAAATGGGCTAGTTCTGTTAGAAATACCAGGGCATATAGGGGAGCTGAAATAGGATCTGACCATTACCTTGTTAAAAGTGTCTTGCAACTTAAACTTAAAAAGCGTTGTGCTAGGGTTAAAAAATTTACCTTTAATACTGAAGCTCTGAAAGACCCAGTTATAGCTAAAGCTTACCATGATAGGTTACTTAGTCATTATGACAGTCATGGTTTGCTTAATATTGAAGTTGAGGAAGAATGGGGCCATTTTAAACAGGTTTTTTTGGAAACTAACAGTACTCTTTAAGGGAAAAAGGAGCAGAGGAGGCAGAATTATTTAAGTGATAAAGCACTTGAGCTTATTTCAGAAAGAAGGAACTGCAGGAATGTCCTTAATCAGTACCCTACTAGTCCTAATAGAAAGCATTACAAAGAACTTAATAAACGTGTAAAGGATCAGTTAGCTACTGATAAGAATCTTTGGCTTGATGGCCTTGCTGACAAAGCTGAGGAAGCAGTTAGACAGCACAACAGCAGAGAGCTGTACCAGATAGTTAATGTTTTATGTGGTAGAAAACGAACTAGTATACAGGGATTGAAGGATAAACAAGGTAAGGTTATAGAAGGTGAGGATTCTGTCATGGCTAGGTGGGCTGAGCATTTCAGTGATGTTCTAAACAATGTGGTTAATTCTACTCCCATTGTTTGCAACGATGATAGATGCATTGTTGGCTTTCATGTTGACCCTATAACACAATCTGAAGTTAGTTTGGCTATTTCTAAACTTAAACTTCATAAATCCTCAGGGGTGGATGAAATTACTACGGAAATGCTTAGAGCTGGGAATGTTTCAGTTGCCACTTGGATGACTGAAATTTCGAATAACTTTTATGATAAAGGCATGGTTCCTAAAGATTTTACCAGAGCTATTATTATCCCTATTTTCAAAAAAGGTGATCGCAGTTCTTGTGATAACTATAGGGGTATCAGCCTACTCTCTGTTCCAGGTAAAGTTCTTTCCATGATTGTGCTTAATAGAATTAAGAATCTGGTTGACAGGCAATTGCGTGATGAGCAATGTGGATTCCGAAGAGGTAGGGGATGTGTGGATCAGATATATTCACTTAGGCAGATTCTTGAGAAATGTTTAGAGTTTCAGAAACCTTTGGTTGCTAGCTTTGTTGATTTCAAAAAGGCTTTCGACTCTGTTGATCGTCATAAATTGTGGTTGATTGTGAAATCATATGGTATACCTGACTAGTTAACAAATGAAAGTTCTCTATAATAACACTGAGTTGTGTGTGAGAGTTGGTAAGGCTTGTAGCAATTGGTTTAGCATTACTTCTGGTGTTCGACAAGGGTGCATTTTGTCTCCTTTTCTCTTTAGTTTGGTTGTTGATTATGTTATGCGAAATTCACTTCAAGGGAAAGCTTTTGGCCTTAAATGGACTGGAGATACGAAAATTTCTGATTTAGATTATACTGATGATTTAGCCCTTTTGGCAAATGATGTTGATGAGATGAACTCTTTCATTCGAGCTGTTGATGAGACTGGTAGTAGAGTAGGTTTGGTTATAAACAGAGAGAAAACTAAAGTGATGAAAATTGCTCAGGCAGGCTGAGATTCAGTTAATCTGAATGGTTACAGTCTTGAGCAGGTGTCACAGTTTAATTACCTTGGGAGCTACGTAACTGATACTGGTGATGTGCGGCATGACATTAACAGACGAATAGGCATTGCTGCCGGGACTTTTAAGAATCTATGGAGATTGTGGAGAAATAGGCGTATACACCTAAAGACTAAAATTAGACTGTATAATAGTTTGGTTCTTTCTAGGGTTAGTTATGGTAGTGAAACTTGGATACTGTGTAAGCAAGATAACAGGAAACTAGATGCTTACGCAGTATCTTGGGTATTAGGTGGTTTGACTTTGTGACTAATGATGAGGTTAGGCAAAGGAGTCTGCAACCTCCTTTAAGCAGCATATTGTGCAGAGAGAGACTACGCTGGTTTGGCCATGTTGCCCGTATGGATAATTATAGATTGGCGAATAGGGTTATGAACAGTGTGCCTAGAGGCCTCAGAAGGAGGGGGAGACCTAGGATGCGGTGGGCAGACAATGTCAAACAGGACCTTGTTAGAATTGGTGTACAGTGGCCGGATGCAGCAGATGTAACTCAGGACAGATATGCTTGAAGAATTAAACTGCACGGTCTGGTTGGACCTCCATAGCCCATGGCTGCTTGAGGATGATGATGATGAATAGTCTGAATAAACACACATACACATATGCATTTTAGCTGCGAAGTGTAAAATTTTTTTTTTATGTAAAGTATCCAGGGTTCAAAAGAATTAAATTATTAAAAACTAGTAAAAATATTTAAACAAAGATATTAATATGCAATATGTGTGTGTGCCAATTTCTGGAGGTTTTACAAACTTCCGCCTTAGATATTTCTTGAGGTGAGGCACCGAAATTTTCCGTGTACGCCACTGAATGCAGTATAACATTCCTCACACGGTTTTAGACTTCTTTTAAAATACCTTAAAAAATGTATAAGTGCAATAATAAATTTTACCGTTATAACCCTTGCAAGGATTCAAAGGACACCCTCCCCGCTGTACTTCACCACAACATTAACATTTTGTGAACTTATGAAATACCTCTTACTAAAAGTCATGTAGCAAAAACATCTAAAAATACTGAGAAACACAAAACAAAGCTATAAAAATTAAACATATATCCTACTCAATTGATCTATAGTAAATTACAAAGTGCTTCTCCATGCTAAGTATTACTAAATATTATATATTATAAAACTATCTTTCATAGCAGGCGCCATTCCTGAATTGTTTACTTCTGTCTCTTCAAATGTTAACAGATCGGCAACAGTTTATTTTGTACATTTTTTTCGCACAACTTGAATGCTGAGAAGAATCTTCGTCTGGAAATGCTTTCTGACAGAGCATAGTAAATATTTTGAGAGATATATATGAAAGGTAATGAAGGTATAGTAGCAAGTTGGCTGCATTTCAGAGATGTCCTGGATAATGTGATTGACATATTTCGCATTGTTTGTAATGATGATACGTATTTTACTGGCTTTACTGTAGTATCTCCCGATTGAAGTTACATTGGATATTTCTAAATGAAATGTACGAAAGTCATCAGTGATGGTTATCACTGCTGAATTTTTTAATCGCTTGGACTGATTCTATTGTCAGATGGCTGAATGATAATAAAAATCTATGACAGAGAATAACGTTTTTTGTCCATTATTTTTCACAAAATAAGAAATCTCCGAAAATCTGGTAGTTTTATACGAAATTTCAAACTTGTCTACCTGATTGAAATCCAATCCAGTTGTCTTTGTACACTATTATTTTATCTCCATATTTTATGTACTACACTTAAAATAGATGTCATTTTAGCCTTTCCTATACGATGGAATATTCTAGTAACTGAGAAACCCTACTTACTTTAAAAACTTAATCACTCAGTTTTATTGCTTTAGTAGATCAAAATAGCATTTTGATCGGTGAATACAGGATGGTAGGGATTTTAGTCACTTCTTGTCGAAATACATGAAATAAGTCCTTTCCCGTTGCACAGATCACACAATGGTATTTAGACCACCGTAACTTGACATGTTTCGACTATTAACGTCATGTTCAGAAGTTGTGTCAACAGTCACCATCAGAGGCGTAGTATCATTTTGGCGCCCTTGCAAATTTGTAATTTTTCGCCCCTTTTTCAGTTATTGATAAAAAAAATACACGTGATTTAGATTATGTATACTTATTGTTATTATTTTAATACAGTTACGTGAATAAATAATAATTGCACACAGATATTGCAAAAGAAATTGCATTTAATTATGGAAGTAATTATTTTTTTTAAGTAATTTACTTTTCCGTTGGCAAAATCGTTAATAACCTCAATGGAAATTAATTTTTTGAGTCAGTTCTCGCTCGACTGATAGGAAACAAAGTGATGATGTAAGCTCCTGTCCTGATGTTGATTTAAATAATTTTTAACAAGTTTTAATTTGCAGAAACTTCTTTCTGCTGTAGCCACTGTTGTTGGCATGGTCAAGAATATTTTTAGAGCCACTATTACATTTGGGTAACTTTCTTGTAATTCCAATCTGCCAAGTATATTTAATACATTCAAGTGATACAATTTAGATGGTTTTTCCTCTCTCCAAATTTGATTTATTTGGTGTTTTAAACATTTTATTTCAATTGTTAATTGATCTCCATTTATTTCAGGATACTTTTTTCATAATGAAACACCCTTGGTTTCCAAATATTCACTTGTTAATGAATGTAGCGCTTCTCCAGTCAGGAAATCAATAACAATGTACAAATTATGAACGCCCACTCAAAGAAAAAGATACCTATCTAACAAAATTTTATTTTGTAGTAGCATGATTTGTAAAAGCAATATGAGCAGTTGGAAATTGCGCCCCAAAGTGTTTGATGGCATGCGCGGTGCAGAGGGAAGTGGGCGGCAGTTGTCCGCCGATAAAAAGAAAAAATATTTTTGTACGAAGCAACGAAAATTTATAATATGCTGTCTTGAAAATACGACGGTATAAACAATATGTATTAAAACACATAAACATCAGATATCGTGGAACGGCTGGTGCCGCCCCCAGACCGTCCTGTGATTTCAGGGCCCTTGGCAACTGCCCCGATGCCAACACGTTCCTACGCCTCTGGTCACCATAATCATTTGTGTTTCCCCGACTAAATTTCAATTGGATCTCTCTGAACAACTGATGATATACCAAACTAGAGAAGCGTGCCGCAACGAAATCTACCATCCACCCTACCCATGGAAACTGCTCCTGGATCAGCACAGCACTGCTAAAACATCCACATCCCCACCCCTACCCGAAGTACATGGGCAGGACCACGAAATCGCAACAGCCCCAGCTGCAACAAACCATCCAGCGCAGCCGCATAACAACTCACACGCATACAATCTCCAAAGTAGAACTGTTTACCCAACTTCTGAAGATGACGTAAGAAGTTGAAACATATCAAGTTATGGTGGTCTAAATACCATTCTGTGATCCATGCAACAGGAAAGGATTTATTTCATATATTTCGACAAGAAGTGACTAATATTCCTACCCACCTGTATTAGGTTAAAAACTTAAATGCTACTTTGATCTATTAAAGCAAAAATAAAAGAGCTTGTATAGTGATTAAGTTTTTAATTTAACTCAGCTGTATGAAATCTGCTAAACCCTACTTAGTGTTATTCTCTGATACTAATGAATTTTCAAATCCTCATCATCATCCTGAAATAGCCATGGGCTATGTAGGTCCAACCAGATACGATGAACAAAACAATTTGCGAACTCCTTGCCTAACCTCATCATTATTTACAAAGTACAAACACCTAATGTCCAAGATACTGCGTAAGCATCTAGATTCAAAAGCCTCAGGTTTCCTGTTATCTAGTTTACAAAGGGTTCAAGTTTCACTACTATTAATAACTCTAGAAAAAACCAAATTATTATACAGTATAGTTTTAGTCTTTAGGTGTATGTGCCTATTTCTCCACTCTCTATAGATTCTTAAAAGTCCAGGCGGCAATCCCTATTCGCCTGTTAATCTCATGCCACACATCACTAGTATCTGTTACATAGCTACCAGATAATTAAACTGTGTTTCCTGCTCAAGACTTCAACCATTCAGATTAACTGAACCACACAGACTGCCTCACCAATTTTCATCACTTTAGTTTTCTCTCTGTATATCATCAAACTTACTCTACTACAGTATCATCAACAGCTGTAATGAAAGATTTCATCTTATCAACATCATTAGCCCAATCACGGCATAATCTAAATCGTAATTATTCAGATCACTAGATCATTTAAGCCTAAAATCTTGCACTTGCAGGAAATTTCGATCAACATAATTAACAATCAAACTAAAGAGGAAATGAGACGAAATTGTCCCTTTTATCGAACACCAGAAGTAATGCTAAGCCAATTGTTAAAAGCTTTACAAACTCTCACATTATAACTCGGTGTTATTATAGAGAGCTTTCATTGTGTTAACTAACTTGTCAGATATGCCGTATGACCTCACGATCAACCACAAATTATCATGGTCAACAGAGTCAGAGTCTTTTTGAAATCTACAAAGCTAGGAACCACATGTTTCTGAAGTTCTAAATATTTATCAAGAATTTGCCTAAGTGAAAAATTCTGATCTATACATCTTCTACCACTCCTGAATCCACATTGCTCATCACATAATTGCCTCTCACAAAGATTCTTAATTCTATTAAGCATAACCATGCAAAGAACTTTACCAGGAACAGAGAGTAAACTGATACCCCTATAGTTATCACAAGAACTGCGATAACCTTTTTTAAAAATAGGGATAAGAATACCTCTCCTAAGGTTACACTTAGGTTATCTATACACTTAGGAACCATTTCTTTATCATAAAAGATATTCAAAATTTCAGTCATCCATGTAGTAACCGAAATATTCCCAGCTCTAAGCATTTGCGTAGTAATTTCATCTATCCCTGGGGATTTATGTAGTCTAAGTTTAGAAACAGCTAAAGTAACTTCAGACTGTGTTATAGGGCGAACATTAAAGCCAGTAATGCCTCTATCATTATTACATACAATGGGAGTAGAGCTAACTACTTTGTTTAGAATATCTATGAAATGTTCAGCCCACCTAGCCATGACAGAATCCTCATCTTCAATAACTTTACCTTTCAATCCTTCAATTCCTGGGTACCTGTTCAATTCTTCTGACACAGAACATTGACTATATAGTACAGCTCTCTATTGTTATGCTGTCTAGCTGCATCCTCAGCTTTGTCAGCCAAGCCATCAAGACAAAGATTCTTAGCAGCAAACTAATCCTTTATAAGTTTATTAAGCTCTCTGTAGCACTTTTTGTTAGGACTAGTAGACTATTGATTAAGAACATTTCTGCAATTCTTTGTTTCCAAAAGAAGTTCTAGTGCTTTATCACTCAAAAAATAATGCTCCTTTTCCCTAAAAGAGTACTGTCAGTCTCAAGAAAATACTGTTTAAAACGGTCACAATCTTTATCAACTTCAGTAATAAGTAAACCATAACTGTCATAGTGACAAAGTAATCTATCATGGTAATCTTTAGCTATAACTGGGTCTTTCAGAGCTTCAGAATTAAAGGTAAATTTTTTTAACCTTAGTGCAATACTTCTTAAGTTTAAGTTGCAAGACACTTTTAACAAGGTCAGATCCAATTCTGACTTGAACTGGTCAGTATCAATTTCAGCTCCTCTATATGACCTGGTATTAGTAACAGAACTAGCCCATTTACTGTTAATTAATATCTAATCAATCATATTCTTATGCAGCCCATCGGTGAAACCCATATGTAATTTGCGGTGTTTGTAATAAGTGCTAGTTATTCTTAAATCATTAAGTTTAGTTACCTGTATGAGATGTTGCCCATTGCCATTGCACTTATCACCCCTCCCTACAGACCAGAGTCAGTAGCAACTTTAACATTGAAGTCGTCAAGAACAATGTTAATATCTCCCTTTTTTGACAAAATTCAAAATATTCTGAAGTTGTCCCTCTGTAACTAATAGACATAGTAGTAAATTTGTCCTCTGTAACTCTCTGTAGTCTCATTCTCATTGGCATCCTCAGTGGGAGTATGACAACTGATAACACAGAAGTCTTTAATGCTTGTCCGAAATTTAGATGTAAGAAAACTTTCATTAATGCATTCATATCCTTGAAGAGCATCACTAGCGTGTCTAATGAGAAGCAGACCTACGCCTTGGAGATGCTTATTATCTTTCCTCCCTGAAAAGAGAAACTTAACATTATTTTTAAGAATCTGGCCTTTATCTGTTCGTCTGGTCTCTTGCTGTCCGAGAATATCTAAAGTTGTAACGGTAGAATTCTTGTGTAAGGACATCAAAAGAATGAACTCTGCACAGAGTCCTCAGATTCGAACTACGTACGGAGAGAAAATGGTTAGTGGGTATTTAAAATAACTATGTTTATTGAGAGAGGAAATACTGACAATATCAAACAATCCCTTAATTGCAGGTACACCATGCAATTAACAGACCTTATTCATCAAGCCATATCGCAGGATATGCCTACTTCCTCTGGGAGAATAACCACCCAAAGAGATACTATATTGATCATTCATACCATTGATGATATTGTCTCGCATCCCATTGACAGTGGAGAAAAATTTCTTTAGACGGATGTCGCCTACCAGACCCTAATCCCCTCCTCTATGGATAGTGCTGTCTGCGAAATTTCTTCTTCTATCCTGCATTGAAATAGTCATCCCGTTCCCCACAAGCTTCCTCCTCTTTTGAAGGTCTTAGAAAAACTTTGCTCTACTTGCCATACAAGAATCCTTCTATCTACGAAAATAAAAAGAATGTCAAAACACTAAATTATTTAAATTATTCTTGGATAAATATCATAATTCCACAGAGGCTGAAACTTCAAAACACAAAAAAAACCCGCAGACTCTTATCATTATTAACAGCTTATTATATTGTAGTAAGTGTAATAAGTATTAAGATTTCCAAATCTCTCTAATTCTTGTCCTTGTAGAAGAAACATTAAAAAATGGGGTTAGCATAATATTATCTAAGACAGCGCTGTCCAACTAGCGGCCCGCACAAGGATTTTTGTGGCCCGCGAACAATATCAAGTTTTTACTTGAAATTTTAAATAAATATCTGTAATCCATCTTATAATTTTTCGTCAACTTATACTACTTTACTTGATATGCAATCTTCAACTTACTCATTCTATTTGCAAATATTATTGCATTATTTCAACTTACTCATTCTATTTTTATTGCCCAACAACTACGGCCACAATGCTCCCATTAAATTTTTTAAATATTTGATAAGGTTTAGAAAATTTATATTGGTTTATTATTACTTATTATTTTTCTTTTGAACAAAATAATTTTTTTAGATGACATGAACTGAGTTTTCAATTACCTATCCTGTCCTATTCTTTTTTTTTGGCGCGCGAAATAATTTTTGCGGCCCGTGAAACTTTTTTTGGGCCACGAAAAAGCAAAAATGGACCTCGGTCTTAGAGAAGTTGGACAGCACTGATCTAAGATATATCCTGTTAGAATGGTGTTTAGAATGAGGGCAATCATTGTATGATCATGGAAAAATGTTAGTTGTTCTATTAATGGAGAGGCTTAAAAGATAAGTAATCATTGCCAACATGAGCAAACTTAATAGTCATATTAGGTTGACTGAAGGTATGGTGCATAGGGGGATGTTGTCAGTTCATTCCATGGAGTAAGGGAATTGGGGAGGAAAGAAAATAGGACGTTGTTAAGTTAATCTTTCTCATACAATTAAAATAAATGTTGTAACTGCAAAGAATGATATTCTTTCTAAAGAAGAAATTACATTTCAGGGTGTGAATGCATCAGGTAATCAAAGTAACGTCGAGGAATACTATTTAATCTTATAAACTCTTGAGAGATTTCGGTTGGGTTGTTTTACCACTGAGAGGCACTCTTTTTTAACACAATGGGCTATATGGCCAGGTTTAAGAGGGGCCCACTGGAACAGCTGTTGGGAGACATATGGTAGCCTCACGTCAGGGGCATCTAGCGTGTTCTTTAATGTGTATCGGATATAGCTCTCCAGCACAAAGAACCGCAGCTTAAAGTTTTATCCGACGAACAGCGGCCTTTGCAAGCCCATCAGTGTCCCCTACTGACCATGGGCAGGGAGTTTGGCAGAGATTAATTTCAATGCTGAACCAGCTCGAACCTGGGAAGTGCAGATTATGAGTCTGGTGCACTACCGACTAAGCCCCCTCCCGCCTTAGTGTTGACGGAAGAATGTTAAATTTACCACTAAGAATACTGAAAGTATATTATAAGTCATTTCGGATTGGAAGAGGGATTGAAAATAAGGAGAATTAGTGAATAAATCCTGCTATAATAGCAAATACTGCACACATAGATATAAATATGAGTAGGAAAGCCTGGTAGTACGACTAAAAATAAGACAACAAATTTTTACACTTATCTCCATTTATAATCCTGGTGAAGATATTTCCGTGAAACAAATTGGAAACATACTAGACGCATGCCACCCCCTCCCCCCTATCTGGCTCATTTATTTATTATATTTAGACCTTACATGCTACTGGGACATTGGTGAACAAGCACCTCCATCTGGGTCATTTGCTGTGACTTCAACGCCCACAGCCCATTATGGGGTGATGACGAACTGGAGCCTAGAGGCGGACTTATTGAACAAGCCGTTCATAAATTCGACTTTGTTCTCCTCAATGATAGTAGAAAAAAATATTTCCGCCCACTCATTAGGACGACTGTTATCGACATCATACTAACCTCTCCAGACATCACTCACCTACTAAGTTGGAACCTACTTAATGACCAACTTTCAAGTGACCTGTCCATCTCAATAGAAGGATTTCTCCAATCAACCGCCCTTAAAAATGACTAACACCTGCTTCAACTGGACAGCTTTTGCGTAAAACTTGCAGTCAGAAGCCTCGCTAAAGAGTGAATTAACCGAAACCTCATTTTCAGATTTCCTTTGTCATATTACAAGCTGCTTAGAATAAAACTCATCTACTATCACTAAATATAATTACATTAATTATCACGCAATCTACATCAGACGGATGATTACGATTAGGATCTGCTCATCTTTAAAAAAGAAAGCTACACATATCAAAATAAATTCGGAAATTTCACTCTACCTCAAGTGGAACATTACAAATACTTATGAGTCACAATAGACCAAAATATTCAATGGAAACCTCCAAATCGCAGCACTTATTAGAAGTGGAAATAAAATTCTTAACCTTGTTAGATGCATTTGCGGAATTAAATGGGGGACCATGGCAGCAGCAGCTACTGTATCTATATCATACAGTACTTCATTCAAAAATCGACTACAGCAGAATTATTCTACACTCGGCTAATATCAAAAAACTCAAACCACTTGAAGTTCTGCAAAGTAGAGCCCTGAGGACGTGTTATTCAACTACCTGCATTCCCTTGCTATTATCATCGGTGGGAATCGAACCCATAGCCATCAGGAATGACAACACACTTTATACAAGATATTTGCAGACTAGTAATCAAACACGACAATCATTCCTTATTCACCAAAATCAAAAAGTGCACCATAAAAGCGGAAATTATAAAAAACAATAAGATAGCATCTAATAATGGCCAATAGTAATATACAAAGATATATATATATTAATATCAGCCTTCCTATATGGACCTGGATGATACCTGTTATAGAAACTTGGGAAAACATACTATTTAAAAAAGAAAACTGTGGTAACCATGTGAACAAAAATATCCTAAGTGCAATCATTGAAAAAATGACCGTGAAGGCTCAAAGAAGGTTGGGGGACGGCCCACTGGAACAGTTGTTGGGAGACATATGGTAGCCTCACGTGAAGGCCATCCAGTTGTTCTTTAATGTGCACGGGGCGTGGCTGTCTGGCACACAGTGCCACAGCTTAACGTCCCATCCGACGGATTACGGCCTATTCAAGCCCATTGCTACCTCCTACTGACTGCTGTCAGGGTGGGGAGTTTTGAGATGAATCTAAACGCTGAGCCAGCTGGGACACGAACTTGGGAACTACAGATTACATGTCTGGCGAGCTATGGATCGAGCCCCCCCCCCCCCCCCCCCCCCCCCCCCCCAAGGGGGGAGGAGATCAAGTGTTATTGATATTTATGTCAAATGAGAGCGCGACGTGGAGAGTGCCATCTGCTTTACAATTTAGTAAGTTTCAGACCCGAGCAACGCCGGGCAAATCTGCTAGTATTGCGTAAAATGGGAGACCTTAAGCCTCAAAGGGCCCCAGCACTATCGGTAGCGTTACCAGATGCGAGTGTTTGAATAGGAGGACAAAAATGGTAGAAATGGAGGACAAATTTTTTCAACTGAGAATAAAAAGTCGTTTACATAAATAATGTCTCTGTCAGGGTCGTACCTGAATTTCACTCCGGGGGTGGGGGGGGGGGGGAGCATTTTTAGAACTCATCTGTATTTTTATTTTTAAGTGGCTTCGAATTGCGCCAACTAGCCATAATTTCACAGAAAAAATCCCAATCTTTACATATTGCATCAATTGTAGAAGTTTCTATGAATTTTCCCAACTCTTCTTAATTTCACAAAACCAATCACAATTTTCACGATTCTCCCGTGTTTTTACGAAACGGATTGAATTTTTACCAAGTTGTCTCGTTTTTTCCAACTCTACTTAATTTTACAAAACCAATCACAATTTTTACATCTCTCCTAAATTTTCTAAATAATTTTAAATTTTTCAAACTCCCCAAGATTTTGCGAAATTGTTTCAATTTGGCCAACTTTCCTCAATTTCAGAAAACTAATCTCAATTTTCACAGCTCCCCTGTATTTTACCAAGTGGGTTAGAATTTTTCCAACTCCAAAAAGATTTTGACAAGTCACTCCAAATTTTATCAACTCACTCCAAGATTTTGCCAATTCACCTGTATTTTACTAAGTGGTGAATTTTTCCAACTGCTCTAGATTTTTCCGCCTCATTTTGGCTACTGATCTAAGGGACCTGGGTTCGAGTCCCGGGTAAAGCATGGATGTATGTGTCGTTTTTCTGCTGAGGTCCTGCTATCCTCTGAGACATTCTACTATGGCATATAAACTAACAGGCTCCTGTCAGACCTCTGTGGCAAGCAGCTGCTTGAGGGGCTATTTTTTTTTATCCCAATTGCCCTAGATTTGCCAAGTTGCCTCGATTTCAACACTACCCTAAATTTTCTAACTCTTCTTAACTTACAAAAAAGTTTAGAAATTTTCACAACTCACCTAGATTTTACGAAGTCGCTTCAAATTTTGCCAATTCTGGGTCACTTTGGGAGGAAGCCTCCCCCTGCCCCCATAGATACGCCCCTGCATGCTTTGAATTCGTGAAATAAAATAAGAGCTACTAAGTTAAATTTTAAGTAGGGACTAGCAGGTCAGTCTGTAAAAAGTATATTTCTAATTATTCAGTACATCTCATAATCAATGACGTGCCAAATTTTAATCGTACTTGATAAGAATCAAGCGTTATTTTTCCTTAATTGGCATAGTGGTTAGTAAAAATCTGCTGTTGCTGAAGGCCAACTTTGTGTTTGTATTCACTGATTGAGGTAATGGTCAGCACAGACTTCGCTCTTAGTAGGGTATGCTGATGTATGATAAAGCTTCTATAAACTAATAGTAGTTCATTAATTCCTACACTGTCCTCTTTGTTGCCCAAAAAAATAATGAAAGTGCTGTCAACTTTCATAACTCCATCTGTTATTGGGCAGATGCAAAATTTTATGCAATATTCTAAAGCGTATACTTTTCACTCTGGCATTTAAATTGCTAATATTGAGATTGCAATTAATAGTAACTTTTCAACATAAAAAATTCATTTAGCATCACGATTTGCATTTACAGTAATATTTCATAACAGTGTTTGCAAACGAAACAAAAAACGTTTCGTTGCGTTTTTCGTTATAGGAAAATTTCAATTTCGTTATAACGTTGCGTTCACGTTATTTCGAAATATTTTAGAACAAATGCAAAAATAATGCAAATGCAATGATATATATGTTATCATTTTCATTATATATGAATGCAGTAGCGTCATCCAACGATTCGCACCAGTTCAATCAATCCACTTGTTAAAAAACAGAAAAAAGTGGAAAAAAGAAAAATTAATAATATTAATAACAATTACGATATATTGTATAATATTCTAATAGTCTGTTTATAAAGGAGTTGCAGAGATTGAAAAATAAGAATTATCTCCATTGTTTTTTAACGTATGTACAAGGCAAGGCTGATTGTGAACGTTTTTTATGGGGGTGGGGGAATTTGTTGGTGGGAACCCCAAAACCAAAAGTTTCGACTAATGTGAATGGCCTTTTCCTCCATTTTCTCTCCTATAACCAAATTACCCCACCTACAACCTACAACGTCTTCTCTAAGAGTTTAAGTGGATCATAGGAAATTGTAATATTCCTGGGATATTCACTCCATTGTAATTGCCCTGTTTTCCTTTTTCACGAATGGAGACTTTTCCTTTCTTTTCCACTATAGGTAGCTCTTACTGGCTACCGCAAAGCTCTTTCTCTGAGCGCCAATTGGGACGAAGGTGGCTAAGACAGGTGCTTACCATATTCTTTTGGAATGGCCATCTGAAGAAATTTCAGACTTGCCCTGCAACCACCGGGAAGCCTACTGCCCATAGATGGTGTACTTCCGCAACAATTTCAATTCTCTGCAGTACGATGGACATATACTGTCCATCGCACTATGGCCACGGTCATATTTGGCTCCGTGCTCCTAGTTTGCATTTTTTGCGAACTATGTATTTAGGCTTCGGTTTCTTACACTCCCTGTAAGAGTGCCTGCCCACGCATTGAGAACACCGTTGCGTCTTTTCTGTGCAATCTTTTTGCATGTGCCCAAAGGCATAGCACTTATAGCACCTGAGCACACGCATATATTCTTTAACTATACAACGAGACCAACTCACATTTATCTTACCTACCTGTGTCATCTTTCTGTGGGAGGCACTACTAGCTTTCATAACCCAGTGGACAGTATTATCGTCTTGTCCTTTCAAAGAGAACAGTGGGGTTAGATCCGCATGTTCGTCTGTCAGCCCATTCTGGTTTGGATGACCTTCTGAAGGTCCTCTCGGCGGATGTCCTTGTCAACTCTATAGACTATGATTTTTGGCCTTAGCCTCTTGGCTGACTTGGCCTCTAACACATCCTTCAGCACATCATGGCTGTCTAATGCCTTTTTTAGACAGTCCTTGTCACCCTGCGTGCTGCATTCGATGATG
Organism: Ryuthela nishihirai; assembly: GCA_038380435.1. Classification (NCBI taxonomy): domain Eukaryota; kingdom Metazoa; phylum Arthropoda; class Arachnida; order Araneae; family Heptathelidae; genus Ryuthela; species Ryuthela nishihirai. The sequence continues at coordinate 273,199 of JAWZYU010000146.1, read as the reverse complement.
ACACCGTTTTTCCTCATTGGTTTAACAGTCATCACCCAGATTTAACTCGAAAGGGTTGATATTATTTTTCAGGCTGTCCCTTATTTCAATGGCTGTCTTTTCTTTATCGTTAGAGATCAGCAGGGTGTGCCTTTGCTTTGGAGGGGTGGACTTTTTAACTGCCACTGAATCGCCCTTATCTAACCCTTGACCACCGACAGCCTTTGCATAAGTCGGTGGCTTCCCTTTCGACACTGGGGGACACGCAGCTCTCTCGGTGATGCGCCTTTTCCTAGTCGCAATTCCTCTCTGGTAAATGATTATAACCTTCAACACGCCACGCCTGCCTGCTTTCATCAAGGCAGGTTATTTACATTGTGAGGCACGGCCGCATATTCCGAACCCTCTGTACTGCTGTCAGTGCCAAATTGCTTTTCGCTGTCAAGATTGATTCTATTACTGGACAACTTCCTCCATCTGTAGGCAATGACCTCTATGCTGACGATTTTATCAACTTTTGCACTTCGTTCAGCATGAGGGTCATTGACAGACAACTGCAAATTGCCCTGAACTTTCAGTTTGGGCAATGACAAACGGGTTACAGTCATGCCCTCATAGCTAGCCAGGGCAAACCCACCTGTGCTCACTGTGGCAGTTACGATGACCTCGATCCTGACTGCACAGCAGAAAAGACAAGCTGTAGTGTTGTAGTGGCAACCATCTAGCATATTCCCACGACTGTCCCAAATGGGAGAAGGAGGTGGCAAGGTATCCTATGCCAATGCAGTCATTGGAAAGCCCATCGTTCCAATGACTTCGATGTCAGTGCAGACCGACATTAGGCAAAACTGAGGTTGGTTTCGATGTCACATCAAGGCCTCTTTCCATTCCTGCAACTCAGCCTTCCACCAACACCAGAAGGTATCCTCATTCCTGTCCTCAGACAGCGAGACCTTCTAAACCGAAGGGGGCCCCCACCAGAGCCAAAAAAGAAAACTATCACTCCTCCACAAAGGGCAATCACCGATCAATGCCCATTGAGCAATTCCAAGGACATGGAGATAGACTGCACCCTATTCATTAAACCATACTCTGTGGCGGTTAAGTTGAATAGGAATTCGTCGTTTGTCCACTCTTCTAAGTCCTGAGTGTCCACACTCCTACAATGGAATTGTCATGACGACATCAAGGCCCTTCTTCAGAAAGCACCTCGAAGCACACCAGACCATCTGTGTGTGCCTGTAGGAGATATACTTGAGGTAAGTCACAGCACTTGAGGTAAGTAATACTTGAGTAATACTTGAGGTAAGTAAGCCTGTAGGAGATATACTTGAGGTAAGTATGGCACTTTTCACTAGTTCGTCAGGACTGGAATGCAGATGGTCCAGTTCGTGGGGATGTTCCCATCCTCATGAGCAAGCTTTCTATATTCTAGGTCATACCCCTGACCACCAATTTAGAGGCAGTAGCCATACACCGCCTCGAGGGTTCTCCCTGACTGTCTGCTCTGTATATCTTCCACCTGGGAAGACCTAGATGACCTCAATTCGCAGCTGCTGTCACCCTTCCTCATCATGGGCGACTTCAATGGACACAGTCCACTTTGGGGGAGTGGCTCCTGGATCCTTCTCTCTCCCTGTTGAACACAGGTGTCAGTACATAATTTCACTCCCCAACCTGCACATTCACTACCATTGACCTCACCATCAGATCTTCCTCGATCCTACCACACTTTACATAGGAGGTCGAGGACAACCCTTATGGAAGGGATCATCTCCTTGTGTTGTGCACCATCTCCTGTGGGGAGCCTTACAGCCCTTCACGCGTATCATGGTGGAGACTTGATCGGGCTGACTGGAGTGACTTCGAGCTCCTCTCTCAGCTTGATGACCACTCTGTCAGCCAGGAGCCCAACAATATGGCAATAGCAGAGATCATGGACTGTATCATAGATGCAGCTGCATCCACAATTTCTCAAACTTAGACCCGTTTTCCGAAACTGTGGTGGAATCCAGATTGCATCGCAGCTTGTATGGCTCAGAACAAGTCTTGATGGTGTTTTGGAGATATCCAATGTCCCCCAACCTTGAAGCGTTTAAATTTGCCAGGGTGATAGCTCATTTCATGGAGCACCAGAGCCAGAAGGAATCTTGAAAAAATATATGTCTTCTATCACCCGCATGACCAGTTCTCAGGTCGTGTGGGATAAAATCCGGAATATGGATGGCAACTACAGGTTTCACTCGTTATCAATCCTGGAGCACAATGGACAGGTAATTGCTGATCCTCCAGCAATTGCCGACACTCTTGGGGAGTCATTCTCCATCATCTCTCTTTATCCTCGCACTCCCCCCCCCCCCCGAGTTTCTGGCCCAGAATAGCAAGACGGAACTCTCTCTGCTCTCTTTCCACTCGAATCGCCTGGAGCCTTAGAACAGGCCCTTCATAGTAGAGCAACTTTGCTTTCCTCTGCACACTTCTTGTGCATCTGCTGTCGGGCGGAAAATGTCCGTTATACCATGCTCCAATATCTCTCACCATTGAGTAAGGATCGGCTGCTCCATCTTTTCAAATAGATTTTTTCTCAGGGAGTAGTTTCTGGACTCTTGGCAGGAGGCCATTGTCTTGGCCTTCCTGAAGCCACGAATGGATTACAATATTTCTTCTAATTATCGTCCCGTTGCGTTGACAAGCTGTGTGTGGAACGCTTTGGAATAAAGGGTAAATGTCAATGGTAAACATTGTATTCATGGTGGAGACTTGATCGTATCATGGTGGAAACTTGATACGATCAAGACTCATCTGGTATTTAGAATATCACAACCTTCTTTCCAACACTCAGTGTGGCTTGTGCAGGCAACTCTTGACCATCTGATATGCCTCAAATCGGCGATCAGAAATTCGTTTTTACGTCGAGGGTACCTGGTGTCCATTTTCTTCGACATCAAAAAAGCATATGACACGGCTTGGAGATTCGGCATTCTTCATGACTTCCATAGCTTTGGCTTGAGAGGTCACATGCCGATCTTCATCTCCAACTTTTTATCGACTTGTTCTTTTCATGTCTGTGTCGGCAACACTCTGTCGCGGCCAGGTCCCTAAGACCAGGGGGTGCCACAAGGCTGCATTCTGAGTGTTACGCTTTTTGCTGTCAAGATTGATTCTATTACTGGACAACTTCCTCCATCTGTAGGCAATGACCTCTATGCTGACGATTTTAACTTTTGCACTTCGTTAAGCATGAGGGTCATTGAAAGACAACTGCAAATTGCCCTGAACTAACATTCAGTTTGGTCAATGGCAAATGGGTTTCGGTTCTCCCCACAGAAGACCGCTTGTGTCCACTTTCGCCACAAGTGTAATCTTCATCTGTATCCTGAGCTATGGCTCGGATATAACATCATTCCAATTGCGGCGGAGACCAAGTTTCTTGGTCTCATCTTCGATCGGAAATTGACCTTTTTACCACACATACGTCATCACAGGTCCAAGGGCACGCAGGCATTGAACACTGTCAAGATCCTCTCCTGGGGAGCTGACTGATGTTCTCTGCTCCGCCTGTACCATGCAGTTGTCCGATCGAAACTGAACTACGGATCCCATCTGTACAACTCCGCCTGGATTTGGTGGTGAAGTTGCTGGTCGTCCCCCATCATCAGGCCCTCTGTGTTTGCACAGACTTCCGCACCTCACTGGTGCAGAGTCTTTATATTTTGACCGAAGAACCATCTTTATCTCTTCGCCGTTAGCAGATACTACAATAAGTCCTACAATATGCATGTAAATTCTGATCCCTGCCTGGCCATCGCACTTCGGACTGCATTTTCAGTTCAAAGTTGGAAATGCATTACACTAATCGATTCATTGCCATTCGTCCTTTTGGTTTGCGAGTCCGAGGCTACCTAAGAGACATCAACACCAGTTTCAATAGCATTGCGCAGCTGACAGTCATGTCACTCCCACAGTGGCTCGCTGTTTCTCCTTCCTGTGCAGGATGGGGAAGGCCTTTACACCTGAGTCTGTGTACTGGCAACTCTTGACCATCCATCGTACTGAGTAGCTGCACTTCTTGACTGTCTTCACAGATGGCTCAAAGTCTGGCACATCAGTGGAATTGGCTATGATGTAATCATTTCATGTGTTTTACACTTACTCATTTAGTTCACTACAGGCTTTGATCTCAGTGAGGCATTGGCCTCACCCAGTTTTTTCTAAGATCCGCCAGCAACTTCATTATCTGGCAGCCACAACCACCATCCATTTCTGTTGGGTGCCCAGTCACGTCAGTGTCAGGAGCAATCACTTGGCAAATGCTGCTGCTAAGTTGGCCACACCCCAGGTCCGGCTCTCTGTTTCCGTTTCCATATCTGGATTTACTGCACTGTTTTACCGTCGACCTCTGGACACAGTGGCAGAGATCTTGGTCAGAACAGCTTACGAACAAGCTCTTTAAGATCAAACCTATCATCAAATCATTGCAGTCACGTTACCGCAGGAATTGCAAGGAGGACGTTATAGTTGCTCGTCTCTACTTAGGTCATACGTTTATTACTCATTCATTTCTTCTACAGGATACGACGAACCTAAGTGTGAGTTTTGTGACACCGTTTTAACTATTAAACATATTTTAATTTCATGTCCCACTTTTAACTTTGAACCTAGACTGTATTTTAACTTTCATGATTTTACATCCAAGCCTTTTACACTCGAACATCTTTTAAATGATCATTTCTTTTTACCACCGTTTTTTCTTTTTTTAAATATTGTGATTATTTTAATAGATTTTGATTTTAACTTGTATTTTGTCTATCTAGCCCAGGTCTTTTACACCTGGGTTTTTCATAACTTGTATTTTTGAATTTGTTTTACTTTATACCCTTGTTCTTTGTTGGTATACAATTTTATACCGTAGTATTTTTGTTTCAACTATTGTTTGGGGGTACACACATCTTTCATATTGTCTTTTGTTTGGCGCATTATGGCCTAGTCGCCCACGTGCCATAAAACCCCAAACAACCAAACGAAACAAACCAATTAGGAACACCAGATCATACATGGGAGCAGAAATTCAGTATAATCGTTCCCTGATCAAAGGCCTCTTGCAATTGCAGCTTAAGAAATATTGTGCTAAGTTTAAGACTTTGTAGCCAAAGCATACCATGGTAAGCTACTTAGTCTTTTTGATAATCGTGGTTTGTTTACTACTGAAGTTGAGAAAGAATCGGATAAGTTTTAGCAGGCTTTTCTTGAAACTAAAAGTACTCCTTTGAGGAAAAGGGAACAGAGGAAGAAAATATTTGAGTGATAAGGCTATGGAACTTATTTCTTAAAAGAGAACGTGCAGGATTAATATGAATCAACATCCTACTAGTCCTAACAGAACGCAGTACAATGAGCTTACTAAAGGTGTAAAGGATCAGTTAACAGCTGATAAGAATCTTTGGCTTTATAGCTTGGCAAATAACGCAGAGGAAACAACTAGACAGCACAATAGCAGGGGATTGTACCAGATTGTTAAAGTTTTTTTTTTTTTCATTAACGAGCAAGTTAAATTTTTAAATTGGTGTGAATATAGATTTTTTGCAATATTTAAAAAATGTTTCAAGAATTTTTGGAAGTGAAATTAAAGTACTTCTTATCGGTCACCCTAATGATTAAAATTAAATTTCGATCATTATTTTGTGTAATAATAATGATTGGAAAAACCAATATTTATATTAATTTTAAAGAGGTGATTATGTCTCTCTTCTGCAGTCACTCTCTTTAACCATTGATTTAGGACTTTGCTCCAACAAAAGACGCTCATTAGTTTTAAAACTTAACCATTTCTTGTGGTTATTTTAATTATAAAAAATAATATGACACTAATAAAAATTTGACCATTCTCATTGGATGGCGACAGTAATCGAATAAGGATGTGGTTCTGATGGCTCTTATATCACTTATAATAGCATAATTCGTCGTTTTGTGAGTTTAAACCTTTATCACTGTTCGACATTGAAAGTGCCCCATCCAGAAAGACATGTACAGACATGTAAATAGAAGGGTGGGTGTACGCAGTTCAGATATGCAAATGATGAAAATCCGGAGTCAATGACGTTTTGTGGGTCAAGAGATAAAAGGTGCAAGAAACAGAGATGGTATTGTGTTTATGAAGGTGGAAGTCGTGTGAATAGTTGAGGTTAGGTCATTCCGCTTGGAAATTGTTCAGTGAAGGCGGAAAATGCCTGGTAATAATAATAATTTATTTAATGCAGGGGGTTACAGTAAAGCCAAGGTACAGGTAATTTTGGATATTAATTTGAACGTTCAAGTGGCTTGATGCCACATGTTGGCAGGTTTATCGCCATCTGGATGCTTTTGAGAGAGGAAGAATTATAGGCCTATGTGAAGCTGGATGGACTACATGTTGCATCTCTGCCCATGTTCATCGGGATGCATGAACTGTTGGCAACAGTGGCAAAATGAAGGTTCTAGTGTGTGTCTCAAGGGAGTGGTGTCGTCTGACAGATGCCAGCATTGATAGGCGCATTGTTCAACATGCTCGTTACGTCACCACAGAGCACTGCAGGCGATATTCGACGGGCTGTGGCAGCAGCCATGGACGTCCCGATAATGACCCAAAGGGTGAACTGAAGATTGCACGAGGCACACCTGTGCTCTAGGTAACCATTACGTCAACTGCCATTGACTGGAAGCCATCGCAGCGCTCATCTGACTTGATGCCGAAATCGTGCGAACCGGGGTCACAAAGGGAACACTTGTGTTTTGTGATGAATCCCATTTCTCTCTGGATGCTGACGATCCATATATGGCGACAACCTGGCGAGTTAACGGATCCAGCTTTCGTTCGCGACAGGCACACTGCCCATCAGCCAGGCATAATGGTATGGGGTGTTATTGGATATGATAGCAGGTCACCTCTTGTCTGAATCACAGGAACACTGACAGTTGTACAATGCATTAGCGCAGTTCTGCAGCCCATTTTGTTACCATTCCTGGGAGGCATGCAGCAGCCCTTTTCCAGTATGACAATGCCCATGTATACACTGCTAGGGTCTCCAGACAATGTTTGCAACATATTCAAGTATTGCCATGGCCAGCACGATCTCCAGCAGAAAATCTGTGGGACCACATTGGATGACGCGTGCAATCCTCTCACCGTTCGGCACAGAATCTCCATGAATTATGGGAGCAAGTCAACGCTATTTGGTGTGCAATTCCTCAGGACCATATCCTTTGACTGTATGACTCCATACCACGCTGTATTTCTGCCTGTATTGCCATTCACATCGGTCACACCTACTGAGTCAGTCACATTGTGCTGCATTATCTCATCTTCGAACTGCTGTAAGTGGCTGGAAATTAAATCATTGTATGCCAAATACGTATTGCTGTGTGCTATCCCTCACTCCTTCTGGGTGTCGGAATTTCAATGTCGTGCAGTGTACGTAATGTTTTAAAGATTTATTTAATTCCTTAGATAAATTTCTTGCCTATCTCGAGAACTACTTCATTAAATCTTTGCAACTTTGAACTGGTCATGTAGTTAAGCCTAACATTGGTGAGCTCGGCATGCCCCTTGCCTCACACCTACCCTTTTACGCTCATGCACATAAGAAATTCCGTGAAGGGACTATTTCAAGGACACCCACACTGTAGGACGACGACGCCCTCTCCGTAAGTTGCAGCTTTTCAACTCCTATATTCCTCAGCAATGGAAGGCTTGTGTGCTATCTGTGGGAATGAAGTTCTAGAGACTATTGACAAACGCTTAAATTCCATCAGATGTAAAGGTGCCTGTAGAAGCCAATTTCATTACTACTTTCAAATATTACAGAAGATAACTTCCGAAAATTTTCTGCAGAACGCAAAAATGATTCATGTCTATAGGCATGATGTGTCCTGTATAATATATACATCACGCCTATAAAATTTTGATATTCATAGACAATTTTATTCATAACAAACTGGAAGCTGTTTGCAGTCATTTTCTTGTTCATGGAAGGTGTGGAATTTCGTTTTCTTTGTAGGACAGTTTTATATGCAAGTCATGTTATTAGAGTCCATAGTTTACTTCTATTTTCCTCCATTTTAAAATTGTTTGCTGAGACTTCTTTTGAGTTGTAGTCTTGTTCCATAGTGGAGGAGGGCGTGATTATTAGGATACTCTGTGATTAGGATCGGTGGATTGTTTAGCTTCAGGCATGCAGGTGCGGTCTGTAGAGACAGTGACAAGTGAAGGTGGCTCTTGCGCGTTCTCAAGTTGAGAAGAGCTAATTATTCTTACATGTTAATTTCCCTCCTTTAATTATATTTGTTTTTTCCGAAACCAAGTATCATTTTATAACCAAAATGTTTCTCTCTATTCTGGCTTTGTAATTTATTTCAATGGTTATTTTCTTCGTTTTTCTGTAATAGTTTCCGATTGTTTTGTGCAGCTTTCTTTGTATGGGTCTGCTTGGTCCCTAAGGGTTCCGGTAGTAGGAGATTGCTGACTTTGGAGGTGTATTGTTATTCTAAGTGGGTGTAGGTGCAGTTGAGATGACCGAAATCTTGTTCAAGAATACATTTTTTTTCTTGGGTTGTGTGAAGATAGAAACTAAATAATCTGATCTGGAGTAATGATGTTCTTCTCAAGAATTTTAATAATTCTGTCCATATTCGTGTAGCTGAATTAATCGACAGCATGTTCAACGTGATTTGAAGAGAGAATTCCATATTAATAAATTTGAAAAGATTTGCTTTAAATTGATTTCTTTCCTCATGATGTTCCGGAAATTCTGTGATTATACAAATAACATACAAAATGGCAACAGAGATACACTAAAGATGAAACAAAATTTTAGTATTCGTGCACTGAACTTAATGTATATTTTATTAATGTAATTGGATTTAATTTCAGAGAGTAACTCACAGCGATGAACGACATAAGATAATGAAATAGAAAGGACATAAAGTTCAACATTCGAAAAAAGAAAGGATATTGTATTTTTTCTCTCGACTTTCATTCCCCCTCTTTCAGAATGGGAGTAAGGGTAAAAAGCAAAAAAAAATTACTAACCTATTTATATTTGATGCATATATATATATATTTTTAAATCCCGCAAAACGGATGGGAAAGTGTTATACGGCATCGGAAATAAAGTCTCTTGTCCTCCCCCCCCCCCTCTTTTATATTTTCCAGCTCGATTGTGCCTTTTGCCTCTCCACCCTGCATTTTTGTAGATCGAATTTGAAAATTTATCTGTGAATGTTTGGATTCACTCTGCTCCAGTGAGGATGATTGTGTATGAAATGAGAAAGCCACCCTTTCGGTAAGTAAATAATGAAGAAAATCAGGATATTTTCTGCGAAATCGAGAAGCAGCCAAGATATAAATTGCAGCATAACAGGCCAACTGATAGATTTTGAAATTTTATCTGTGAATTTTATCTTTTCATCACATTTTTTTTCTCTCCCAGCCCCAGAAAACGTCATTTTACCTGTTGATTTTGAACTATCATGCTTTCTAAACTAATTTCAAAAAATTGTCTTGCTTTTCTCGACTTCTCCAATTTAAGCGGGTTTTTACCACCCAACAGTTCAATAATTCAGTGAAGTATTGATAGTTGCAACATTTACCCAACAAAACCCATCATTTCCTGTCTTTCACGCAGAGCACCTTTCTGAAAATTAGTTTAAAGCTCATCTCCCAAAAGTCTCCCATACGTTAACATAGGATTCCCTATACTTTAACATTGTTCCAGAACTCTCAACTAATATACTACTCAAGGCCGATTCTATGCATCACCCCAGGGGATTGGTACATAGTTCTCCTTCCAGTGGTTTTACTGAAAATAGGCCCTTTTTTTATGAACTGTACTAACGCGCATTTTGATTCGTTTCGAATCAAGGAATGTAGTTTACACTAAAATACGATAGTCGGAAAAAGGGCTGTATAGGGAAAAAGGTTCGATCGAGTTTCTCCCTCCCCCCCTCGACTTTTTTTCTAGATTCTGGCCTGCCCACGAGGAATGGATCTCGGGGGTGGAGAGAAGAGAGCCAGCCGCCATCCTCTTCAGATCTTTAATAACACAAATGGTGAGAAAAAATAGTAAACCAATAAATATCACTCATTTTGCAAGAACATTTTTAAATTAATTTAAAATTAAAATTTTTAAAGGACTATTTTCATTCTTTCACTTTAAATTTAATTTCGCTGAAAAACACAAGAATGCGAAATTGAACTCTTTTTCTATTTCGCTTATAAAAAAAAGTTGGCTAACGTTTTCCACTTTGTCGTCTGTATGTAGATAGTTAAATATTTATTTCTAAAATTGAAAAGCTATTTTTGAGTTTAATAGGTATTATTGAAATATTACGTTTCGCATTTTCCAAATCCCTCACAAATTTAAATTGCGCCCTCTAACGATGGGATTATTTTGAATTTGTGAGAGTTTAAACGAATATTACAAATGGTGTAAGTTAGGTTACAAATTTGAAATTTAGGTGGTGGAACATATAACGGTTATGAGGCAAACAAAACCCTAATTACGCCTTCTAACGGAGGGAATATTTGAAAATTATACCATTTTAAACGAATATTGCAAGAGATATATTTATGTTTAAAATTTTAAATTTTGGTGGTGGAATGCAAAGTTTTAAATATTTGCATTAACATTAAGTTGCCCTTAAATCCCTAGGAGGGCGGAAAAACACAACTTTTTGATTTAAACAATAATCGAAACGTTCTCTTAGGTGGATATCTATTAATGAAACATTACGTTTCTGTTTTTTCAAACCCTTAGGTAGCTTTAATTTACTTCGTTGGAGGGTACTAAATATGGGAAATGCAAAATTTTAACAACGAATATTACAAGTGATATATTTATGGTACAGTTATGAAATTTCGGTAATACAGTATGAGAAAAGAATGTTCCATTGACAGTAACAATCTGCCGCCTCTTCACAGAGGTACCGAGGAAAGCAACATTTTTTATTTTAAGGAATAAGAGACAAATTATTTTTATATTCCCTAACTACTAATAAAATATTGCTTTTGGCACTTTCCCATCATCAATTACTTCGATCTAAAAAGTGGTAAATCTTCAATCTATATGCAAACGAGATTCCTATATTCGCCAAGAGTAATATGTTAAAAGAAAATATCCATCTCATGTCCTAATCAGTTTCAGAGTTGTTCTAAATTTGGATCCTTGTAATCTTAGTTCTTGTGTGGTCCGTCTTCAGGCCAATTCACAAAATTCAGAAGCAATAGCTAATTAATTAATAACCAATAAAAACATAACCTAAAATATCTCTCTTTGATAATATCTTGTTCTAAGTATCTTGGTATCTCCATTCTTAAGAAATTGAACTGGGATATTCACATTACTAACACTCGTAATAAAGCAAGATATCTACAACTCCAACTTATATCTTTACGTTAAAAAATTAGATATTTCAATTATTAACAGTCTTATTTACAAAGTGGTCATCAAAGCTATTATACTTTATTCAGCTTCTGTGGAGAGCTTATGTAATATGACAGCTATCAGAAAACTACAGTCATTTAAAAAAAAAAAATGCGATCAATTCTAGCAGTTGCATCGTTTGTTCGTAACTCTGTAATTCGCAGATTTAAACACCATGATGATCCCATGTCAAACCTGCCGTGAAATTCTTTGAGAATGAAGCATTCCATCCCAATGCGCTTATTTCTATCTCCCTGTTATCATCACCGCATGTCAACAAAGGTTCAAAAGATCTAAGAATGTCTTCAAATGAGTTTCTGTTTCCTTTTTTTTCTCAAGAACTGTTCTACTAGCTTTTGAACTACTCTTTTCATTAATATCTTATTACAAGTCATAGCAATTTATAGCTATTCCATCAATATTTCCTTATCGCCTAATTTCATCGTCTCTAGTAGTGAGTTGCCATGCCCACCAGAGAATCCAGATCTCATTCTGCCCAATGCTTATATTTATGGAAATCTTTATTTTTTCGGTGCTTGGGCCTCTCTTTCGGTAATTTCCAAAGATCCTAAAATAATGTTTCACTGTTCTAATACATTTAAACATTGAATTGTTGTTGTTAGTAGTTTACAACGAAAAGAATGTTTTTAAGTTATATGACCTATATTTCATATACCGTCCACGGGCAAAGTCTACTGTATCATATCAGACCTAGACTCTGTAGTAACAGAAAATTAGTTTTAAAATATATAATTATTTCAATTTGATTTTTTTTACTAAAGGAGTTGGAAATTTTTCATTTTAAAAAATATCGCATGAAACTTATAATAATCATAACGAATACATTCTTCTTGCACCATTTAAAAAAATTGGAGTTTAGCTAAATTTCAAACAAATGACATATTTTTACGCATATTTTCATTTCTCTTTCGTTCCTTTTTCTCAACGGCTGACCAGGCCTGATGTATCAAAGTGACATTACCATGGGTCAAATTGGTTTAATATGGTTGGTTACTGGTTAAGGAAGCCTGGATTTAGAATGCATCATATTTAGATTCTTTGGTTCGAGCCCCGGAGAAGTCATGGATGTATATGTTTTCTCCTGAGTCCAGCCATCCTACTTCTGCTATGGCGTATGAACTGATAGGCTTCTGTCAGATCTCTGTGAGCAACAGCTGCTTGAGAAAATATTTATTTTATATTATTGTGAAGCAGCTGCTTGAACAGTGTTTTGTATGTCACGTATTACAATTTTTTTTAGCTTTTATAGTTAATTCCTCTGGAAGCAACTGATGTAGAACAGGATCCTTTTCTGGTTACAGACTTTAGGTTTAACAGAAGAATTCCAATTATAATAATATATAAAGTTTCTACAGGGGGAATTGTTTTTCATATTTTCTGCTAATTGAATTGCTAGAGGAAAATTAGAAGAGATATAGCAGTTTAATTCGTCAAAAATAGCCAATAATTAATGCATATCTTTCTAGCTGTGACAAGATTTTACGAAATATTTATTCATTATTTGCCTTGATAGTAGGAGTGCAAACTTGAAATCAAAGCTAGGCAAGCACAGGCGCAAAACAAGTGTGATCCGACATTTTATGAAATGAATGAGAGGAATGGTTCCGAAAGAACCAAAACCGTTAAACATGCAACACGACGTTTCAATTTCTCGTTTATCTGAAGATGATTGTGATAAATACAATCTATAAAGCTTTTACGAAGTCTAAATTTGACCTCTTATATCATCAAATTTTAATTTTTTGACGAAGTCTAAATTTGACTTGATTCATCTTCAAATATAATTAATTGGAATTAGACAGTATCGTTCAGTTATCCACGTGACATGAAATATTTGTTGCACTAATTTGCTGAGTATAACAGTTTAAATAATTAAAATTTACTATCCGATATTTTAATCCTTGATTTCAAAACTAAAGCTGCATAATTGTGTCTGGTGGCTTAACAGAATGCATGTTGTATTCGAAACGCATTGTAAGATAGATCTGAAATTCCGAAAATTGCACCACCAAAATTTCACTAACGATTCCTTATAAAAATGACTAAAAATATTAATCTAATTCATTTAATATTAATATATTATTTAATAAACTTATATAATTCGGTGAATATGATAATTAAATATTATATACATATATTCAAAATTCTCATGCAGCCATGGGCTACGGAGGTTCAACCAGAATATGTAATTTTCCTCTCCAGACTTGTGCCTGATCTGAGCTACAGCTGGTGGATTTGACCACTCTAAGATAATCCTAGGAAGGTCCTGTTTGACATTTTCTGCCCACTACATCCTTTTCTCTGAAACCCTTAGGCACGCTGTTCATAATCCTGTTTGCCAATCTGCAACTATGCATACGGGCAACATGGCCAAACTAACGCAGTCTCTCTCTGCACAATATGCTGCTCAAAGGAGGTTGATGACTCCTAACCTCATCCATAGTTACAAAGTCGAACTGCCTAATACCCAAGATACAGCTTAATTATCTGGAATCAAATGCATCAAGTTTCTTGTTATCCTGCTTACAAAGGGTCCATGTTTTGCTACCATAACTAAGCTTAGAAAGAACCAAGATATTATACAGCCTAATTTTAGTCTTTAGGTGTACACGCCTATTTTTCCACACTCTCCATAGGTTCTTAAAAGTCCGAGCGGTAATACCTGTTCTTCTATTTATCTCATGTGGCACATCACCAATATCTGTTACATAGCTCCCAAAATAATTAAACAGACATTTGCTCAAGAGTGCCGCCATTCAAAGCAACTGAAGCACATCTGCCTGACCAATTTTCATCATTTTAGTTTTTTCTCTGTTTATCACCAAACCTATGTTGAGACTGTTACCAGTCTCAACAACATCATTAGCCAACAGGGCCAAATCATCTGCTTAATCAAAATAAGAAATTTTGAAATCTCTACACCATTAAGGCCAAAATCTTTCCCTTGCAAAGAATTTCGCGTAACATAATCAATAACCAAACAGAAAAAGAGACAAATGCAGCCTTGTCTAACTCCACTAGCAATGTTAAACCAATTGCTACAAGCATCTCTTAAAAACATCCTCTCTTAATTAGGCAACATCACTTCTAGATGGGAAAGAGTCTACTGTCTAATTTCGCAGAATGTGTTAATAAAGCCTTGATTTATGGAGAAAAGGTTGTTGCTCTCTTTGTCGACTTTAGTAAAGAATGGACATATTGGATCACAATATACTATTTTCAAAACTTGAGAACTATGGAATTAGAAGGACAGCTCTTATGTAGTTCAAAAATTACGTAAGTAATAGGACTATTATAATCAAAATTGGAAATGCATTAAGTAGCGAAAGAAAATTAAACGTTGGAGTTCCACAAGGATCTATAATTGAACCCTTGTTGTTCTTCCATTTGTAGCAAAGAATCATTGCTCTACATTTCAAGGAAGACTATATCTTAATTATCTCTAGGAGGAATTTTCTTAATCGGAATATACGGAATCAAGTCACTTGCTTTATTTTAAGTGCACTCTAAAATATTTGTATTATATACTTTAAATTACCTTAACGCAAATGCGTTTTTCTCTCCTTTCTTTACGCTTTAAGTGAGCAAGTTTTTCAGATATAATGATCCTGTCATTTTCCATTAATTTTCTAAGATCAAATAAACTGCAGAACCCTATATGCCCCCTATCACAGAGACGAAGTCAAAAATCTAAAGTGTAAGGGGGACATCCCCCCTTCTCCTTTTGAGATTCCTATCAACCGGAATGAAAGCGAAACATTTTTAACCATTCATATATTTCACTCATTTTTTAAGAAACATTTTACAGACTACTGAAACGGGGGGAAAATCATCCTGGAATGGCGTGGTGATAAATGAATCTTTTGATCACCCCACTCATTTTCTTTTAGATGCTATCTTATCCATCTCACAGATAAGGGAGGGACCAGATGTGCAACTCCCATAAAGCCCATGGTTACAAGGACGACAGCAGCGCCCCTATCGGCTGCTTGAGATAACGTTACTGTGGTTACGGTCCTTTCATTCCTCAATATTCCCATACCCCCATTTTTACGAGATTGATTAAAGAATATGCATATATCGCTTTCGTTTCAGTGTTTGCATTATATTTCAGCTTTGTGTACGTGCAGATGTTTTTCGGATATTTTAAAGATTTGTTTCATTTTTGTTCATGGAGATTTTTGCTAAACATTGTAATATTTATTTCTTAACAAATGAAGCTGGTGTTTTGATTTTCATTTATACACAAAAAGTTCGCTATTTTTCAAGCAACAATATTTATTTTTTCTGCCTTAAGATACTTATCTTCTGATATTTTTTTGTTAAAAAAAGATTTTAATTAAGATTCATTACTTATTTGCATGAAGAAAAGATAGTAAGCAAAACGATACAGAGAATTAAAAGAAATTTGCTTTTATTCACATGATATTGTATATAATAGGGAAAAAGAATTCCAATTCAGGTCACAATACTGTCATTATTTTCAAAGAAACACGCAATTCGGACACAATGTATTCATATCACAATTTCATATGCAGAAACAACTCGAAGTAAACATGCTAATATAAAAACTTTTCCCAGTTACACATATACAAATTCTAAATCTCATGCACAATAAATATTCCTAACACATTATGAGATGAACTGCTTAGTGATTATACTAAACCACATCATGACATATACATGACATATCAATCTTGATAGATTATTATTAAATACATGTTAAAAACTGCAATCAATGTTAAAGTCATCAAAGAGATGCATCAACACTTTGTTTATGTTACAAAGTTTGAGGTGTTTTTTTTCTGGAGGGGAGAATGGTTGTTATTCAATATAAGATAAAACAATAATCAATATTAAAGCAATGCAATAATCAATGTTAAGTATGAACATATTTTCCTATAAATTGGTAAATAAGTCATAATGTATGTACATTTTGCTAGAGAAGAATATAAAAAAATAAAATAAATACCCCCTCAAGCAGCTGCTTGCCACAGAGGTCTGACAGGAGCCTGTCAGTTTATATGCCACA
The DNA here is from genome assembly GCA_038380435.1 of Ryuthela nishihirai. NCBI lineage: Eukaryota > Metazoa > Arthropoda > Arachnida > Araneae > Heptathelidae > Ryuthela > Ryuthela nishihirai. The sequence goes on along the minus strand of JAWZYU010000146.1, from coordinate 256,711 downwards.
GTAGAAGGTCTGTGAGGATGGCAAGCCCTCAGCAGAAAAACGACACAAGAATATAATTATCATTAAATGGAAAAAAAATCGTAAAATAAAATAAAATGCATGAATGTATTATTTCTTACTAATTACAGAAAATGTTGTACGTGTATGTATATTGGTAAAGTGAAAAATGGTTATTAAATGCAATTTAAAAAATTAACACTATAATGTTAAATAAATTAAGCAAAGAAAACCATCAACGTGTTTCCCTACAAATGAAAAAACAATTATGCATGGATTATATTCTCCTGCATGAATGGATTATTAAATGGAAGAAAAATGCTAATCAACTGAAGTAAAATAAACCAGTAAACACTTATTTAGCATATTCATCGCTAAATAAAACGATCAAAACAATGCATCAATATATATTCTTCTTAGTAAGAAAATAAGTTACACGTGTCCCATGGCCAAGTGGTTAGCGCGCTTGGCTACTGATCTAAGGGACGTGGGTTCAAGTCCCGTTAAGGTATGGATGTATGTGTCGTTTTTCTGCTGAGGTCCTGCCATCCTCTCAGGCCTTCTACTGTAGCATATAGACTGACAGGTTCCTGTCAGACCTCTGTGGCAAGCAGCTGCTTGAGGGTTTTTTATATATCTATACAGCGTATTCCTGTAAAAGAAAACGATTGCTATTATAAAAAATAAATAACCCCTCAAGCAGCTGCTTGCCACAGAGATCTGACAGGAGACTGTCAGTTTAGACGCTATAACAGGTCTGTGAGGATGATGAGATCTCAGCAGAAGAACACAAACATCCATGCCTTACCCGGAACTCGAACCCTTTGATCAGTAGCCAAGTGCTTACTATAAAATTTTCAAAGTTAAACTAAGCAAAGAAATGCAAAACTTTTTTTTTTCCTCTGGAAAAAATTGGTTAATACAAGGAAAAACTAAGCAAAGAAATACATATATTTTTCTATGGGAAAAATTAGTTAATACAAGGAAAACAAATACCACTAATGGCAAACACAAGAAGCATTTAGAGTTTCAAATAAAGAAATCCATCATCATATTTCCCTATGACTTAGGAAATAAGTTATACATGCGTATAAATTTTCCTGTAGGAGAATACAGTTGTTATTAAATACAACATATGAAAAAGCTTTAAGCAATGTTAACTAAGTAAAAAAAAAACACATTATATTTTCCTATGAGTTAAAAAAAATAGTAACTTGTTATACAAATGAATAGACAGTAATCAATGTTAAATAAACCAAACAATGCATTCTAAGTTAGAAATTAAGTTACACTGGTATATATTTCCATCTAATGGTCATTAAATAAATCATAATTATAATATTAAATAAACTAAGTAAAGAAATACATCAGCGTAGTTTCCTACTAGTTAGACAATGTTATAAATGCATACGTTTTCCTATGGGATAAATATGTTAAATAAAATAAACATGTATAGTTTAAAAAAGAAATTCATAACAGTTTGTGAAACTTGCATGAAGAGGTGTACATATTTAATAGAAATTGCATGTAATGTCCTAGTAAATAAGGACGAAATTAGGAATTCAACACACCTAAGTGACTATAAAATAATCAGCAAACATAATTTAAAAAAAATATTGAAGGCTTAAACCTTGCTATATTAAATTACGTATACAATATTTTTTCCTGTGATAAAAAATTGATTTTTATGAAAACATGTATGAAATAAAACCTAAAGATGTTAATAAGCATTTTCTAAATAGTAAAACTTTGCTAGAAAGGTCAGTGTTTAATAAACGTATGACAAAATTGGGAATTCAAAAAGCCAAGGATGCCAGAGCAAGAGGAGTAAATAATGAAAAACAAAAGTTTGAATTGTTTTGAAGTTTTCCTAACAGGTTGCTTCACTAAACTAAGTTAAATACATTGTCCTAGAAGGGGAAAAATTGGATTAAATTTCGGAAGGCATTGGGGATTCAGTAAGATCAAGCAAGTTCATAAACAGAAAAAGCGAAAAAAGAGAAAACTAAAGGTAGTGAATAGTGTTTTCATTCAGGTAGCAGACACAATGTAAAAGTGATAGTAAGTAGTTACCTAGTAGAGACGAAGTCGCCATTCGTGTTAAGCATTACTTTTGTGTTGAAAGTGTGTCATTTCTTTATTCTACTTTACATATATCGTTTAAATTTAATTGTAATGTATAATAAGTAATCATTATAGTCATCACGACTCGTAAATGTTAGCTGCTGTGATTATTGTGGATTGCTATATGTAAAACTTACGTTAAAAACATGATGCTGCAAAACAGCTATGGGGGGGGGGGGGAGGAAAGTATGTGGAAAGATTTTATTCCCGGCAAGGAGAGTATCGTGTGCCATAAACATTTGGAGGATGAGCTCAAATTACATTTTAATGAACTTCCCGGTGATATATTCCCAAACCTCAAAAAGAGCAACATGCCTAGAATAAAAGAGCCTCATCTCTAGATAAGAAGTTTGAATCTCCGTTAAACAGTTTCAGTTCAATATTGAGAATTTTGCACAAAACATTTTCAAGATTTTGATGATTTGTTAAAATTTATGTTGTAATTGGATGTGTGTTTAAATCGCTAATAACGTGGAGTTTATTTTATTACAAAATAAAAAGTTTCCACCTCAGGTAAAAGCTTATGCTCTTATAAGTAATAATTCATCATATACTGCTTACATTGATAATGTTGAAATTCCCCAAATTAAAACTTTAAAAATTATGATATTTATACATTGTTTCAAATCTTGAAACGAAATGATTCATCTACATGTGATGAATAAAAGCAGCTTTTAATAATGTTTTAATTTTAATCACTGCATTTTTACCATAAAACGTTGTAAAAACGATTTTCAAACTATAGCAAACCTCAGTTGTTATTTTATCAACCAAAAAGTTAAACTATTTTAAAGAAATTTCAAATCAGAGGGTGTATAGAATTAATTCTATTACTCTTATCATCGAACACTTAAATGTATTTAATGTATCACCAAATCTTTATGCATATTCTTCCAATATAATGCTATTTGCCTACACACTTGTGGATGCAATCTCCAGTTTCAAATGAATTTGCACACCATTAAGGAATTATACGCCTTCCACATTCTCAGATATTACACCTCAGTATATCTAATGCTACCATTTTTCTTAATGATAACTGCTTGGGTTATATTTCTTGTGATTATGAAATACTTCTGGATGCTGCACTGAATTCTGTAACTATTTTTTATATGCCAGTGTATTATGGTATGTTAGTATTAATGATAAACACAGGTTGTCACAAACTATTTTTTAAACCTTACACTCTGATGAATTCTGTAACTGTTTTTTTTTTTGCAAATGTATTATGGTATAGGCTTCAGTGAGGCAATTAATTGTATACTGCTAATATGCATCAATACATGCTTTTCTTAATGATAAGCTGTATGAATTATATTTCTTGTGATTATGAAATACTCCTGGATGTTGCACTGAAATCTATCATATAAATTCAATTGGATTTTTCACTTTGTGATAGTAGTAGTTGTACCATGCGGATATAACCTCACGCATGCGCACAGCATCTAGCATTCATCCCCCTCCCTGATATTGGGAGATCCTCCCTTGATTCATCCCCTCCCTCATCCATCCCCCTCCCTGATCTTTGTTCGCAGAGACGTCGTTCTGATTGCTTGCAAGAAAGTTATTGACCAATGTGATTCACGATTAAAATTTGGAATCTGATTGGAAGTGTTGCTCATTGGTGAAGGGTTCGAATGAAAAGCCGCTGCAGTGGGTCGGGAGCCGCAGTCATGGCTTTTGCAGACGTTGTCTTAGAATCTTTGTAGCAGTATTGTTGTGCCCAGCCCGATGAACAATTAATGCCTGTGTTTCCCGGTCTCCAGGAGCAGTTAGTTGTCCAACTCTACTGTGGAGAAAGTGGCACTCACCTTCACATTGAAAGTGCATAAATATGGTACCCCATGCTAGAAGGCCTAAAAGGACTCGACTTTAAAGACATGCTCAAAACTGTGAAGGTGGCCATCAACCTCTCCCAGTGACCCAGGATGGTTTGTCATTTCCCAGGAGTCTACCGTGTACAAGGCCTCATCAATGCGAATATTGGTATATACAGGTTGTGATGCCCCATCGTTCACTTTTGCTTTATCTTAACCAGTTTTTGTTTAATTTACGTTATATTTATCATTTTGGGGATTTTTATTTCCGTTTCAGCATCACAGCACTCGTTTTCAAGTTTCTAGGAGTTGCGTACGCGCAACTCCGAACTTCCGACCATAACCGTTAAAGCGCGTGCCAAGGACACGCCCCCTCTTGCGTCATAGCTTGCGTCCGTCATTGTATGCAAATGTTTTTCCCGGCATGCGCCGGCCCATTGTCAAAACCGTGCCCTGCGAGGCACTTGGGGGATTTTTAGCACTTAGGATTTTGTCACTTGAGGATTTGTCACTTGAGCTTTGAGAGCAGAGAGATGTAGTAAGGTGCGTAGCACCGTGCGTGTAGCACAGATTTTAGTTTCTTCATTGATGTTCTTGGTGAGTTACTTATTTTTGGAAATAAATCTATTTTGTTATGTTACAAACTTTTGAGTCTGTAGTTTTTTATCTTGAGCAACGCTGATTTAGAATCTTTTTTGCATTAACTTTTATTTGTTAAGATACATTTTGACTCTCACTTATGAACGCTCACTGGCATTGGAACCCTAAATCAACTTCTTCTACATTTTTGGCAATTTGTTAATGATTGCCTGGCGCCCGTTAAAGCTATCCGGAGCAATAAACTTTAATTATTTTACATTGTTTGGAGCGTTACAGAGTCACATAAAAGAAGTGGCGCAACGAACAGGGACTCGCCAGTATTTAAAGATAGTAATTTTTTTTAGCTCAATAGTGGTATATACTAGTTGTAGATTTAACGGCAGCTTAAGCTGAGAATTTTTGTTGAGCAAGTAGCTTAACGTTTGTGTATATTATTCAAAGGTACTGAAGTTTCAGCTTTGATATTGCTGAATATTTAAGATTGTTGTATGTAATGATTAGAAGTGTCCGGACACACAAGTACGTAGGACGATAAGAAATTTTTTTTACAAGCAAATTTATATTTTTGTAAAGCTTAGTTATAGCTTTATTATTGTTGTATAGCAGTACCTTTGAGCGCTGCTCAAGATAAAACGTTTTCAAAATTTCCAAAATTCCAAATTTCAGCAGACCGCTAAACATGTCTGCTAACAATATGGCCGATTCCGCCATAATGACTCCCGACATAGAAAGAGTAAAGGGTAGATTGAAAGATGTAATGATGGAAGCAGAAGTGCTAATGAATCTGCTTGATGATAATCGGGAGAAAAGGGGAACGACAACAACCCCTAAATTTGCTGACAATGCTACGTCAGTTCACCAACGAAGAAACTTTGAACGTAAGGTTCCATTTTCTGTTCCGTCAGAAGCAAGCGATAGAACAGAGTATTTTCAACCGCCACAACGACGATTTGCCAACCCATCCGTTAACTATAGTCCTTATGTAAATTGGCTTTTACCTGAGATAAGGTTCGACGGTTCGAAACGTCCGTCATCGTGGACATTTGTCAAGTCCATGGAGGAGCACTTCCGTTTACATGAAGTGCCAAGCAACAAAAAAGTTGTTTTAGCAGTATCTTGCCTAATTGGATGCGCTAAGCAATGGTGGAATAACGTAGGATGTCGTCATGGCATAGAACTTTGGGAAGAATTTAAAAATGAAATCATGGACATATATCCGGCTTATAATGATTTTACAGAACTAGGTACAGAGTTGTTTTCACGAAGACAAAGGGAAAGAGATGACATAGAAAAATTCATATGGGGTACAGTAGAATTATACCAGCTGTACGATGCTGATGCCGCTGAAATTGATATTGTAAATTGCATATTGTCTCAATTACTTTTGCCCATCCGGGAATTCCTAGAAATACGAAACGTGAATTCCGTGTCCAATTTAGTAAAATTGGTTCGGCAATACACTGCAAGAAGAGAATCTGCAGCAAATACACATAACCAACAATGGATGCCATTCCCGCCAAAGCAGCGATATCAGGTTGAGTCGCGTAGAATGACTCCCGCACGACCGCAATTTACACGGTCCCGACAATTTGCGCCGAACGCGCCAAGAACTATAGAATATGAACGAAGTAGAGACTTTTTGCCACGTCAAGCTTCAAACCATAACACTAGACCTAAAACTTTGGTTAAACAACCTCAATCTTTCACTTGTAACTTTTGTGGCCGACTGGGACATACTGAAAATTTTTGCTACCGAAGGAATGAAAATTCGGGAAACTTTCATCGGGATCTTTGAAGCGAGAGGCCAAGGTTCCTCAACAAAAGCCCTCTCATGAGTTAAGTCTTGCTACTGTGGGTATACATAATGTCTTACATTTACCTTTTGTGAAGCTTTATCACGATAAGACAGAATTCATAGCTCGCATTGATACAGGAGCTGATCTTACATGTCTACATAAGAAAGTATGGGATAAAATTCAGAAAAATTGTAAACTGAATTTGCAGCCGTGGTCCGGTGGACCTTTGAACTTAGCTTGTGCTTCCAAGCAGTATTTTCCGCAAGGAACTGTTGAGTTACCTATCACTTTAAATAATGTGGAGATAAGACTTGAATTCTTAGTAATAAGTGAATTATTATACGACTCTTTAATAGGAATAGATGCGATACGGAAACACTTGATTGAATTTGATTTTGCCAACAATACTATTTCATTAAAAGCAACAATGAAAGAAAAACTTGATATCGATCAGATAAAATTAGACATTAGAAAACATGCTGACAACGCTCACTTGGGAAATAGCGAGAGAGTTAAGTTAGAAACTCTGCTCAATGCTAATTACGAACTTTTTAACAACAAGCCCGGTAGATGTCAGATTTTAGAACATCATATCGACACCGGCAATAATAGACCTGTTTACAGCAAACCATATAATTATCCTCCCAGTAAAGAAGAGATAATTTCAACACAAATTAAAGAAATGTTAGAGGATGGGATAATAGAGCCAAGTTTTAGCCCTTGGGCTTCACCGGTCGTGCTCGTTAAAAAGAAAACTGGTGATTTGAGATTTTGCGTAGACTATCGAAAATTAAATGCTGTTACAGTCCCCGACAGATATCCACTACCTATTATTCAGAATCTACTAACACAACTGGCTGGCAAGAAATTTATTAGTACACTAGATTTTTCTTCAGGATATTGGCAGGTGTCCGTATATCCACCAGATCGACCCAAAACAGCATTCCTCACAAAAGATGGATTATTCCAATTTCGTTGCTTACCGTTTGGCTTATCAGGAGCACCCGCCATGTTTCAACGTCTTATGTCCGTAGTTCTGGGTGACCTAAAAGGAAAAATTTGTGAAGTATACTTAGACAACATAGTCATTTTTTCTACTGATTTTTCAGAGCATCTACGTGATTTGAATTTGGTATTTGCAAGGTTAAGAGAAGCCGGACTCACCATAAAGTTGTCCAAATGCACCTTTCTCCGCGAGGACGTTCAATACCTCGGTTTCACTGTTAATAAGGATGGAGTAAGAACATTACCTAATAAGGTCGAAGCCATAGAACGATTTCCCACACCGCGCAATTCGAAACAACTTAGTAGATTTTTAGGAATGTGTGGATGGTACAGACAATTTGTACCCAATTTTGCTAATTTGGCCGAACCTTTGTGTGAATTACGTCGAAAGCGAAAGCGGTTTCACTGGACACCTGTTTGCGATACAGCATTTCAGACATTAAAGGATGCATTGTGTCATGCTCCCGTGTTGGCTTTGCCACAGTTAGGCAAACCTTTTTTCATCTACACTGATGATTCCGATGTCGGTCTCGGCGCCGTGCTGAGCCAAGTACAGAATGACAATTGTGAACACGTCATCATGTATGCCAGTCGCAGTTTGAGTCATACTGAAAGAAACTATACAGTGACTGAAAAAGAATGTCTAAGCGTAATATGGGCTCTAGAAAATTTTAAAGTACAATTAGACACATCCGACATAACTATTTTTACTGACCATGCTGCTTTACAATGGTTACAGACATCTACCAATCTAACAGGTCGTCTAATGCGCTGGGCATTACGCCTACAAGAATTTAATTTCAAGGTCGAGCATCGAAAGGGAAGTGCACATCAGCTACCAGATGCATTATCCCGTGCTCCCGTGTGGCCGGCAGAAGTTACGCCAGAGCTCGAAGATAAGCCTTTTGCTCCCTCACTCGCCACAATAGTTCCCATCGAATACAAGGAACATTTAATCACTGAACAACAAAGCGATTTAGAATATGGAAACGTGTATCATTATTTGAAAACTGATGAATTACTTCTAGATCCTAGTATAGCTTCAAGTATTGTTGGAAGAGCCAGACATTTCAGATTAATTAACGATATTTTGTATTACTGCAGACGACCGAGTCAAACAGGCAGTTATCGCCCATTTATTCCCAAGGATTTAAGAGAGTACGTACTCCGAGAATTACATGATGTACCTTCAGCTGGACATTTAGGTACACGGAAAACCTATCAGAAAGTGGCCAAAAGATCATATTGGCCAGCTTTGAAAAAGGACGTAAAAACCTATGTAGAAACATGCCTAATTTGTCAAACCACAAAATTCGATCAAAACCGTCCTTGTGGTCTTATGAAAAGCACGATCTCCAACGAACCCATGGAATTAGTTGGCATGGATTTAATGGGCCCGTATCCACAAACACAAGCGGGATCCCAATATATTCTGGTCTTAGTAGATTATTTTTCGAAATGGGTCGAAATATTTCCTGTTAGAAATGCAACAGCAACAATCGTAGCAAAGAAATTTGTAAATGAATTTATATGCAGATACGGGGTACCCAAGAGTATAGTTTCGGACAATGGGCCCCAATTCATTTCCAATGTGCTTGCTGAAGTATGTGAAACATTCCAAATAAAACATATATATACAACTCCATATCATCCACAATCAAATTTGACAGAAAGAATTAATCGAAATATTGGCAGAATGATAGCTGCTTACCGTCGAAAATAGACATAGTACATGGGATAAATATTTGCAACAGTTTTCCTTTGCTTTACGCACTTCATTACATGAAACCACCAAATTCACGCCTTCACGGATATTTCTTGGAAGAGAACTAACATTACCTTGGGACAGACTCATTGGCCAACCCGCATCTCCACAATCCATTGAGTTTAGAACGGAACAGCATATTCGAGCCATTTCAAGGGCACAAGATAATTCCCTACGAGCACAACAAAAGCAACGAGAGGATTATAATAAAAGACGACGACATATGGAATTTAAAGTAGGTGATAAGGTCTTGATTAAAACACACCATAAGAGTGATAAAGAAAGAGGATTTATAAAGAAATTTGCACCATTATATGCTGGACCATATGTTATAAGGAAGAAACTTTCTCCACTTCTGTATGAATTGGCCAATATGACCACTAATGCCTCAGCAGGGTACTTTAATGTTGTGAATATAAAAAAATACAAAACTTCTATAGAATTTTCTAGATCAGAAGCAGATGCTCCACAACCAACCCAGGAGAATGATGGCTCTGATGATGATATTGAACCTTTACCACCCAGAAGAGAAAAAAACCGATTAGATTATCACCTACTGCACACAACAGGACAAAGACTGACAAAGCCAGATTCAGCTGTTCCATCAACGTCGAGAGCGTAACGAAAAGCCGACGAAACGACCAGAGCCTGCAGAGCGACAACCGGCAGCGAAGCAGCGAACATCGGGAAGATGACGTCACGAGAGAGATCTACAGCGACGACTTGACTTGAACGAGATCTTCAGTAACAACTTTACGTGAAGCCACCCAACGACGACGGAAAGATGTTATCGGAAACGGACTAGATGATTTATCGCCACGGAGTGCCAACAATAAAATTTAAGTATATTTTTCTTTCACTTGGCACTTGATTGAGTTATAAAATGTTTTTTTCCTGGAATAGATGAAGACGAAGAAGAAGCCTTATTGTGAATTATATAATTAGCGATGTTTAATTTCTTGTTGAAACTTTAGAGTTCGATATTTATTTTTGAAAAGTGAAATTGTTGTAGTTCGAGTTTATACTTGTGTGAATAGAATTTTTTTTGCATTCTTGTTCATCGAGGTTCTAGTTATTGTATTTACGTGAGTTAAAATGTATTTTTGTAGATTTTTTTCAGCTGACTGATAGCTGAAAATTTTGTAAGTCGATATTGGAAAGTTTAGAAATTGTAAAATGTTTCTGGATATGAATGAGAAGAGTGAAAGAGAATTAGTGATTTAAGAATTTGTATTGTAAAATAACGTGCATTCCAAAGTGAATTTATGTAAAAAAGGAGATTCATGTAAAAGTTATTGGATGAAATGTGATCATCGTATATTATAAATTATTTACACTCTTTTTTCTTTATTCTTAGATACGATTTATGTATATGTGTTTAAATCTGTTCAGTGTCATCAGTGATATTTATGTGTCAATGATACGTAATTTTTGTGGATGACATTGACAGTATTTATTGGTATATATAGATGATGACCATAATGATGACTGCAGAATTTTGTTTTTTTTTGTGTGTACCTTTTTGGAGCTGTCCCCAAATGGCATAGTCTGATAACAGAGTTGTTATCAGCATAACTCCTTTGGGAGGGGGACGTTAGCTCTGAAGGGGGAGGTATTTAATGATTTTTTTTATTTCAGCTAGATCGCGATTTCTGTGAATAGGAGAAGAATTAGCGGATGATTACAATCCCGCTTGTTTGTAAATTTTGAATTTTCTTAGCTTTGCGTATTTGAATGTAATTAGGAGGAGATAACGGTGTTCGAATACCCGTTTTTCTATGTGATTTAGGAGAAGATTTAGCTTTCACGAATTTTTTATTGTGGTTAGGGGAAAAGCGGAAGTGATTACCCCGCTAACAACAAATGTAATGAATCACTTTTTTTTCTTTTCATCTTTTTAACATTTATTAGACTAGGAGTTCATTAACCTGTTTTTCTGTACAGTTCAAGATATGCCAATTTCGAGTTTGTATCAGAATGTGATACTAGTTAGACCGATGATGCTAGTATACAGTTAACTGTCACAGCCACTGGTACGTAAGTACACTAGGATAGCTGTTACACACCTTTGTTAGGAGAATTGGGAGGAGGTACCTTTGGTTGTGCTGGAAAATTGTGTCAAAGTAAGAATAGTTCATCATATCCAAATTTGCGCTACCATACTTCTACTTATTTATGTTTAGCCATGTGTAAATGACGTAAGATGTGTCCTTTATTCAAAATTTGCTCGTCAAAATTTGTTAGGTCAATCATTTTGACTCCCTTTGGAAGGGGGAGTTGTGATGCCCCATCGTTCACTTTTGCTTTACCTTAACCAGTTTTTGTTTAATTTACGTTATATTTATCATTTTGGGGATTTTTATTTCCGTTTCGGCATCACAGCACTCGTTTTCAAGTTTCTAGGAGTTGCGTACGCGCAACTCCGAACTTCCGACCGTAACCGTTAAAGCGCGTGCCAAGGACACGCCCCCTCTTGCGTCATAGCTTGCGTCCGTCATTGTATGCAAATGTTTTTCCCGGCATGCGCCGGCCCATTGTCAAAACCGTGCCCTGCGAGGCACTTGGGGGATTTTTAGCACTTAGGATTTTGTCACTTGAGGATTTGTCACTTGAGCTTTGAGAGCAGAGAGATGTAGTAAGGTGCGTAGCACCGTGCGTGTAGCACAGATTTTAGTTTCTTCATTGATGTTCTTGGTGAGTTACTTATTTTTGGAAATAAATCTATTTTGTTATGTTACAAACTTTTGAGTCTGTAGTTTTTTATCTTGAGCAACGCTGATTTAGAATCTTTTTTGCATTAACTTTTATTTGTTAAGATACATTTTGACTCTCACTTATGAACGCTCACTGGCATTGGAACCCTAAATCAACTTCTTCTACATTTTTGGCAATTTGTTAATGATTGCCTGGCGCCCGTTAAAGCTATCCGGAGCAATAAAATTTAATTATTTTACATTGTTTGGAGCGTTACAAGGTATGCAAAAGATAGATATACGACACGGTAGAATATGACAGAGCACAGTAGAATACGACATCTCTGCTGTGTTATAGATTTAGACAGTTTCACTATGAAAGGCAAATTTCTCACGAGGGAGATTGGATATTCAGACTGTAGACATCTCACTGGTGTCTACAGATACGACCTTTCCTTTGTCACAGACATTCTTCAGACAGACTGGAAAACAATTCGTTACTTGACCAAACATGTCACAGGCTGCCTTTTCATCCCCTCCTTGGTGAAGTGGTGTGGGAATATGACTCTTTAGATGATATTGTATGCCACATCCATGAAAAGTGTCACAAGCCTTTTGCTTCTGTCATCGCCTACAAGGGAGGATTCTATAAGAAGTGCTTATTAGACAGACTGACTATAGAATCTCCCGATTTAGGAAAAAGTGGATGTCCATGTTTTAAAGACTTGACTAAAATAACTGGATCAGAGTGCAGTTATCACAAGGGTTGTAATGTGCATTGTTCTCAAGCTGAGACAGCAGCATCAATGAATACATCAAAAAACACCACTCACAATGTATCGCTCTTTAATCGGACAGCCGCATGGTCAATTACAGGCTTTTCCTTTGTGGGGCTTGTTTGATGAAGAAGAATAACCTGTCTATTTTAGTGAAGATGTACCTCCTATGAATGAAGATCTGGAACTTCTTGAGCTCACACCGCCTATTAGAGATGACAAAGAAAACCCAGTGTGTGTTAAACACTAGAAGACATCAGAACTGTCCGTCTCTCCTGTGACTCCACCACTGACCCTGGTTCCAATAGGACCCCTCCCCTCAAGCAAAATAAAAGAAGAAAATATCCTCTCAGTGATGATCTTTTCATCATCCCCACTCTATCCCCCCCCCCAATAGAGAACAACCTTGATGTGGTGGGGGGTCTTAATGGTGCCTATGTGAAGTAGAGTCATGGCCCATTGTTTCCTCATTTGCATGATGGGATGCGACCTTTGGCGGCATGCCAGGTTTTCACCCCCCCCCCCAATAGGGGACCACCTTGTCGTGGGGGGGGGGGGCACGGCCCAGCAAACCTGTCGAAGGTTGTGCCGACCGGATTGGTCCCCCGGTTGGACATAGCCAAGGCCAACCGAAGCCGACGATGCTGCTGACCGGTCGGAAGACCGGTTGGATGGTGATGGTGTCCGTGGCCTCAACCTAAGGTGCTCTGGGTGAGCAGTTCGAGGGCTCTGCTGAATGGTCAGAGCCCGCCTAGTAGACGCGAGCCCTCAAAATAGTCTGGATCTTACTAAGAGTCTCCACCCCGGGAGCCGATCAAACTTGGATCTATATATCCTTGTTCATGGCTAACCGGGGAACAGATTAAAGTTAGGTTTCCTCCAGTGGTCAGCTTTCCTTCTATAGGACTGATGTCATCGAAGGCTGGGGTAGGTGCGCCTATAGGGCGTATTCCATGCCCCCGGCTCTAGATAAGCATGGCTTTTCGAAACTGGTAGTGCTGTACAAGCGGAATCAGGAATTGCCGTGGTTGCATAAGATCGCAACAAAAGAGAACGAATGCCAGGTTTTCGGCCTGGCGTGACCGTTTCGGCAGGCAACTAACAGCTGACTCAGAACTGGCACAGACCAGGGGAATCCGACTGTCTAATTAAAACTACTTCCACCTCTGCCTTTCCAGCAAGCAGACGTACTTTTGTGCACTCCTCAAAACCGGTTTTACCGGCGATCGATCTACGTCGCGGCAGGCTAAGCAGTACCGTGCCGCATCATTACTCCACCGTTACTCCTTGTGCTAATAGCTGATATTTATGATATTATAGATAACACTAGCTAGTTTTATATTTAGGATCTATTATTATTTTATACATAAATATTCTATATATTCTTTTTTCTTTTGCTTGATAAATTGTATGGTCTTTTTAAGTTCCCCTTTCTCAGCCAAGTAAAATGGCAGAGGAGACAGTGATGAAGGAGGCTGATCAGGAGATCACATGGAAGCCTCCTTCCACTCCTGAAGAGTTTGCTTTAGAGATGGCGAAGATTCATGAAAGCAACCAAGGAGTGTTGACAGGAGAAGGCAAGCGTTTTACAGTGGCAAATGCTAATGAAATTCGCGATGTCTACAACCAGATGCTGAGAGTTACCACGCTGCAACAGCTGCAGATTGCAGAAATGAAAGGTCGTCTATCTGCCCAGAATCAGCATCAGACAGAACAGCCCAGGATCAGTTATGCTCAAGCCGCAGCGAACTTCAAAGAGACCACACAAGTGGAGCAAAGACCAAATGTAAGTAAAACTAATGTTCTTCTTGTCTATCTTACAGAAGAGAGCATCAAATCTAGCAAAGAATTAAAGGCAAATCTTAAGAAATCAATAAATCCCAAAGCCCTAGGAGTAGGTATTTCACATGTCAGAAAGATCAGAGGCAATGGGCTAGCAATTGAATTGACTAGTGACATCCATCTAGAGAAGCTTCAGAAGAAAATATCCGAAGATAAGGATCTCCAGAAGAAATTTGAGGTAAGGAAACCGTTAAAGATTAACCCTAAAGTAATTATATACGATGTGCCTTCGAACACGACTTTTGCAGATATGAAGAACAGCATCTTGGAACAGAATGACATAGTAGATGAAGAAGGAGGAATGACATTCAAATTTGCTCTTAAATCTGAAGGTGTTCACCACGTAGTGATGGAAACGAAGCCCAGGACCTTCGGCTCACTCATGAAGAAAGGTAAGCTCAACATAGAATGGTCCAGACATAACATTAAGGAGTATATAGTACCAATGAAATGTTTTAGATGTTATCAGTGTGGTCATTTACAGAGCAGGTGCCCCATGAAGGAGACGGAACAGATTTGTTCCAACTGTGCAGGATCCCACTCTTTCCGAGAGTGCCCCACCCACGAGAGGAAGTGCATTAATTGTATTCGCTCGAACGAGCGTTATAAGACTGCACACAATGTATCACATGGAGCCATGGACACTGCGTGTCCCAGCTATCTACGAGAACTAGAACGTCTTCGATCCCATATTGACTATGGCTAGTTCTCTCCCTTCTAATTGGTCTTTTTTTCAGGTAAATTTAAATAAGTCAAAAGCTGCGACAGCAAACATTAAAGTGGTCCTCGACCACATAGAACCAGACATCTATCCAGAAATCCTATGCATTCAAGAACCGTATACCAGTAAAGGAAAGATAGCAGGCCTGCCTCTACACTGGAAAACAGTGCACAACGACAACAGGAAGGTAGGTATAGTTGCGACAACGAACGACATAGATTTTTGCGATTATTAGTGCGAGTACCAACTTAGTTGCGATCGAAGCTAGGGGCGCGATTAATAGTATTAATCATTATTTCAGTTTATTTTCCGCCTTCAGAAGATCTTATAATTCACTTGGAAAATCTGGAAGATTTAATAAGAAGACATAGCAACAAGAAAATACTAATAAATGGAGACTTTAACTCAAAGCACACCATCTGGGGGAACCCAGCAACAGATGATAAAGGAGAAGAAGTCGTGGCATTCATCCTAAGAAATAATCTAAGACTACTGAACGACAGACACTCACCTCCCACCTTTGAAACAACAAATGGAAAAAGTTGGATAGATCTAACGATTACCAGCGAAAATCTGGAGGACGAGATAAACAAATGGGAAGTCCTAGAAGAAAATTCGTTAAGCGACCATAAATATATAGTCACCACCATGGGAACAAAGCACACAGCAAATACAGCCCAGCGTTACAAGCTAAAACACAAAGGGCTTATAAAGATAGCCCAAGACATCAAGAAACAGATATCCAATATAGAAGAAAAATTAAAGAATATTAAAACCACAGACGAATTAGATAATTTTGTGTACAACTTTATGGAGACTATATCACAAACAACAGGCAAGTACCTCAAAGAAAAGGGAACGGAAAAAAAAAGGTGTTCCATGGTGGAATCAAGAACTGAATATAGAACGAAAAAAATTAAATGCCCTGAGACGAAGATATCAGAAAACCGGTGGGCCAGAGAGGGAAATCAGAAAGGTTGAATATAAGAAACAAGCAGCAAAATATTAAATTTTAACAGAAAAAAATTCATGGAACAGATTCTGTGAAGAAATTTCCAAACACAATCCTTTCTGCCTTCCACACAAGATTGCTAAGAAAAAAATCGGAAACACTCTACAAATTTCAGCTTTAGAAACCGAAGATAATAGACGAATAGAAAATTATGAAGATATAATCAAAACAATTCTGAAAGAATTATTTATAACAGACAATACGGAAGAAGACTCAGAGGAACACAAAATCATCAGAGAACAGATGAAAATAAAATACAACATGTCCGATGTCACATTCACTCAGGAAGAAATATCAGAAATTATAAAGACAATGCCGAAAAACAAAGCCCCAGGACTGGACAGAATAAATATGGAAATTATAGAAGCCATCAACAACACAGTGCCACATATATTACATGAACTATTAAACTTGTGCTTAGCACTGGGACATTTTCCGACAGCGTGGAAAACAGCCAGAGTCATCTTATTTAATAAGCCAGGAAAGGACAGAAGTAAGCCACAATCATTTAGGCCAATTAGCCTTCTCACATCACTCAGCAAGATACTGGACAAGCTAATTACAAGAAGAGTATATTATCATCTATCCAAGACGAACAGTTTACATCCTGAACAGTTTGGATTCAGATCTGATAAATCATGCAATATCGCACTAAGCAAAATGTATAAAAAAATACAGGAAAATAAGACAAACAAAATGCACACAGCAATCATCTCTCTAGACGTTAGTGGGGCCTTTGATAGAGTATGGTGGATCGCTATTCTCCATGAACTGAGAAGAAAACATTGTCCAGAAAATATTTATAACGTAATAGAAAGTTATTTTACAGATAGAAGCATAAAGTTTATTTCAAATACATTTGAACACACCAAGAAAATATCAAGAGGTTGCCTGAGATGCCCTCAGGGCTCGTGTTCTGGTCCATTATTTTGGAATCTGATTATGGACCAAGCTCTATCAATGGACTTCCCAGCTGATGTAAAAGTGCAAGCCTATGCCGACGACCTACTGCTGATAATAGGAGTCAAAACAAGAAGAGACCTAGAAGACTTAGGAGAATTAGCCATAGGAAAATTAAATGAACGGACCAAGAAAAACAAGTTAAAATTCAGTATTGAAAAAAGTCAAGTAATGATAGTAGCCCTACATAAGAGGATGATACGACCACCAACATTTAAATTAGGAACACAAACCATTAAAAACGTCTCAGAAATAAAAATTTTAGGAGTTATTGTCGACGATCAATTAAAATTTTACAAACATTTTCAAGCAGTCAGAGATCGCGTTAGTGACGTCATGTACAGCCTCTTAGGAATAGGACGAGATCTGTACGATAAAAGGAGAAACATTCTGAAAGACATTTACAAAAAAAGCTTAGAAAGAATAATCTTATATGGCCATGGAATTTGGGGTTATCGACTTGAGCAAGACAAGAAACTTGGAAGCTACATTCTCAGTGCTTAACTTAACGCCATCGCTTCTTATCAGTAAGGCTTATAGGACAATAGCTACGGAAACGGCGTTAATCCTCGGGGGCTTAATCCCAGTGCATCTGAAAGCAATGGAGGAATTTCACTTATTCAAGGTCAAGACACTAAGGGAAGACACACAATTCTATGACAACCTTGTTAGGGAGATTGAAATAGAGAAACTAGGAGATCAATGGCAAGTGCATCCAGCTCATAAGACTATAATAAATTATGACAAGAATCCTCCCACAGGAGAAGAAATAGAAATATTTACGGATAGCTCTAAGGAGGAACATAGAGAGTTGGTGCTGCTTTTATAGTAATGAGCTCAGGAAAAGTAATTCACTCAGAAAAATATAGATTGACAGATAACGCAAACAATTACCAAGCCGAAACAATAGCTATTTTAAAGGCGCTGGAATACGAAAAAAATACTACAGGAACTGGGAATATAAAAATATATAGTGATTCACTGTCTGCCCTCCAGGCTCTAGGAACAGTCAGAACAGGAATAAAATATTAAACGAAATTAAAAGGCAATATATAAGAATTAAAAACAGAAGAAACCTTACATTCCATTGGATAAAAAGCCCATGAAGGATATGAAGGAAATGAATTAGCTGATCAAAAAGCCAAAGGCGCAACAAAATTAGATTTTGTTACAGTTAATATCCCATTGCCACTTAGTTATGTGAAAACGAAATTTAGGAAAAAATATTAGAAGAATGGCAAAACTTATGGAACACTAGCGAAAAGGGAAGGACACTATGAGTATATTAAAGTAGCCAAGGAATCAAACAAATATTTCAATCATTACGTAAATCAAATCCTGACTGGACATGAGAAATTTCCAGAATATTTTGCGAGAATACAGAAAACGAATAATTCTCTCTGCAGATGTGGAAGACAAGGGGACAGTCGACACTACCTATCGGAATGCAACATATTAAAGCTCAAAGATCAATTGAAACAAGTTAACCATGAAACTCAAGATTACAAGAACATAACAAGTCAAGAAAATCTTTCAATTATTACTAAGGCCATGAAATTTTTAACAGAACATCCAGAAGACTTCTTTCCAGCTGTTATTCCTTAGTTTTTTTTCTCTTTTTTTACACAACACGTTGTAGTTGGCAGGCGCTAAAGAATAAAAAGGAATGAGAAAAATAAAATTCTTGTCAAAAAAAAAATCTTTTTGGGTTCTTTTTTTTTATCTATTTTTTTTAAAAAATAGAAAAAAAAATTTTTTTTTCTTCTGATTTAACTATATAATGTTATATGTTTGTGTTGTGCTGTCTTGAGTAAAAAAAAAAGAAAAAACCCCAAGGGGACGATAAAAAACATTTTAAAATTTTATAAAACAATATAAATATCTCTTGATGTGTGTATTGTCATCCTGTTAAAGTATATTATATGTTTTCCCTATTTATAAAAGTTATAATTATAGTTCCTTCCTTAAACTACTGTATGTGCTCGCATCATAGTTTTAATCTTCTCATTTTATTATATTTATTGAGTATAGTATTTTAATCCTATCCAAACTATATTATTAATTTAAGTATTATTCTGTTTTTCCTCTTTAACTAGCTTAATAAGTATGTTAAATAACATGGACATATACTAGGTGAGTTGTCCTACTGATAAAATATAGCGACTAATGTAAACAAATATCTAAACTACAGTTCTTATGATAAAATCATTCTTTAACTTAAATGCCTTCACAGATGGATAATTTACCTGGTAACATCAATGTCAGTTAATTTAATCTATATTTATTCTTTCTCCTAATTCCCACCAATGCCAAATAATATCCATAATACATGCCTCAATATATACATAGCTAATTCGTCCTATATAATTTCAATTTCTGTACATATTTATGCTCAGTGATAATAAACTTAATATCCCTAAATTGAACCATGACACTTTTAATACTCTGCCTCTTCCACATTGACACACTGCCATTTTCGTCCCCCCCCCCCATCTTGCCCTCTCATCCTTCAGCGTCAAGTCCACTGCCAAGAACCACATATCTTTCACCTCTCTTCTACATCACTGACCCCATACCCCTCCCCCTCCACAGCCACCACTACACTTTGCTCCCTCCTATGATGCCCCATCGTTCACTTTTGCTTTACCTTAACCAGTTTTGTTTAATTTACGTTATATTTATCATTTTGGGGATTTTTATTTCCTTTTCGGCATCACAGCACTCGTTTTCAAGTTTCTAGGAGTTGCGTACGCGCAACTCCGAACTTCCGACCGTAACCGTTAAAGCGCGTGCCAAGGACACGCCCCCTCTTGCGTCATAGCTTGCGTCCTTCGTCATTGTATGCAAATGTCTTTCCCGGCATGCGCCGGCCCATTGTCAAAACCGTGACCTGCGAGTCACTTGAGCACTTGAGAGCAGAGTTGTAGAGAGAGCAGAGAGATGTAGTAAGGTGCGTAGCACCGTGCGTGTAGCACAAGAGATGTTTTTTCATTGATGTCTTGGTGAGTTAATTATTTTGGAAATAAATCTATTTTGTTTTGTTATAACCTTTTGAGTCTGTAGTTTTTTATCTTGAGCAACGCTAATTTAGGATCTTTTTTACATTAATTCTTACTTATGAACGCTCGCTGGCATTTGAACCCTAAATCAACTTATTCTACATTTTGGCAATTTGTTAATTATTGCCTGGCGCCCGTCTAAGCTATCCGGCGCATAAAACTTAAAGTATTTTGCAATTGTTTTGGAGCGTTACACTCCCCTTAATCCACGGCCAAAATCCGCATTCCTGTCCCCTCCTATCTTCAATACAATAATCCCCACTCCCAGCTTTCTCACTGTCTACTATACATAGCCCAGTTTAACCTTCAGAAGAGCCAAATAACACCAGCCCAAAATAACGGCTAGAGACTAAATTAAATAAATTATTTGCAAAGAGGAAAGCAATATGTAATATATTAATTATTATTCCTTAATAATTAACCATTATTTTCTACACATTTCTTTTCTATCTTTTACACTCTTTTTGCTTCTCTCTGATCTTGTATTTTTTCGCTGTGTCATGTGCTTCCACGAGGGTAGAGGGAAGCCTAGACTCTCTCTGCTTAGCTTCCGGCCGGCATTCTTTTCAGCCAAGGTGGGAGGGTGGGGGTGGGGGTTATAGACCTCACCACTGCTGTCCTTACCAAGGTTGATTCTCTTTACTGACCTTTCGATCTGCACAGAACCACAACTCATTGTCATTCTTCTACCTACTCAAAACCCTGATAAACACAAAACATATAACTTAATTCTATCTTAACATAGAATGCTCAAATTCATCTAAACTAATATTATAGTCTCCTTTCCATAACACAAAATTCTTGGCAGTTTACACCACACTAGACATTTCCCTCCAACAGTCTATCACATTACTTAATTTTTTTTTTCCTTTTTCCTATTTTATTATTCTATTTTATTCATAAATAAATACTAAAGCTATAGGTCAAGGTTCAAAATACCATACTATTACTAATGCTGTGAATACTCTTACTGTTTGGATAGGATTAAAATACTATACTCAATATACATATATATCTTCTAATTACAAATTATATATTCAAATTACGTCTTATAAACTACCTATATTGTACATATCACAACACCCTCATCTTAATTTAATAATAATATATAAATCTCAATCATTTTAACCATATGCTGTGATACATAATATTGTTCTAATACGAGTGCACTGCTTTTGACTTATATGTCTGATCTCAAGTATGAAATTAAAGCATAAACCTCAATTAAATTTATTCAGCAAAATATTCCAAGCATCTATCGCCTAGCCAAATTGCCATAACACATATAAATAAATATTTAAATGTCCAACATATTATCCTACCATAAACATTCCTATGTTTAGATGATTCACAAATTCCTATCTAATATTAATGCTATGTTCCAACACCTAACATAAACAGATATTATGAGATCTGAAGCAGTGTAGTAGTACTTTCTGTATATTTCTTGGATTATTGTATTTATTACCTTTCTTACTCATATTATCAATTACCCATTTATGTATATACACAACAGCACCATGTCCAAGTAGCTAATATTACCTGATAACATTATTATGTAACTAACTTTAACTACCATATTAATAACCAAGGCATTAAATTCTATAACTATTATAGCAATATTCATTACAATTTTCCTGCAGCTATTAACACATAACAAAATTACCATAGCAATGATATAGTACCAAGGAATGTTGGGTTTATATACACTATTTCAATTCACTATCATTCACGATCCTAACATATATTACTCATATTTATTGCCTGGACATTTAAATTATTAGCTTGGTGGGTCCATCAGACACACTAACTCAAAACATTACTCATCAAAATATTAGTCTGACCATCTATTCCATAAGCATGGTGGAAATCTTACCCCCCCCCCCTTCTTCCATGGGCACATAGCACTATCTCTGTGTTGCCCCCCCCCCTTAACCCACCTTGTTCCCCTATTCTCCTGCTCAGCCCCCACCACTACATATACCTTTACTGCACTTAAACCTCAATAACATGATTGACAACCTTTCAAACATGTAATTATTGATATTTGACAAAGATTCCCCTAAAATAAATTCTTAATTTAATTTAAAATAATAAATTATTTTATTCCTTTTATTCTCTTTTCTTCTTGGGGCTGAGACCATTTCCTTTTACTTCCCCCCTCCCCCTATCCAAAATCTCAAACTCATTCTGAACTTGTCTTCCACTTGCTGTGTGATGTGCTTCCCTGGGGGGGGGGGGGTCGAGGGAAGCCTTGACCCTCTGGGTTTTGCTTCCAGCCGGTCTGCTCTTCGGCCTTGATGGGAGCAGGGGTGGGTGTGAAAACCTCCATCACTGCCTCTTTCACCAGGGTTGATTTTTCCCCCCTGGCAATCAGGTGGCCAGCCTCGTACGGGTGTTGCCTGGACCTGGCTGGCCTACCCGAGGGCCCTACCCCCCTTCTAATGGCCGACCTGGTCCCTGTTGGATCGGGGTATTACTCTGATCCCTGCAGGACTATTGCCGGCCGCTACTTCTTCTATTCGTAATAGGTAACTCATAAATGAAAGTATCTCTTTCAAGACTGGCATTCTAAATTCAAAATTTATTCCATTGTTCAGAAAATAAAAATGTTTGGCAAACTTTATTAGATTGAAATTTCAAAAATTGTTTGGAAACTATGTTTAGGCACCGATCAGAATTCGAAAAGACCTCCCACTCACCTCAATGATTAAACACCCAGACTTATCCTGATTTATCAGTACGGTCTTGCTCGTCATAACAGGTCCTTTCTCCGCTACGCAGATTACAATAAATCATCAAAGGATTCTCTGGATACAGATAGGGGAAACATGGCTACACCCACATGATGTAGTGCTGTCTCTGTATAGCAGAACATCAGGTGCAGCCATTCAATTTACTACAATTGTCTAATTAAAACCCCCTTGTCGTGGTGAGGGGGCTTGCATACCTTAGAGAAGTCGAGGGCTATGCCAACCAGAGTCACTCATGTCGGACAGGCCAAGATGGAAAGGCCAGACTAAGAGTTCCCATGTAGAGGAGAGATGATATGAGTGAGAGGGGAAGAGATGACTCCACAGGGGAGCACTAAGGTGTGTGGAAGTCAGTTGGCAAGGCCAACAGATCAAATGACTTGAGTAAAGCTGGAGGTGGGCTGTTGGAGAAGGTAAAGAGGAGAAAGAGAGACGGAGAGATTAAGAATTGAGGAGAAGTGAAAGATATGGATGGAGGGATGGAAAAGTGCAGATAAATAGCACTAAGGAGATAGACAAAAATATGGATGGATGATATTGGAATGGAGGAGTAAGATTAGTTGATGTGTGGATGGAAAATTAGAAGATAAATTAAATTACTGCAGTCAGAGGAAGCAGAGTGACTGCAGTAAAGGACTGAGGATATGGAAAGTGTGAAAGGTGAACACACTATAAAGGAGTAAAGGCGTACAGACGCCTGTGGCTATGGGGAGAGCCAATATTACAGGTCTGTTACTATAAGGGAGAGGTTGTCTGTGTCGAGAGGCACAGGCTCCTCTCCAACCCATTTTTATTCTTTTTCAGGTTCACTGGTCACCTAATCATTCGGTGAGTTTAGGTTGAGGTCGTTACACTTAACACGGGGGAGGATGGGAGTCCTTGGTCCTTTGGACATGGATTCCTGTCCTCCCCCATTTTTACTCCGCCAATTTCCCGTTTCCGTGTGGTGGGTCTGCTGGACTTGCATCAGAACACGTACCCTAAAATGTCCTAGGGGTGCGGGCCTACCTCCATAGCTGGACTCAAGGGAGGAGACTGGCCTAGATTGCCCAAATTGAACAATATATCTAATAGGTAAGTGGGTGGCCAGAGTTGAGGTTTCGATTGTGCCCAATTGGGCAGGTGGGGAGCATATCATGGTCGCCACGCCTATGAGTGGCCCACCAGTTTACCGTGTGTGGAGACCCGTAATGTGGAAAAGGGGATCCTGGTGGTTGAGGGTCAGGCAAGCTGGTAGCCCAATACACCGTCCTTGGCCCCTGCTTCAATAAAACGGGAGGTCCGAGCTGGCTCACTCGGATCAATCGGTTTGTGAGGCATCCCCTGTCCCACCCTTTGACCGGGGTGGGTCAGGGGCAGTTGTGGAGCCAACCAGGTGGAAGTGATTCTTGATGATAGGGACTGGGTCCGTACCGGGGCCTGGATGAGTTCTGGGCCTCGGCCCGAATCATGCTCTGGTCCGAGGGGAGATCCGAAGTCTGGGTATAACCTGGGCACAGCTCTGAGGTACCTCGAGCGATAAATTTAACTATGAGGCCTCCCCTTGTTGGGCTCAGTAGTGGGTGAAGACCACCTGGGTGGAATACCCATTACAAAACATGAAAACGAAGACGAAGAGTGGATCAGGAGATGTTGCTAAACGGACCGGGAGAAAAGACAGCAAGCCTACTGAGGCTGCTGGTCTTGAAGTGGTTGTGGAGGAAGTCCCACAGACTCCCCCTCCCACCACAAATAGTAATGAGGAAGGAGATGGGCCTCCAAAGGTAGGAGAAGACCCAGGAAAAGGAAGTAATGAAGGGAGCTTGATTAAAGAGATAGCCCCGGATAACAAGGAGGAGACCAACGGACACGAGAGGGGCTCGGGAAGGTTGGCAACAGTGGCTGGCCTTCTGGAGGAACTCGCGGTGGCGATGTTCCATCACAGAGTTGATAAAGAAATGAGGGATGTGGTGATGGGTGTAGCAAGAAAGCTGCACACCCTAGTGTGCAATCAAGAACTGCAAATCGCGACCATGAGTGGACAGATCAAGGAGAGAGCTGCATGTCCACAGGAAAAGAAGGAAAGGCCACCAACTTATGCCAAGGCTGTTGGTGGGCAGGGAAAGGGCAGTTCAGTGGTGGCTAAGAAGCCCGCTCCCCCTAAGAGTAAGCAGAGGCACACCCTGCTGATCTTTTCCAAGAATAAGGAAAAGACAGCACTAGAGGTGAGGGACAGCCTCAAGAGTAGTATTAACCCCACAGACTTAAATCTTGGGGTAAAGACCGTTAAGCCAATGAGGGCTAACAGAGTTATAGTAGAGTGCAGCTCGGAGAGTGACATGGCTAGTCTTAAACAGGCAGTGGACAGCCATGAGTCACTCAAAGATATCCTTGAGGCTAAGTCAGCAGTACGGCTCAAGCCAAAGATAATGGTCTGCAGTGTGGACAAGGATGTACCCCGTGAGGATCTCCAGAGGATCATCCGCAGCCAGAACAGGCTAAGTGAGGATTTGGGTTGGGTTGTTTTACCTCTGAGCGGCACTTTTTTGCACACCATGGGCTAAATGGCCAGGCCACAAGGACCCCGAAGGCTCAGAGAAGGTTGGGGGAGGGGACCCACTGGAACAGCTGTTGGGAGACAGATGGTAGCCTCCCGTCAAGGCCATCCAGCGTGTTCTTTAACGTGCACAGGGTATGGCTCTCCCGCACACGGGGCCACTGCTTAACGTCCCATCCGACGGACGGCGGCCTTTCCAAGCCCATCGGTGTCCCCTACTGACCGTGGGCAGGGCGGGGAATTATTGCGGAGATAAATCTCAACGCTGACCCAGCTGGGACTCGAACCTGGGAACTACAGATTACGAGCCTGGCGCGCTACCGACTGAGCCACCCCCGCCCAGGCTAAGTGAGGAAGAAGCGGACCTAACCCCACTCTTCTCAGTCAAAGCCTGAGTGGACAATACGGTCCACTGGGTTATGGAGGCCAGTAGTGCCTCACACAGAAAATTAATTGAAGTAGGTAAGCTTAACATGGGCTGGTCACGTTGCTTTGTTAAGGACTACATAAGAGTGCTTAAGTGTTACAAGTGCTATGCATTTGGGCACAAGCAAAGTGAATGTGAGTTGAAGACACAACGGCGCTCACAGTGTGCGGGCAAGCACTCATACAGGGAGTGCAAGAAGCCCAAGCCAAAGTGCATCGTTTGTAAGATAGCAAACAGGGAACACGGTGCCAAATATGATAATGGACACAGTGCGATGGACCCAAAATGTCCGTCGTACTGTAGAGAAATGAAGTTGTTGCGTAGGCGTACTGACTATGGGCAGTAGGCTTCCAGGTGATCATTGGGCAAGTCTAAAATTTCTTCAAATTAACTTCAATGGGGCAAGGGCCGCAATGGCCCAACTCAGTCAGGAGATAAAAGAAGGAGTCGATGTTGCTCTTGTGCAGGAACCTTACTGTACAGAGAACGTCATCAGGGGGCTCCCTCTGATCAGCAGGCTATTTTGCATAAAAGGAGCCAAGCCTACAGCTGGAATTGTCATTTTGAACCCCAAAGTGAATGCCATTCTGGCATATCACTCAGATACTATTGTAGTAGTGGAGATCGGCTATGGGCAATTATTAGTACACGCCATCTCCATCTATTGTCCTCCAAACAATAACATTGAGGACTCATTAACCGAGTTACAAAACGTCCTAACTCGAGTTAAATCTAAGACCATGATAATAGGCGGGGACTTCAATGCGAAGCATCCCTTGTGAGGTTCAAAAAGACAAGATGTCAGAGGAGATGTGACTCTGGATTTTATCAACTCTGCTGATCTAATATTATTAAATGATTGGGATACACCAGCAACTTTTAATGGCTCAAGAGGTCATAGCTGGATAGTCTTGACCCTAGTAATGCCTCGAATGTTTCCTATGGTCCGGAATTGGTGCACTTGCGATAAGGTCACTAACAGCGATCATAACTATATCATGTTCCAAGTGAGTGGAACAACATTTCCCCCACAGTATGCACAATGGTTTGCGGTGGGCAGAGCTCCTGATTGGTGCAAACTCATGCGCTGTACGTCACCGGAACTGGCGAAGATCGGCCAGCACGTCAGAGAAATTGGTGATTGTTGTTCTCTAAATAACATCTTGAAAGAACTGACAAGGTGTTTAAGCACTGGATGCGAGACAACCTTCGGGTTCATGAGGCAACCCAGAATAGGCAGTAAATCAGTGCCCTGGTGGACACCTGAGCTCAGTATAACAAGGAAAAGAGTAAGAGCTCTAAGAAGGAGATATCAAAGGTGCCACAATGGGGAGAGAAGCGCCAAAGAGGAATTGTACAGGAAGGAACAGGCAATGTATAAGCTCAGTATACGACAGGCGCAGCTGACTTCCTGGCAAAAGTTCTGCAGTGAGGTCTCTATACAAAACCCTTTTACCTTACAGTACAAACTAGCTACAGAGAAGGATTTGAAACCCGTGGAAATTGCCTATGTTCGCAAGGAAGATGGATCCAAGACCTCTTCCTTTGGCGAAACTATCCAGGTACTTTTGGATAACTTGTTTCCCAAAGATGACAGGAGTTCTGATGACGCAGAACATCAACTCCTAAGGGAAAATTGCAGGATTCCGCCGGACACGCCAGATGACGTTCCGTTTACGAAAGAGGAGGTAGGAGAGGTTATAAGTGATATGGCCTTGGGCAAATCCCTGGGTAACGATGGTCTGACAGTGGAGATTGTTTCTCAGGTGTTTAATGAACACAAAGACCTGTTCACCCAGCTCTTCAACAAATGTTTGAATCTGGGACCTTTCCCAACTGCCTGGAAACAGGCAGACCTGGTCCTGTTAAACAAGGCAGGCAGGGACCAGGCAAACGCAAGATCTTACAGACCAATATGTCTGCTGCCAGTGCTGGCAAAAGTGCTGGATAAACTCCTGACAAACAGGATGTATTACCACTGCCATAAAAACGGATTCCTGAATCCCAAGCAATTCGGATTAAGGACAGACCAGTCCACCACTGCCGCTATCAAACAAGTGGTGGACATTGTTCAGGTTAACAAAGTGCACAAGTTGCACACCTCTCTTATTGCCTTAGACGTGATGGGTGCATTTGACAATGTCTGGTGGCCTGCAATTCTGAACAAATTGAAAGACTGTTCCTGTCCCAGGAACATCTTTGTTCTTGTGGCCAATTACCTCAGTGTGAGGATAGTCAAATACTCCCATGCTAGCAGGGCAGCCTCAAGAAACTTTGAAAGAGGCTGTCCACAAGGGTCATGCAGTGGACCGTTCCTCTGGAACTTAGTTGCTGATACTGCCCTGGAGTTGACCCTGCCCGAGGGTGTCTGGCTCCAGGCTTACGCTGATGACATGCTGCTTGCGACATCAGCATCCTCCAGAAACAAACTGGAGATTGCTGGCAACGCAGCAATCTCCAGTTGTTAGAAGGATGGTGTCTACGCAATAATTAGCAAATTGGTGTCTACGCAATAATGAAATCTCCAAATATTAGAAGGATGGTGTCTACGCAATAAGCTTGGGTTCAGCTTTGCGAAGACAACAGCAATGACTATAGCTAAGGAGGGTGTCCTCAAGAAGAGGTACCTGATTTTCAAACTAAAAGGTGAAAACATCCGCCATATGACGACTCTAAAGTACTTGGGGATCACTCTGGATGAGCTGGATCCCGCACCTGCAGGACTTAAAAGCTAAATGCACAAATGTAATGTGTATGGCTCGCGTCTCATGGGGAATCAGAAGTGAAGTCCTCAAGGAAATTTATCTCAGGGGAACGGAGCGGATCCTAACCTATGGTGCGGGCGCCTAGTGGCGCCCGATGGACCACTCCATAATGTGTAGAAAGCTGATCGCTGCCCAACAACCAGCTTTACTGCGAATCACCAGGGCCTATAGGACAACATCTACGGATGCCCTCCTGGTGCTCGCAGGGATCCCTCCGCTATTTTTGACGGTCGGTAAAGAAGCAACCATATTTAGAGTCCTGCAGGCTAAGGAGAAAGCAACAGTCCTCGGAGTCCAGAATGACCCCGAGGAGTTTGAGACAAATACCGCTAGGTGGGACCTACATCCCACAAGGAGACTATGTGTGCCCTGGTCCAAGGAGTTACCATCAGGAACAGGAATTGAAATATACACCGATGGTTCCAAGAGCGATGATGGTGTGGGCCTAGCCTTCACTGTCTTCAATCAAGGGGCCAAGGTGTATGATTATCAAAGGAAGGTTACAAAAAATAGCTCGTCCTTCCAAGCAGAGTTGCTCGCTATCAGAGAGGCCCTGAACTGGGCTCTCAATGACGGCGGTCAGAATAACGACATATGGTTGTACACGGACAGCCAGGTAGCTCTGCAAGCACTTGAAGATGCGAATAACAGGCATCAGGTCGTGGCTGAGATCAAGTGCATCCTGGGCAATCAAAACATGCCCAGGGTTTCCTTCTCCTGGATCAAGGCCCATGTAGGTCATGAAGGGAATGAGCGGGGCAGACCAACTAGCCCACTCCGCAGGTACTAATACTAAACCTGTGATAGCGGTAAAGACTTCAAAAACAACCCTGAAGTCTATAACTGGCCAATGTGTATTAACAGAGTGGCAGAGGCTCTGGGATACGACTGAGAATGGTCTCCAAACAAAGACATTTTTGAAAAGGGTCAGTCTATCCCTGAGGTCCTCTGACCATTATTTGACGCAGGTCCTAACTAGACATGGGAGTTTCCCCAAATACCTGGAGCGGTTTAAGATCTTTACCCACGGTTACTGTGGCTGCAAGGCTCCAGAAGCAGATGTCTGGCACTATATCCTCAGGTGTCCGATTACAGAGGGGTTCGCTAACGAACTCCAGACTCCCAGGTGATCAGTGAGGTAGCAGGCGAGTTGGTCTCAGTGTCCATTGAGAGTGCCTGTGTCAGGGCACACTTGAGGGACATAGGCTGGCTCATCTGCCGGCTCCAGGATTCTCTTCTTTGAGACCAGGAGCTGCTTTCGCTCTACTACTCATCTTCCCTATTTCACCCGGGCTGCACTCTGCACCCCCTTTAACACCACCCATACTACAACCCTACTGGTCTCCTCTGAGACAAACATCATTTTCTACTTCTAGGCTTCTCTTGCCAAGCATGTGTAGTGTCGTGAGACGGAATACGTGCTTTCCCCATGGGGAGTGGGTCCTTCGGGACCCACTCCCCACCCCGTATTAAAGAGAGGTGTCTAATTAAAACAAAGCATTGTGATGGCTGTTGATCGGTGCTGACGCAATGTGATTTCTGCCGAGTGCTCTGAATGTCAAAGTGAAGAAATTCAACCAAGCGCGGGTAAACGGCGGGAGTAACTATGACTCTCTTAATTCCGCGTCACCAGCTGTCGGGGATCATGGCAGTAAGCGTTCACGTTGCGATCCCTGTCGGACGGTCAAATCATCAGAATTGACTGCTCTGCATTTGGCCGTGCGCAGATTACTGCCTTAAGGCGCATTCTTGCTGGAGTTTGCGTCTCAGCCGGAGCACATTATAAGTGAAGGTCTCTGACCTATTTGTCTCTTCCTGTGCATTACATGAACAAGCTCTTGGCTCCACGACTTTTTAGTCTGTCTACAAGGTGTTGTATATTTTTTGGTAGCAGCGGGCTAACTTTTTTTCTCCAACACTTGTGCGTTTCCATTTCTGTGTTGCCGGGTGTTGGAAGCTTTGGAGTTGGCTTTTTTAGCTGCAAGACTTTTTGTCTTTTAAAGTTTTATATTCTGGTGGTGTCCTTGGTTGACATTAGTGTTTTAGCTCTTTTGCTAATTATTGTGTTATGGCTGAGGCTCCTTTGGCCTATCCTTTCGACCCCGTTTGCTGGGAGTGTAGCAAGACACTCTCCGGCCAGGGTCCGTTGGTTGAGCATTTGAGGAAAGAGCATGGGAGAACTCTTTCTCTTTTTTGTTGTAGTTTATGCTCCAAGACATATACTAAATTGACGTCCATGTCCTCGCACTTAGCAATTGCTGGAGGACTGGGCGTCAACCTACCACTGTCAACGTCCATGTCCTCGCACTTAGCAATTGCTGGAGGACTGGGCGTCAACCTACCACTGTCATTGTCCCTGAAAAGGCTGTGGGGGGCTTCGCTTGCATTACTGCGAGCGGAGTTTTTCCTCCAAGGCTGGATTATCGATCCACTGCAAATCGAAGCACCCAGTGGAGTATGGGAGGAGTGTCAAAATTTCAGCACATGGGCAATGGAGCGAGTCTGAGTTGGAGGCTCTAGCCTCCCTCGAACTCAGCGCTCCGCCAGGTACACGTTTCATCAATCAGTACCTGGCGCCACTATTCGCAACTCGCACTTTTGATGCCATCAAGAGTTGCAGACGTTCGGCGAAATATTTGGCCGCACTCGATCGCTTGAGGCAACTCGCGACAACTCCTCAGGCAGCTGTTGGGGAGCCAGCCACATTTGGCATCTCTGCTGAGGAGTTTTTTGAAATCATCAAGGTGGAGGGAGATGATTTCTGTCTTGAGTTTGCAGGTCGAATGGCATCTCGACCATTCGGCGATTTAGAGTGGAGTGAATTTCTTGCTCACTACAAAATTGTAGTGTCAAAATTTGTGGCCCATGACACTCCTGTTTTGGCTGACCGGACCGTAGGATCCAACCGCAGGGCACGCAGGCGAGTGGTATACAAACACCATCAGGCTTTATTTTCCAAGAGCCCTCGTTTGGTCCTTGATGGCATGGCAAACGATGTCGCTTCTTCACACGGTGTCACTTTGCAGAGTTTGCACGACACCTATGACCCCATCTTTTCAGCTAAGTCCCAGGTACCTTTGGCTCAGTTTCCTGGGACTCCAGCAAATTGGGACACCCAGCCCGTGTCGAGTGCCGAAGTGCGCTCCGCCATCTTAGGATTTAAGCCTTCTACGGCAAGGGGACAGGATGGCGTCCAATTGAAAGATATAAGGAAGATCCCATTTAGCGTTTTAGCTGGGATTTTTAACAATTTCCTTAAACATGGCAGAATTCCAAATTTCTTCAGAACAAGTAGGACCACCTTCATCCCTAAAAGGTTGGATCCTAGAACAGCCTCTGACTTTAGGCCCATTACGGTGTCGTCTATCGTCGCGAGGCTGTTCTCCAAAATTTTGGCTAAACGATTTCATTTGGCTTATACATTTTCACCTCTTCAATCTGGCTTTTCCTATGACAACTCTACTGCCACTAATCTCCTAGGGCTACAGGCAGTGATGCGAGCTCAGAAGTTGGGGCGCAAGCCCTTTCTTGCCTTCGGTATAGATATTTCCAAGGCTTTCGACTCAGTCTCACACGAGTCCATCTTTCAGGCGCTAGCGGCCATAGGCTGCCCACCTATTATTGCCGCAGTCTTTCGGGACTGCTATCATGCTAGCCATACGACATTCTTTCTTGATGGTAAAACTGACGGGAAGAGTGTCGCCGTTCAGAGAGGGATTAAGCAGGGAGATCCGCTTTCCCCATTTCTATTTAATTTGGTTATTGATTTTCTGTTTCGGCAACTAGGGACGTTTGGCATAAAGCTCGGACAGACAAACTTATCGCATTTGGCTTACGCAGACGATATTATCTTGCTGTCCGACTCAGTACCTGGCTTGCAGCGGCTCATGGAACTTACCTTTAATTTTTTGGAGGAGCAGCACCTAAAAGTCAACTATCAAAAATGTCACTATTTTGGGTTGGGTTGGGTTGTTTTACCTCTGAGCGGCACTTTTTTGCACACCATGTGCTAAATGGCCAGGTCACATGGACCCCGAAGGCTCAGAGAAGGTTGGGGGAGGGGACCCACTGGAACAGCTGTTGGGAAACAGATGGTAGCCTCCCGTCAAGGCCATCCAGCGTGTTCTTTAACGTGCACAGGGTATGGCTCTCCCGCACACGGGGCCACTGCTTAACGTCCCATCCGACGGACGGCGGCCTTTCCAAAACCATCGGTGTCCCCTACTGACCGTGGGCAGGGCGGGGAATTTTGCGGAGATAAATCTCAACGCTGACCCAGCTGGGACTCGAACCTGGAAACTACAGATTATGAGCCTGGCGCGCTACCGACTGAGCCACCCCCGCCCCCACTATTTTGGGTGGTTATAACTCAGGCAAAGAAGTTTTCGTATAACCTCCCCGATTTGACCTATTTCGGCTAGTTTTTTCATGCTGCGAATCCATTAGCAAAATTTAGATATCTGGGTTTAAGCATTGATGGCGTGAAGCCTCCAGCACCTGATATCTCTGAATTTTATGGAGCTATCCGTATGGTTTCTGGCGCATCTTTGAAACCGTGGCAGAAATTGGTTTGCCTCAACCAAGTTTTGCTACCCCGGATACTCTATCAATTGGCTTGTTGCTTGAACGCTCGCCCATTTGTGGAGTGCCTGGCAAGGTTCATCCGAGTCACCGTCAAAAATTGGTTCCACATTCCACAGAGTAGTTCAAATTTAATTTTACATCTACCGAATAGTGACGGTGGATTAGCATTATTAGATCTGAACTGGGCTGTCTTTTCAGCTCAGTCGAAGCATTTTTCTAGGATGGTGCGCCTCGGTGTTGCTGCATCTGAACATCTTTTGGCAGTTGATGGTATTGCTACCATCGTGCACCGTACATGTGAGACTGTTGGCTTAAGTGGGGTCTGTACTGATAGGCGGGATCTGAGCAAACATCTAGCCTCAACCCGGAGACAAAATTTAGAATCCACAGCAGCTTCTATCCTGTCTTGCGACATCAAAGCCTTCTTGAATCAGCCACTGTCAAACGCCTGGCTGAGGCCTGATGCTCGTCTGCTTTCGTCCAGGGATACCATCAAAGCCCTGTGGTTGAGAGCTTCTCTAGTGCGCTGTAAAGCTCTCTCGAATCGTCATGCCCCCAGGTCCTCTCGCACTTGCCGTCATGGCTGCGATGACCTGGAAACACCTTTCCATATGCTGCAGGTGTGCTCTCGATCTCACCAGTCGCGGATCAATCGACACAATCATTTGTTGCAGACATTTCTTAAGTTTTATAGGTCGAAGTATCCGTCTGCAACTATTTTGCAGGAACCTGTTTTTACCGCAGCTGGTGTCCGTCTTCAACCTGACTTAGTTTTGACAGACCATATGAGGACCTTCATTGTGGATGCCGCAGTCCCTTGGGACACGTCCGCGGCGTCACTGGAGGCTTCTCATGGGACCAAGACTAGGAAGTATAGCCCGTTGATTCTTGTTTTGGAATCTATGGGCTATCCTTCGGTTAGTACCGCAACACTTGTGTTCGGTGCTCGTGGTCTTGTGTCCCCTTCTTCTGCTTCTTTCTTGTTTAAGAAGCTTGACTTTTCTAAGTTTCAGGTGGCCGCTTTGGTCACAGATGCTCTTAAGGGTTCTCTCATTGCTCTTTCTAGGTTTTGTTGAGAATTGTTTTGGCTTAGTTGCTTAAGGCTTATTATCTTTTGTGTGGCAGTATTTTGGTTTCGTTGCCCACCCTATTATATTTATTTTAGTCTTGGGGTCGGGCCTTGGCTCCCTCCCTATGCTGGGGGGACAGACCCATTGTCCTACTCCAAGCTGATTATGTATTATTTTCTCCCCATTTTTAGCTAGGTGGAGCTCTGGCCATTCTCTCTTTTAGGCTTTATTAACCTGCTTCGGGGCCTCTATGTTCTGTGAGGGGGCTCCGGCCCTCCTCTGGAGCAGGTTTTTAGTTAAAATTTTTGGGAGTTTTAAATTTTACTTGTAGGCAGGCTACTTGCATCACAGCTATTGTATACAGAGGTGACGCCTCTAACTATTACTCTCTTAAGTGGTGACGCCTTGAGATGGCGAGAGAGCTTGCGTACCTCGATGATCCATCGGGGTATGCCAGATAGGGTCACCCATACTGGACACGCCGATGGTGAGGGGTCAGACGAAGTGCACCACACCCCTCGGCTGGCTGGAGCTGCCAACCCCAGCCGGCCATCTTGATTTCTGGTACTGATAAACTAGAGGAAGGGCTGCCCAGCTGGGCTGCGCCCGTGAAATCATCACCGAGCCACCCCGCCCAGGTGTTCGCTCCGCTGATGAAACGTCACCAGCCGCCCCTGGTCCTTTGACGTCCAACAACGAGCCTTCATCCCCGTTGATGGCTGCAGTGAGATTGTTTTTATTCTCTCAGCACTCCTGGGGGAGGCACATCGACTTCTGTGGCCACCTTAGATCTGCAGAAGGCTTTCGATAGTGTCACCTCCGAGGCGATCCTTCGGGCGGCCCGCCATATGGGATTTCCTAGGTGGCTAATTGATTATCTGGGAAACCTGTATGACGGTGACTAGCTTACCATCTGCTACGGAGGCGCCTCCACGTCGATACCATCGACAAGGGGAGTACGACAGGGGGACCCATTGTCTCCCCTGTTGTTCAATGCAGTCATCGACAAGTTCCTTACTTCCATCAAGGATGATGTTGGCTTTGATCTGGGATCACAACGAGTGAGCAAAATGGCGTTCATGGATGACCTCATCCATGTAGCCTCAACTTCCATCGGGCTACAAGGTTTGCTGGATCAGGCAGTGAGCTTCTTTGCTCCCCGGGGACTTGCCATCAATCCCCGGAAGTCCAGCACTCTCTCCCTCCTTCCATCTGGGGGAGAGAAGAAAATGAAGGTCATCACGGACTGTCCATTCCACTTAGCCGAGGAGGTCTTACCATCGGCCTCTATTTCCTGTGTCTGGAAGTACTTGGGGGTCCAATTCAACACCTCGGGCAGAGTGCAGTCCTCCTCTGCCCTCCTGGATGAGCACCTGTTGCGGCTGAGGCGGGCGCCTCTTAAGCCGCAGCAGAGGATGGCCATGCTTTGGGGCTATCTGTTACCCAGGTATTACCATCGCCTGGTGCTTGGCAAAACCAACGCGAAGCAGCTCAACAGGATGGATCTCCAGATACGAAGTGCGGTCCGATGTTGGCTTCGACTACCTCATGACGTGCCCAATTCCTACATCCATGCCGCCGTGAGGGACGGGGGACTCGGCGTTCCATCTTTTCGCTGGTCTGTCCCCCGTCAGAAGGTCAGCCACATTGGTCGCCTCCAGACATCCACTTCGGTCCTGTGCTCCTCCACGGCTAACACTCCTGTGGTGAAGGAGGAGCTTGGCCGCGCAGTGAGGATGGCCACCGACGATGGCACGTGCCTAGCTACATCGGCAGACATCCTTGGGAAATTTGCCAGGGAGCTGCATGGAACAATTGACGGTCGAGCCCTCTCAGCCTCCAGCATGGTCCCCGCGGGCCAACGCTGGGTGGCTGATGGAATCCGTCTGCTCCCTGGCTGGGAATACATTGAAGTTATAAAGGCACGTATCAACGCTCTCCCCACGAGAGCAAGAACTTCTCGTGGGAGAGACTACCCAAGGAACTGCAGGGCCGGATGTCGGGCGACAATCTCTAGCACATGTCGCCCAGTGCTGCCACAGGACACATGGGCAGCGTATCCGGCGGCACGATGCCATCGTTAACATCATTGCCAACCGGCTACAACATCGCAGTTGGCAGGTGGCCAAGGAACCTCACTATAACACCAGTCAGGGTGTGAGGAAGCCCGACCTGATAGCGAAGCGTGGCCCCGACGAGGTAAATATCATAGACGTCCAAGTAGTCGGGGCCGGTAGGCCACTGGACGCCTCGCATCGAGACAAAGTGGCTTACTACGCTGATAACCAAGATCTTGTGCATCAGTTGGGGTTGGGGTTGAACATCATGGGACACAAGGGTTACCACCTCTGCCATGATCTCCTTTCGTGGTGTGTGGAATCCCTGGTCAATGCAAGATCTCAAGGGTTTTGGCCTGACCGGGGAGGACTTCAAGATCATTGCCCTCAGGGCGATACAGGGCACAGTGGCGGTGTGGCGTATGACGACGGGACATAATCGCCCGTCTGACATCCGGGCGGGCATCGGGTAGTGGGGTGGCTCCCATTGAGGTCCCCACCACTGTCATCGGTGGGGATTCCTCTTCCGCAGTGCCGGGTGTGCTAATCACACTCGGCGTCTGCGTGACTCATGTTACCATTGAGGACAATCCAACCTCACTCTTCATTTTCTTTTATATGTATAAGCTTTATATATATGTTTAAGTAATGTTTTTGGATGAAGTTTGTAAAGAAAAAATGTTTGTTGTCTACTCCAACTTATGTTTGTTGGAGTGACACCAAAAGTTGAGTCATGTTTGGAGGTCATGGTAGTAAGCGTTCACGTCGTGACCTCTGTCGGACAGTCTCTCTTAAGTGGTGACGCCTTGACGTGGCGAGAGAGATTGCGTACCTCGACGATGCATCGGGGTATGACAGATAGGGTCACCCATACTGGACACACCGATGTTGAGGGGTCAGACGAAGTGCACCCCACCCCTAGGCTGGCTGGGGCTGCCAACCCCATCCAGCCATTATGATTTCTGGTACTAGTAGAATTAATAGAGGAAGGGCCGCCTAGCTGGGTTGCGCCCAAGAAATCAGCACCGAGCCACCCGCCCTGGTGTTCGCTCTGCTGATGAACCGCCACCAACTGCCCCCGGTGGCCACTGTGTTTGTGAGATCTGCCTGAGGGCATTTACCTCCATGAGAGGCCTTGGTGTCCATAGAAGGAGAGCACACCCTGATGCGGCAAATGCTGCGATCGTTGTGAAAAGGAAGAAGGCAAGGTGGGTCCCGGAGGAGGGTCTTCTTGCTGAGAGAGAGGCAGAACTTGTTGTCCAGGGCATTAAGAACATCAATGAGGCCCTGGCCAGATTCCTTCCTGGAAGGAGTTACGATGCAATAAAATCGCATCATAAGTCGCGCAAATACAGGACACTGTTGGAAGGAGTCCTGAATCAGCTTCGGTCGGTCCGGGAGAGCCCTGGGGTCCCTTCGGGGGTCCTAGATGCCGACCACCTGGAGGAAGTGAGGAGCTTGCTTCACGAGCTCCTCTTCCTCCAATGCGCGACACTTTCCAGGAGCAGCGTCTGAACACTGTCATCGTTCAGGCGCTGGGTGGATCCGCGGTTCTGCCTGCATTGGACGCTTACCTTCGGGATGTGTTCACTCAAGCTGTGCCACAGCCAGCACAGGTTAGTGGTCCCAGACAGGTGGCAGCTATGACAAAATCTCAGTGCCGTCGGCAGGAGTATGCGAGGACACAGGCCTCCTATCGTCGAAATAGGGGGTCTTGTGCTCGGGAGATTCTGGATGGGAGATTGGCTCCAGACTCTGCGTTAACCCATCAAGAGTTTGTGGAGTTCTGGAAGACCATCTTCTCCAGTGATCCCCCACGCATCCCTGTCGATTCCACCTTTCGGCCTGCAGCTGCCATCTGGCCTGACGTCATTTCACCTATTACTGGTGAAGAGATTAAGGGAGCCTATTTTCCCTTGTCTTCTGCCCCGGGTCCGGATTAATTTACATCCAGGCTTCTTCGGAGTGTTCCGGTGGTAGTGTTACAGAAGCTACTTAATTTGCTTCTGTTTCTGGGTGTTGTGCCACCGGAACTTAGAAGATCTAGAACGATCTTTATCCTGAAGAAGGACATAACATCAAGTCCAGGGGAGTTTCACCCGATAACTATCACGCCAGTTCTCCTCCGCCTATTCCACCGGATCCTAGCCATGCGCTTGCAGAAGACAATCTCTTTCGACGTTCGGCAAAGAGCCTTCATCCCCGTCGATGGCTGCAGTGAAAATATCTTTATTCTCTCCGCTCTCCTGGGGGAGGCACATCGACTTCTGCGGCCACTTCACGTGGCCACTCTAGATCTGCAGAAGGCTTTCGATAGTGTCACCTCCGAGGCGATCCTTCGGGCGGCCCCGCCACATGGGATTTCCTGGGTGGCTAATTAATTACCTGGGAAACCTGTATAACGGTGACCAGCTTACTATCTGCTACGGAGGTGCCTCTACATCGATACCATCGATGAGGGGAGTACGACAGGGGGACCCATTGTCTCCCCCGTTGTTCAATGCAGTCATTGACAAGTTCCTTACTTCCATCAAGAATGATGTTGGCTTTGATCTGGGATCCCAAAGAGTGAATGCGATGGGGTTCGCTGATGACCTCATCTTTGTAGCCTCTACCACCATCGGGGTGCAAAGTTTGCTGGATCAAGCAGAGAGCTTCTTTGCTCCCCGTGGGTTAGTCATCAACCCGGGGAAATCCAGCACTCTCTCCCTACTACCATCTGGAAGAGAGAAGAAAATGAAGGTCATCACGGACTGTCCGTTCCACTTAGCCAAGGAGGTCTTACCATCGACCTCCATTTCCTGTGTCTGGAAGCACTTGGGGGTCCAATTTAACATCTCGGGCAGAGTGCAGTCCCCCTCTGCCCTCCTGGATGAGCACCTGTTGCGGCTGAGGCGGGTGCCTCTTAAGCCACAGCAGAGGATGGCCATGCTTCGGGGTTATCTGTTACCCAGGTACTACCATCGCCTGGTGCTTGGCAAAACCAACGCCAAGCAGCTCAACAGGATGGATCTCCAGGTACGAAGTGCGGTCCGATGTTGGCTTTGACTACCTCACGACGTGCTCAACTCTTACATCCATGCCGCTGTGAGGGACGGGGGACTCGGTGTTCCATCTTTTCACTGGTCTGTCCCCCGTCAGAAGGTCAGCCACATTGGTCGCCTCCAGACATCCACTTCGGTCCTGAGCTCCTGTGCAGCTATACCCCTGGAGTAAAGGAGGAGCTCGGCCACGCAGTGAGGTTGGCAACAGACGATGGCACGTGTCTAGCTACATTGGCAGGCATCCTTGGGAAATTTGCCAGGGAGCTGCACAGCTCAATTGACGGTAGAGCCCTCTCCGCCTCCAGATGGTCCCAGCGGGCCAACGCTGGGTGGTGGATGGAACCCGTCTGCTCACTGGCTGGGAATACATCGAGGTTGTAAAGGCACAGATCAACGCCCTCCCCACGAGAGCCAGAACTGCTCGTGGGTGAGACCTCCCAAGGACCTGCAGGGCCAGATGTCGGGCGACGGAATCCTTAGTACGTCGCCCAGTGCTGCCACAGGACACACGAGCAGCGTGTCCGGCAACACGATGCCATCGTAAACATCATTGCTAACTGGCTACAACATCGCGGTTGGCAGGTGGCCAAGGAGCCTCACTATAACACCAGTCAGGGTGTGAGGAAGCCCGACCTGATAGTGAAGCGTGGCCCCAACGAGGTAAAGATCATAGAAGTCCATGTAGTCAGGGCCGGTAGGCCACTGGACGCCTCACATCGAAACAAAGTGGCCTACTACGCAGACAACTTAGATCTTGTCCATCAGGTCGGGGTGGAACATCATGGGACACCGAGGGTTACCTCCGCCACGATCTCCTTTCGTGGCACGTGGAGTCCCCGGTCGATGCAAGATCTCAAGGGCTGCGGCCTGACCGGGGAGGGCTTTAAGATCATCGCCCTCAGAGCGATACAGGGCACAGTGGCGGCGTGGCGTATTCATCAGCGCATGACGACGGGACTTCATCGCCCGTCTGATGTCCGGGCGGGCATTGGGTGATTGGGGTGGCTCCCATTAAGGTCCCTACCACTAACATCGGTGGGGATTCCTCCATCCGCAGTGCCGGGTGTGCTTGCACACTCGGTGGCTGCGTGTCTCTCATTACCATCAGAGGATAATCCAACATTGCTTTTTCACCTTGGTTTTATATATGTCATATAAATTATTTAAATGTGTTTATTGGATGA
The DNA here is from genome assembly GCA_038380435.1 of Ryuthela nishihirai. Taxonomy (NCBI): domain Eukaryota; kingdom Metazoa; phylum Arthropoda; class Arachnida; order Araneae; family Heptathelidae; genus Ryuthela; species Ryuthela nishihirai. The sequence continues at coordinate 216,124 of JAWZYU010000146.1, read as the reverse complement.
AGTTTGTAAAAAAAAAAATTGTTTCTACTCCAACTTATGTTTGTTGGAGTGACACCAAAAGTTGAGTCATGTGTGGAGGTCATGGCAGTAAGCGTTCACATCGCGACCTCTGTAGGACAGTCAAATCATCAAAATTGATTGCTCTGTATTTGGCTGTGCGCGGATTACTGCCTGAGCACTTTGGTTATACCAAGTGCTCTTACTGAGGCTCAAGGTGTTGTATATTTTGGCAAAGGCCAAGTGATAAGTGTCCTGATAATTCTCAGGACACAACCCTCAGCTCCTGTAGCAGCTGGCTAACTTCTTTTTAACACTTTGGGTGTTTTTTCTTTTCTGTTTCTGGGTGTTGGAAGTTTTGGTGTTGGGCATTTTAGCCTTTTTTATTGCTTATTATGGCGGAGGCACCTCTGATATATCCGTTTGACACGACCTGTGTTGAGTGTGGTCGTGCGCACTCTGGTCGGGGTCCTTTTGTGGAGCACATGCGGAGATCTAATGGGGAAAACTTTTTCCCTTTTTTTAGCTCCTTGTGTACGAAAGTGTATTCTAAGCTAACGTCCATGTCCTCTCATTATGGCAATTGCCGAAGGACTGGACGCTCTATTGTGAAACTTGTCCCAAGTACAGCCTTGGAAAGGTACTCCTGTAATTTCTGTGAGAGGAGCTTTACAACCAAGGCTGGTCTATCCATCCATTGTAAGGCTAAACACCCTGTGGAGTATGTCGAATTTTCCACCAAGACTGTCAAAATTTCCACCCAGGGTCAGTGGAGAGAATCTGAGTTGGAGGCTCTTGCCTCCCTCGAGCTTAATGCTCCTGAGGGTACTCGTTTTATCAATCAGTACCTCGCTCCTCTTTTTACAGCTTGTTCTTACGATGCCATTAAGAGCTGTAGACGTTCGGCTAAATATTTAGCAGCCTTAGATCGTTTAAAGCGACATGTGGCAAGTCATTCGGCATGTTCTAGAGAACATGTCGGCTTTCGGCTTAGCGCTAAGGACTTCTTTGAGATCATTCATGTTGAGGGCCATGATGGTTTCTGTCATACGTTCGCAGATGACCTGGCATCTGCTCCGTCTGACGATCTAAGCTGGCAAGGTCTACTAGACCATTTCAAAATTAAGATCACAAAATTTGTCGACTCTGACCCACAAATCTTGGTCCCTGTCATGGAGACAGGGAATCGAAATCTACGGAGACGGGCGGCATACAAACGTCATCAGGCCCTTTTGCTAAGAGCCCTCGGCTTCTGGTTGACTCTATGGCAAATGATGTTGCTACCTCACACAGTGTCAATTTGCAGTCTTTGCACGACACCTATGATCCTATTTTTGGTGCTAGATCTCAGGGAAGGATACTTTCCTTCCCTGAGTTCTCTACAGACTGGGACACCTCGCCCGTGTCGAGCGCCGAAGTGAAGCCTTCAACGGCAAGGGGTCCAGACGGAGTCCAGTTGTCTGATTTAAGAAAGATCCCATTTTGCCCAGGATCTTTAATAACGTTCTCATTTTTGGCAATATTCCTAAATCTTTTCCACATAGTAGGACCACTTTTATCCCCAAAAAGTGCGATCCTCAAATGGCCTCATCGGCCCATTACGGTGTCGTCGATAGTCCTGAGGTTGTTTACAAAAAACTTGGCGAAGAGATTTAATTTGGCTTATTCTTTTACCTCCTATCAGTCTGGCTTTGCCGCAGATAACTCAACAGCTACAAATTTGCTCGCCTTGCAGGCAGCAAAGAAAGCCCAGAAATTGGGGCGGAAGCCCTTCCTGGCCCTTGGAATTGACATTTCTAAAGCTTTTGACTCAGTCTCTCATATTTCTATCTTGAAGGCTCTTGAGGCTATCGGCTGCCCACCGATGTTTGCCTATGTGGTACGTGAACTGTACAGAGCCGCAACGACGACTTTCTTCCTTGACGGTAAAACGGATGGGAAGATCGTTGCCGTCCATAGGGGCGGGGCGTCAGGCAAGGCGACCCCCTGTCCCCATTTCTGTTTAACTTAATTCTGGACTTTATGTTTAGGCAAATGGAATCTTTTGGCTTAAAACTTGGGCAAACGAATCTGTCACATTTAGCTTACGCAGATGACGTGATTCTGATGTCCGATTCTTTACCAGGTTTGCAGCGCCTGGTGGACATTGCTTTAAAATTTTTGGGGGAGCAGCACCTCAAAATTAACCATTCTAAATGTCACTACTTTGAGTGGCTGTATTCAGGCAAGGAGAAAAAATTCTCCTACAGCCTCCCAGATTTAGTTTCTTTCGGCCAGTTTTTTCGTGCTGCGAACCTGCTTTCTAAATTAAAGTATCTGGGGTTAAGCATTGACGGTGTACATTCAGCAGCCCCGGATATTTCAGAATTCTATGAGGCTGCCAGTCGGGTTTCAAGTGCCCATCTGAAACCAGGGCAGAAGCTTGCGTGTTTGAACACAGTTCTGATCCCACGACTGCAGTATCAACTTGGCGCTTGTTTGAACGCTCGCCCATTTGTTGAGCGCCTGGCGAGGTTCACTCACGTCACTGTCAAAAAGTGGTATCATTTACCATAGTCCCTTCCAAATTCTGTACTGCATTTGCCGTGTAGTGACGGCGGTTTGGGGTTGGCAGACCTCAACTGGACAACTTTGGCCGTCCAATGCAAGCATTTCTCGAGGATGGGAGGCTCGGGGTGGCTGCTTACAATCACGTCCTGTTGTTAGATGGCATAGCTTCCATCGTCCATCGTGTCTTTGAGAGAGCTGGGTTAAGTGAAGTCAATTCCGATAGGCGAGGTCTGGACGCGTATCTGTTCAAAATCTAAGAACACCTGTGGCCTCTATTAAGTCATGCGACATCAAGGTTTTCATGGGGCAACCTTTGTCGAACTCTTGGTTGAAGACTGAGGCTCATCTCCTGTCCCCTCGGGACGTTATTAAAGCTGTTAGGTTACGGGCATCCCTAGTGCCCTGTCGTGCCCTGTCGAGCCTTGTCTAATCGTCATGCTCCTCAAGCATCACGCGTTTGCCGCTTTGGCTGTGATGCTCTTGAGACTCCGTGCCATATTCTGCAGGTGTGTCCAAAGTCACACCAGTCACGCATTAATCAGCACAACCATTTGGTTAAGACTTTTCTGAAGTTCCTTAGGGGACATGATCCATCTGTTATTTGCAGGAACCTGTCTTTCAAACTGTGACTGGTGTTCGATTGAAACCGGATTTGGTTATCTCATCTGATGCTGGAACCTTCATTGTCAATGCTGCAGTCCCTTGGGACGTGACTGTGGCCTCACTGGAGGCTTCCTACCGGCTTAAGACTCAGAAGAATTTTGGAATCACGGGGTCATACTTCGGTTCATACCGCAGCTTTGGTCTGCGGTGCGAGGGGTCTGATTGCTGAGTCAACGATCTCTTTACTTAAGTATTTTGGCTTTTCGAAGTTTGAGATCTCCACATGTGCTGTTGATGCGTTACAAGGCTTTTTAGTTGGCTTATCACGTTTTTGTTGATAAGTCTTGTACATTTGTTTTTGTTATTTCCTTATTTCCCGTCTTAGGATTTTGCTGGTAAAGACGAGGACCCACTTTATCGTTTTTATGTTTGTCCAGGGGCCACCTCGTGGCTCCCTTCCACACTGGGGAACGGACCCATGAGACTGGCTCCTGGCTGAGTTATTTATTATTTGTTCCCCACTTTTGGTTGAGCCTGTAGATTGCCTCTCCCCTTTTATGGAGTTTTTCGGCAGCCCCCTATGGGGCCCGGGCCTCCTGCTTTTGTGATGGAGAGCCGGTCCCTCATTGGTGGCCGTCGGTTTTAGGTAAATTTTGGGGTTTTATCTTTTGAGTAACTTTTGAGTGTCTACTCCAACTTTTGGTGTCGCTTTGACGTGGCGAGAGAGCTTGCTTATCTCAATGATGCATCGGGGTATGCCAGATAGGGTCACCCATACTGGACATGCCGATGTTGAGGGGTCAGACGAAGTGCACCACACCCCTAGGCTGGCTGGGGCTGCCAACCCCATCCGGCCGTAATTGATTTCAGGTACTGACAGAATAACTAGAGGAAGGGCGCCCATGAGATCAGCACCGAGCCATCCCACCCAGGTGTTCGCTCTGCTGATGAACCGCCACCAGCCGCCCCTGGTAGCCACTGTGTTTGCGAGATCTGCCTGAGGGCATTTACCTCCATGAGAGGCCTTGGTGTCCATAAAAGGAGAGCACACCCTGATGCGGCAAATGCTGCGATCGTTGTGGAAAGGAAGAAGGTGAGGTGGGTCTTGGAGGAGGAGTGTCTACTTGCTGAGAGAGAGGCAGAGCTTGTTGTCCAGGGCATCAATTTTTCCCACTGAGCCTTTGGAGAGAGAAGACGTGTTTTCGCTGCTCCGCGATAACCGGTTTTGCAGAGGGTTCCGGTAGTTGCGTCGCCGCTGCTGTAGCATAGACCCGCGGCATCGTCTAGGCAGAATCACTGTCGATCGTCGAGACCTTCACGGTGAAAGCCAAGTCATTTTCCCTTTATATATTTTCTTGTTTTCTTTCGTGATAAACTATTATATCACTATAAAACCGTTAATCTCTATCTAAATTCAACTGCTCTTTCATATCTCACTACATTTTTTCTCTTGCCTACCTTCTGATCAGTAAACTATTATTTAGTACTCTATAGTGTTAATTTGTTGCGATTAGTGCTAAAATTTTCCTGTTTTTATTTTTTTTGTATGTGTGTTTTTATTTTGAATACTGGAGATTTCTAGAGAGACACATTATCGTTCTCCACTCCTCTTCATGTTCCTTTGATTTGTGCTACTGAGCCATTTTAGTTATGGCTGGCGGCTCAGACAAGGAAATGGAAAAATCAGTGGCAGGAGATGTAGAAATTGCTCTGGATTTCGTGGACGAGGTATCAGGTATCCAAAAGAAGCTAGATAATATTCTAACATCAGAGACCAAGCGATTTACGATTCCAATAGCCCAGGAAGTTAGAACACTATTTGGAGAGATGCAGTTCATCCTAACAAGGCAGCGACTGCGCATTGCTGAGCTGGTGGGCCTGACGAAGGCACAAGAGCTCGAAAGTCGTAAAAGCTATGCTGAGGTGACCAGAAAATTAGTGGAAGCAGAGAGACCACGGCAACCAACGGCAGCAGCAGTGGCAAAGAAGGCAAATAGTGTGCTGCTAATTTACCCAAAAGAAGACAAATTGAAGTCATCACAAGAACTGAAAGACACCTTAAAGGAGGCAATCAATCCTGTGATGTTTCTCTCTCTGCTGGTACATTATTATGCCTTAGGGGTTGGCATCAGACAGGTAAGGAAGATAAGTAGCAACGGTTTGGCCATAGAACTGGATACCCCCGCCCACCTAGAGAAGCTGAAATCAACCATTTTGGAGGACGCAAAGCTGAAGGCCACCTGTAATGTCAGAATGCCAGCAATAATTAACCCCAAGGTGATCATTTTCGATGTACCACAGAAAATGGAGGCAGATGAACTTCTGAACAGCATATATGAACAGAACAACATCGAGAAGGAAGAGGAAGGAATGACATTTAGGACATCATTAAAGTCAGGAACAGAAAGGCATACTATACTTGAAGTGAAGCCCAAGACCTTTGCCGCATTGATGAGACGAGGAAAACTAAATATTGGCTGGACTCGTAAAAGAATAATATTAACTGTAAAAGAATATATTAACCCAATGAAATGCTTTCATTGTTATGAGTATGGTCATACACAGCAGAGATGCCCCCTAAAGGAAAAGGGGAGGTCTATCTGCTCACAGTGTGCAGGGACTCATAGCCACCGACAATGTACCAGCAGAGAGAGAAACTGCATTAACTGCATCACAGCTAATCAAAAGCACAGAACGAATTACGATACTGCACATAGCACAATGGACAGAGACTGTCCCTGTCATCAAAGACAACTGGACTTGCTAGTAGCTAGAACTACCTATGGCTAGCTCCAACCAAACTTTTTGGTCTATCTTACAAATGTCAATAGATCAAAAGCAGCGACAGCCAATCTACGAGCCGCAGTGGACCACATATATAGGGATCTCAAACCTGACATAATATGCATACAGGAACCATATACTATTAAAGGAAAACTAGCAGGACTTCCCTTACACTGGAAATCAACACATCAAGAAAATGGTAAAGTAGGAATAACAACTACGACAAACACAATAGACATCATTACAATTAGCCAGAGTATAAACATTACAGCAATAGAAGCAAGGGACGCAACGGATGACATCATAATAATCTCAGTATACTTACTTTCCCCCTTCTGAGGAAATAGAAGACAAACTAGAGGACTTAGAAATTTTAGTCCAACATTATAGAAATAAAAAAATAACAATCAATGGGGACTTTAATGCAAAGCATACCATGTGGGGAAACCCCTCATCGGATGAAAAGGGTGAGGTAACAATGGATTTCATCATAAGGAATAATTTGCGCATAATTAACCACCAACACTCTCTCCCAACATTCCAAACAGTAAATGGACAAAGCTGGATAGACCTTACCTTAGCAAATGATATATCTGAACAAAAAATTACAAAATGGGAAACTATGGAGGAAGATATGCTAAGTGATCACAGATACATTATAACAACATTAGGATTAAAGCAAACAGTACCAAATGCCCAAAGATACAAACTGACCACAAGAGGAATATCTAAAATTGCCAAAGATGTAAAGAAACAAGAAAACAGTTTAGAGGAAAATCCGAGAAAAAAAAATAATGAACATAGGTGAATTGGACAATTTTGTTAACACTTTTGTGGACATTATTTCCACAGCCAGTGACAAGCACCTAAAAGAAAAGGGAGTAGATAGTAGGAAAAAAGTCCCCTGGTGGAACCAGCAACTACATATAGATAAGAAAAAATTAATATAATTAATAATTTAGAATAAACTCAGATGCAGATATCAAAAAGCCAGAGAACCAGATGATAGAGAGAGAGAAAAGACCCAATATAAGATACAAGCAGCAAAATACAGAAGACTAATTAACTACAGCAAAAAAAATTCATGGAATTCACTATGCGACAAATCCGTTCTCTTTACCATATAAAACAAATCCGTTCTCTTTACCATATAAAATTACAAAGGGAAAATTAGGAAATGCTCTGCAACTATCTACTCTAATCACAGAAGATAACATTAGAATAGAAAATTACGAAAATATAATCAAAACAATATTACAGGAGCTGTTCATTGATGATAATCCTAACACTGATCTTGAAGAGCACAAAATAATAAGAGCACAGCTACAAGAAAATTATACAAGCACAAGCGATGACAACTTTACAAGGCAAGAAATCATAGATGTAATTAGTTCCATGCCAAAAAACAAAGCACCAGGACCAGATAGATTAAACATAGAAATCATACAAGCCATCAATACGACATCTCCAGATATTTTACCTACACTGTACAATCTGTGTCAAGTTCGGATTCTTACCCACCTAATGGAAAACTGCAAGAGTCATTCTACTTAATAAGCCAGGGAAAGAAGCAAGTAAACCAAAGTCATTTCGGCCTATCTGCCTTCTAACATCACTCAGTAAAATACTGGACAAATTGATAACAAGAAGAATTTACTATCATTTATTCAAGACTAACAGTCTACATACAGAACAATACGGTTTCCAATCCGATAAATCCTGCAATTTAGCACTAGAAGAGAATAAATCAAAAAAAAATTCACACAGCTATCATATCCTTGAACCACAGTGGAGCCTTCAACACAGTCTGGTGGCAAGCAATACTGCATGAACTCAGGGGAAAAAATGTCCTAATAATCTATATAAATTAGTGGAAAGCTATTTCAAAGATAGAAACATAACATATAAAACAAATACATTTGAATACACAAGAAAATAAACAGAGGCTGCCCGCAGGGGTCATGCAACGGTTTATGTGATCTTGCATTACTGAGCATAGAACGAGAAATGACTGAAGAAATTGACTTTGATAATATAATTAAACAATTTGCGTCAGCTAAAGCAAGAAAGATAAATTTGTAATAAAGTGTTAGTAGATTTAATTTGTGTGCTTTTTTTTACCCAATTTTAAAGTAGTTTTTTAGAAAATAAAACATAAGCACCCTATCGTCAGACGGTCGGAGAGGGGCGCAAAATCGGTGTTTGCCATAGGCGCCAGTTACCCTAGGTACGCCTCTGCCCCTTAGTCCCCTGCTTTTCAATCTAGCACTGCAACCTGTCATCAGGACAATTCAAGCATCTCAATCCAACTTCAAAATGCTTGACACCTTGGTGTCACCCATCCTTCTTTTCGCCGATGACATGGTGGTGGTCAGCAAGTCTCCTCTTGGTCTTCAAAAACTTATCAATGATATTCAGACTGCGTGTGCCTTTGCAAACTTACGGTTGAACCCTTACAAGTGTGCTTCCCTTCACCTTGACTGCAGGAATGGCTGTAAAGCCAAGACCACACTTTTCAAGGTTAATTGTAAACCTATAAATCCCTGAGGGAAGGGGATAGCTACCACTAGCTTGGAACACCGTTGGGTTTCAAGAATGACCAAACACCTGTTGATCATATCATTGGTTTGCAAAACAACCTGGGCAAGATCAGTACATCTCTCCTTGCCCCATGGCAGAAACTGCATGCAGTCAAGACCTTCTTGCTACCTCGTCTCGAATTCTTTCTAACTAATGGTCTCATTCAGAAAAAACAAATCAGAAGCCTTGATAGATCCATAATTAAGAATGTAAAACTCTGGCTTAACTTGCCATCAAGGACAAGTAACAAAATCATTTTTATTCCTGCATGGAAAGGTGGTACAGGGATTCTGCAGCTAAGTGACTTAATAGACATCCTTAGGGTCAGCCACACCTTCAAACTTTTGTCATCCAATGACCCAGCAACCAGGTCCTTAGCCATGACCACTCTCTCAGCCGTTGTAAAGAGAAAACTTGGAAGAGTCCCCACCATGGATGATCTTTCGAGCTATCTGAACGGAAGTTCTGAAAATGGCCTATCCAGAAACGGTGGCGATATTGCCTCGGTTTGGTCTGCTTCAAGATCTGCCTGCAAACGACTAGCCAAGAAAATTTCCATCAATTGGCTCTTTGCACCCATCAGAGATGAGTTTCAGCTTCAATTGGGCAATATCGATCAACCCATCTTCATCACACCTTCGAGTAAGAACAAGGGTACGAGGCAAATTAAAACCACTGTAGCCCTTTCACTATCTGTCCCGCCTCTCAAGAAAACTGGATCAAGGCAAGACCAGCCCTTGTTTCTCTGCCCATAATTCATCGAATCACTTTATTGGCACAGGCAATCACTTCCGATTCTGTGATTGGAAATTTATTTTCCGGGCTAAACTGGGCTGCTTAAATCTAAATGGCTCCAGTAGATTTGGTTTTGGCGACCAAAGATGTAGAAGATGTGGTTACCCAGCTGAGACTATTCCACACATCTTAAACCATTGCTCCACTCACTCCGATGCTTGGCAGAAACGCCATAATGACATTCTAAATCGTATTGTAAAAGCTTTGCCCCGAGATGTAAGGGATGTTAAAGTCAATCAAAAATTTCCTGACATCCCTCTCAATCTTCAACCAGATCTGACCCTTACTGAATGTAACAACAAAGTTCACATCGTCGATATTACAGTCCCCTTCAAAGACGGTCTTTATGCTCTTCAACTGGCCAAATCATGAAAAACTGAAAAATATCAGCCAATTGTTGACCATCTCTCTGTCAAAGGGATTGATTCTGTGGTCGAAGCTATCATCATCAGTTCTCTTGGTTCCTGGGACCGGAATAACGAACCAACTCTTCGTAGCTTGAGAATCTCCCATCAGTATTCTAAGCTTACGAGAAAACTTATTGTCTCGCAAACCATCTCTTGGTCCAGAAATTTTACTAACCACCTTTTACGAACCTTTTACTAACGCCATGTGGTATCTTATTATGATGCTTATTATGGTGGGTGATTGATTGTGTGCCCTGGTTTAGAGTTATGGTATTGAAATCACGCAACCATAATTGATAAGGAGCACTGAGCGTTTGATGGGTGCGATGGCCATTCATGATAGGGGCTACCTTGCAGGAACTTGCACTTGATTGGTGCAATGAATGGTGGCATTAATTGACGGGTGTGACGAATATTTATGACAAGGGTTTCATAGCTGAAACCTGAATTTGTTTGGTGAGACAAATGGTGCTCATGGATAATACATATTTCATCTTGTTTTTCTTTTTTGCCTTTATTAACTGACTATCACCACTTTGGTGGATAGATATTTAATTTTATTTTACTGTAATTTGACTTATGGATTGAACTTGATGGTTAGTATCATTGACAATCAATGCAATTTTCAATGATGAGAAGATGATTGTTCCAGTGTACATATATCATGATACTGACGTTATACTCTTTGTGATATAGAGGGATGAATTGCTTTTAACGATAACCCATAGATATGCTCCGATAGGTTATAATGGTAATGACAAATTCTTTGACAAGTTTTAGACATAGTTTCAATATTTTGGATGGGGATTTATACATATTTTAAATTACAAAAGCTTTCTATTCAAATTCAATGGAGTTTGAGAAATGTCTAGAATGGAGAGAGATTTGTGCCTACGGATGCTTATACGATTTTCCTTGAATTGTCTAGGTGATGGGTAATTTGCCACTGAGGAAACTACTATATAGATGATTAAAATTATGTTTACTACTCAACTGACTAGTTTTATTATCATTAATTTTTTTTCAGCATATGCATCCTTTGTGATTTACATTCTGTTCTGCACTACCCTATGCCCCTTGTTTGAGAGGGACTAATCTGGTGGGGGGGGGGGGGGGATTTTGACTGTGTATGCTTTTCTACACTGGGGACGGTGGGAGCATAACTAACCTATTTCATTTATTACTTAATTCGTGTTTTTATTATGTGTTCCCCCTCTTATTTAGAGGCCGAATTGAAATTATTGTATTCGCGCTCTTTATGTGCCCCTCTTTGGCTGAAGACTTGTGTGTTCCTCTGCGTGTTTTTGTGTGCATCAATTATGGCTGAAGATACCTGTTCATTTATATGTGTGCCTTATGGCTATCGACCTATATTTTTTATCCATTCCATGTATCTATAAACATTCTGAAATAAAGACTTTTTCAATCTATTCAAAGTGTAGTATCAGCTTAATTAAAATCAGAAGATGAGTCAGAAGTGGAACGATCCCCTCCTGTAAGAGCCTTAACTATTATTAAACTTTAGAACTTTAAACCTAATTTAAAGTTCAGCCTACCCGGGGGGAGGGGGGGGGCATCTTTTCTGGCAGAGGAAGTGTGCTTGTCCTGCCGTCGTTGAAATCCAAACTGCCACGAATTCTCCATGGTTTAACATGGTTTATAGTGTATCTAGAACACTATATTTTTTGAGCGGTGGCAGATTTTGCCGGCATAGGTAGCCAACCTGGTTAGTAGCGCCATCTGTCAGCGCTCTCGACAAGCATTCTCCAGTACCCAAGATCTTTGCCAGAGTTTGGACCATGCATTGCTCCAACCACCAGCACTTCCGGTCCACACTCGCCAGATTCAGCGACCATATAATGGCTCCACCTGTCGACTCTTCTAGACAACTTTTGCAAAATGAACAGAAAAGAAGACCTGGCCATCGTATTCCCATTCAGAACCCTGTGATGTCATCTCTGCTGGGGTACCCATGGGCTACGCTCGACAGGAATGTATCTGAACTATAGAGACTTAACTAGGCATTTCAAGAAAAAACATCAAGTGCTCAATTTCTGCCTTCTTTGCCATTACTGCCAGCATCATGCATCAGATGTTAAGAAAATCAAAAAGCATGTACGAGCTAGTCATCCAAAAGTTGATGCCAATGCACCCTTCCAGCTGCCAACAACACCAGCGAATGCCCCCCCCCCCCCCCCCCCCCCCTCAACGTAGATACTCATCACCCCACCATCTGAAGCCTTCTCTCAAACTATGTATTCACCCAGCAATTACCTTTGTAACGCAGGACCTAATGTTATCATGCTCACCAACACTATTCCTGGGGACTCCCCACCTCCACAGCATCCTGCACTCTCAGTCAGAGCAACTTACCACTTCTGGACCTAGAGGCTATTGACTCGGCGCCTTCAACCTCTTGCGACTATCCACCTCCTCTACCTCCTAACAACCCTGATGCCACAACTTCTGCTGCTCATCTGATGTCGGCGAATGATTCCTCTACTGCTCAGCCTGAGGGTCTACTGCCAACCACATGTCACGCCTCTCTGCCTGTGATTGACCCACCATCTAACTCGCCATCTCCTCTTCACATGGACGAGGGGGACGATGCTCTCCCCCATCTCCAAGTGATGCAGATCCATGCTTCTTTCTCACCTTCGCTTGTTAATACAGGAGCATGCAAGCTATCCCTTAAATTACCAGCCATAAGACATAACTACACCTATCAACATACCCATCGTCTCAGGTTTAACCCAACAGAATAACGTTACCAACAATATTGCGAGTGAAGACCTTCTGATCAATGACGACTTGTATTGGCCCCTGCCCCCCGCTTCTGCACCAATATGCGAGGACGACATCTCTAACCCCAGCCAATCCCAGTGCTCTGCGAACCTCCCTGGCAATGGCTCCCATCTCTCTCGACTTTTTGGAGACAGATGGACCATGGCTAGAAATTTTAGAAGATAACGAGCCAATTCATCACAAAGTTGAAAGGGTCAGCCTACTATCCCAACCTCCCCCTCCTGATGTCAATGGATCTCCTTCCACTGATACCCAGCCTCCTGACCAGTCTTGGCTACAAGTTCTCGATCAACCCTCGAACCCAAGCTTATTCCAGACTGTTTGGATTGACCGCCTCAATAATGCAGCTAATTGGGACGATTTCGAAACGGCAATCTCTGACTTCACACAATCCGTGGCCTCCAAATGTAAAAGAAACAACAACTCCTCCCAATCACGTAATGATCTTCATTCGAACACCCCACCACCACCACGCAGACCTGCAAATCCTTTTCGAGTACCAGAGCGTACCTTTGATGCTGCCGAAGCGTCTTCACTGCAAAAACTCTACCGTGCCAATAAGAAAAAAGCCATCAACAAAATCCTACACCCTGAGGGAATTTTCTGTGACATCCCTTACCAATCTAGAAGTGAAAGATAGAATTGCCAAGACCTCCAACACTGCCCCTGGCCCAGATGGTACGTACTACACGGACTGGAAGAAATGCAACCCTGACTGCTTGATCCTCACCTGCATCTTTAACCATTGCTTAAACTCTGGGCAAATTCCTCAAGCTTGGAAAAGCGGGAAAGTCGCCCTCATCTTCAAAAAAGGAAACAGGAAAGAGATCGACAATTGGCGACCAATAGTCCTGCTAAAAACAATTGCCAAGCTATATTCAGGACTCCTCAGCGACCGACTCTCCCAATGGGCAAAGGCCAATAACCGTTTCTCTCTTGCACAGAAAGGATTCAGGGAATTTGATGGTTGTGCTGAGCACAACTTCATCATCGACCAGGCTTTCACACTGACACGGAGAGACAAAAAACAGCTTTGCATTGCCTGGCTGGACTTGGCAAATGCTTTCGGCTCACTGGACCACGCCTATATCCTCAAAATTCTTGATTTAATTGGGGTTCCCCCCCCCACTTAACCAACATCATCAAAAACATATATACAAATTGCACCAATGTATTTAGGCACAAAAATGGCTGGTCCAGGCCTATCAGAATGAATAGGGGAGAGTGAAACAAGGTTCAGGAATTCAGGGAAGATCTAAAAATTGTGAATTTTTCTGTAAAATTACGGGGAGTTGACAAAATCTAGGGCAGTTGGCAAAATTCAAATCCACTTGGAAAATATGGGCAAGTTGTGATAATTGGGATTGGGTTTGTGAAATTAAGGAGAGTTGACAAAATTGAGAAAACTTGGCAAAATCTTGGGGAGTTTGAAAAATTTGAAGTGACTTGGCAAATTTAGCCCCGTTCCCCAACCATAGTCCTTCGCTACGCCCCTTGTCAAACTTATACTTATTTAGGAAATATATGGTGTTTTATATCATTTTCAAATGCAGGATATACTATTTTCTCATACAAAGACAGGCCCTACTAAACAGAAGTCAATGTTGACCATTACCTCAGTTAGAAAAAACAAATTTTTCAACAAAGTTTGCTTTCTGGAAAAATAGCATATTACTAACCACTATGCCAGTTTAAAAAGATGTTATAAAAAGAACACAACAATTTTTACTATTTTTCAGAAATAAATGTTTCGTATATTGGAGTAAATCTAATTGAATTCTGTTTACTGAATCCTTTCCACAGGATTGCACAATATGAAGATATTATGAACATTACAGCTGTATATTCAAATTTTTTAAAGAAAATTTCCATTAGGTGTTCTGCGTATGATAAGCAATAACTTTAGGTGTTCCCCAAACTTCTTAATATTGTGATAAACACTGCCCTGACTCATATACTAAAAACTTCCCTTAAATTATTCTTTCCACAGCTATCTGGAATCTAACGACTTTAAACAATGATTTTTCTTTTGATGGGCTCACAAAAACAGTCAAGACATTGAGTATAGAAAAAAATCAGATGACAGGTTACTCAAACAATAAAAAATAAGAAATTTTTCTTTGCAGCTAGAGGTGATGACAAGTCTAGACAAAATGTATGACTGTTGTTGAGGAATGCCAGCAATGCTCTTTCAGATTATGCTTGCATTAACGAAAGTAGTTTTTATATAGCTAACTTTAAAATAAGCATTCAAGTATTGAGTGTCACCTGTTGCTATGCTACAAAACATAACGACGGTGGAGATAGTTTTGTTTTTTTTAATTCTTCCTGACTAAACTTTGCTCCCATACTAGGTGACTGATAGGTAATGGATAAAGTTGGTGCTGATCATTAAAGGACTCAGAAAAAAAATTAGAGTGGGGTGAAAGTGACTAGACTGGCTGAGGCCAGAATATGCCACTACATACTTGCCCCTCAATTTTGGTGCTTTCAAAAAACGCTCTTGAAATATATATGTTTACTATTTCTCTCATATCCATCCCCTCTGCCAAATTTTAGATATCCAGCAGTGGTACTGATTCTGAAATTTAGGCTGCAATATTGTAACTTTTCGACATGTTATTTGGAAAATAACAGAGAACGTCTCATACAGATAAGTGTTTGAGACTAGCTAACACTTACTTTATGAATAAAGACTTCTATAAATACACATGGATTTCCCCTGATGGAATGCATAGGAACATGGTTTATTGTATATTAAATAGGTTAGTTCATTCTGCTAAGAACATCAGGACTTAATGGGATACAAGAATAGATCTGGTTAGTTAAGCTTAAATTTCAGAAATATTGTAAAGGTTTAAAAATATTACCCTTCGATACTGAAGTTCTGAAAGAACAGAAATGGCCAAAACCTGCTGTTACAAATTACTTGGTCACTATGATGAATATAGTTTGTTACTACTGAAGCTGGGGAACAAGGGGGCCATTTTAAACTGCAGAAATCAGAGTGCTGTTCTAGTTAAAAGAAGTGCAAATATTTCGTGATAAGAATGCAGTTTATTTCTGCAAAAAGTACAGGACTAAAATGAATCACTATCCAACTAGTCTTAACTGGAAACCTAATAAGTATTTAGAGAAGGAGTCCACAAACCATTTAAGAGGAGACTGACAAAGGCATTCAAATACAGACTCTGAGAGCACCAAACATTTTTGATTACTTCCCCCAACACACACAAATCATTTCGTTTTTGTTAATTTAACTGTTTATTCTATGATTATTAAATAATACTGCTACAATATTTGGATTAAAAAAATTGTATTCAGGAATTTTTCAACCTTTTCACTACCATACCTGCCCAAAACGACCCAAGCTGTTGGTAGGAGATAGTGAAGAGAAAGGAATAGCATTGGATTAGCGAGTCCATTTAAAATCTTGGTTGTTTTGGGCCAAGTATGGTAGTTAAAGGGTAAGTTGATGTCAACAAAAGTAGTTGAAATCTAGTAAGAACTTTGGCTTGATAACATGACTGACAAAGCAGTGAAAGCTGCTAGGCAACAGATATCTTAATTATATCGAACAAGAGAGTTTTATCATTTCAGGGTCACCATTATCAATGAGTAAAGTGAACAGTTGACAAGGGCTCACCAAGTGTCAGAGAGAGAGAGTGTGTGTGATGTGGTCCAAATTGCGAGAATACAGTTAAGGTTTCGAAACTCGGTTTGACCACAGACATTCCTGCTCCTGTTTGCAACTATCTTCACTGCATGTGCATTAAAATACTAAAAGCTCAGAGACAATAGCAATTAGTAATCCTCAACCTTCCCTCCCAAAGGAATGGAAATGATAGGGTGAGTACAGGATTTCTAACATGCTGTGCCATTTTTGGAGGTAATATCATTAGAGATTAGAAGAGGGTAATCTCGGACATTACGGAGTTAAATGTTCGAAAAAGTAATCTTGAGGAGGTGTCGTCTTACTAAAGAGTTGGTCTTTACTGGAGTGCTGTCACCCAACTTTTGAGGGATTAAGGTAATGAAAGTGTGAATTTCCACATTTCATCTAAGATACGTGTTATCCAGTCTCCTGTGTGTAAAGCCAGATCAGATTATTCAGTCTTATTCTGTTATATTTCTTCATAAGACCAAAGATTCAGAATTTGGTTTATTTTATAAATTAAGCTCTGGACACAGATTTAAGAATGCTGTTCAGTCCTGTGCACATAATAATGTTCTTAATGATATACAAAAGTTAGCTCTAGTTAGCTCTGACCCAATGGGATAATAAATTCGAAGCTCCATAACTTATAAAAGAATATTTTTATTGAAAAATGTCAGAAATAACTAAAAGGTTAACTGCATATTCTAAGAATCAATGTGATCCATTCTATTAGCAAAACAAAAGCACTATTGAGGATATCTAAGCCAGTCTCTATGATTTCAATACTAATATTAATATTCAGATCACTCCACAAAAATTATACATCATTATTTGTGACATAGTGTTTCACATAATGTAAGTAGCGTAAGATTAGGTAGTGGCCTGTACATGGTAGCTAGGCGTAAACTGGAAGGAGAGCTGTGTACCAATCCCTAGTGATGATGCACAGAACCGGCCAGGTCTAGCACCTAATGTCCGACCCCGCCTTCTCGTGGTGCAGGCCGTTAGTACCTTTCAAAAGAGATATTCTCTTTTGGAAGGGAACGAAAGGGGAGGGCTGCCAGTTCAGTATGGCCTGCTGATCTGGTCATCTATGGCCACTTTTTTCTTTTTTTTTTCAACCCTGCTGAGGAGTGGTCAACTTTACAGGGTCCTGGTGCTGACCATTTATACCTACTACAATGGACTTGTTTATGTATTTGAGCTTGATTATTGATCCTGGACTTGCTGCACTGGTGGGCCTCTGTTGAGGGAGGGTCTGCCGCTGTGTTTTCTGTTTGCTTCTGGGTTGCCAGCTCTAAGTGAACAGAGGCATGGGATACCTTATATCAGCTGGTGGATAATCCTAATCAGAGGCCATCGCAGGTACCTGAACCTTACTTAGCTAGTTGGGCATCAACAAGCCTAGAGTAATGCGTCTCAGGCAGGGCATGTGGCTCTTGAAAAAGTACACTTGAAAAGGTGGTGCCTGAAGTTCCTACCAGCATCGATGACTTCAGCCTTTAGCGGAGGAGGAATGGGTCTTTGCCCCATGCCTGCGATCAGGGGGCTGTTTGATATTGTTGGCCCTACCAATCTCAATAAACCTAATTTCTTTAAAAATCCTACTAATCATTTTCTCTCTGTAGGAACGTGAGGACATTACATAGAGATTATTCTCTTGATGTCCTCATGCAGGAATTCCATCGCTATAACCTAGATATTCTAGGCTTGCAAGAGACCAGATGGACAGGTAAAGGTCAGATACTCAAAAATAACTTTAAATTACTCTTTACAGGGAGGGAGGATGGAAAACAGCACCAAGGCGTGGGTCTGCTGCTCAGCAGACATGCTAGTGATGCTCTTCTAGGATATGAGTGCATTAATGAAAGGTTTTTACAGCAAAATTTCAGACAAGCATTAAAGACTTGAAGGTTATCTGCTGTTATGCCCCACTGAGGATGCTGATGAGGATGAGAAGGATAGGTTTTACAGACAACTTCAGGATATTTTGAATTCTGTCAAGAAAGGAGATATTACCCTTGTTCTTGGTGACTTCAATGCCAAAGTTGGTACTGACTCTGACCTTTGGGGAGGGGTAATAGGCCCTTTTGGTATTGGTAGCTGCAATGGCAATGGGCAACGTCTCCTACAGGTTAGTAAACTCAATGGTTTCAGAATAACTTAACACATATTACAAACACCGCGACATACATAAATACACATGGGTTTCACCTGATGGGCTGCATAAGAATATCATTGATTACATATTAATTAACAGCAAATGGGCTAGTTCTGTTAGAAATACCAGGGCATATAGGGGAGCTGAAATTGGATCTGACCATTACCTTGTTAAAAGTGTCTTGCAACTTAAACTTAAAAAGTGTTGTGCTAGGGTTAAAAAATTTACCTTTAATACTGAAGCTCTGAAAGACCCAGTTATAGCTAAAGCTTACCATGATAGGTTACTTAGTCATTATGACAGTCATGGTTTGCTTAATACTGAAGTTGAGGAAGAATGGGGCCATTTTAAACAGGCTTTTTTGGAAACTAACAGTACTCTTTTAGGAAAAAAGGAGCAGAGGAGACAGAATTATTTAAGTGATAAGGCACTTGAGCTTATTTCAGAAAGAAGGAACTGCAGGAATGTCCTTAATCACCTACTAGTCCTAATAGAAAAGATTACAGAGAGCTTAATAAACGTGTAAAGGATCAGTTAGCTACTGATAAAAAATCTTTGGCTTGGCTGACAAAGCTGAGGAAGCAGTTAGGCAGCACAACAGCAGAGAGCTGTACCAGATAGTTAATGTTTTATGTGGTTGAAAACGGACAGGCATACAGGGATTGAAGGCTAAACAAGGTAAGGTTATAGAAGGTGAGGATTCTGTCATGGCTAGGTGGGCTGAGCATTTCAGTGATGTTCTAAACAATGTGGTTAGTTCTACTCCCATTGTTTGTAATGATGATAGATGCATTGGCAGCTTTAATGCTGGCCCTATAACACAATCTGAAGTTAGTTTGGCTATCTCTAAACTTCAACTTCATAAATCCCCAGGGGTAGATGAAATTACTACAGAAATGCTCAGAGCTGGGAATGTTTTGGTTACCACTTGGATGACTGAAATTTTGAATAACTTTTATGATAAAGGCATGGTTCCTAAAGATTTTACCAGAGCTATTATTATCCCTATTTTCAAAAAAGGTGATCGCAGTTCTTGTGATAACTATAGGGATATCAGCCTAATCTCTGTTCCAGGTAAAGTTCTTTCCATGATTGTGCTTAATAGAATTAAGAATCTGGTTGACAGGCAATTGCGTGATGAGCAATGTGAATTCAGAAGTGGTAGGGGATGTGTAGATCAGATATTTTCACTTAGGCAGATTCTTGAGAAATGTTTAGAGTTTCAGAAACCTTTGGTTGCTATCTTTGTTGATTTCAAAAAGGCTTTCGACTCTGTTGATCGTCATAATTTGTGGTTGATTGTGAGATCATATGGTATACCAGACAATTTAGTTAATATAATGAAAGCTCTCTATAATAACACTAAGTCGTGTGTGAGAGTTGGTAAGGCTTGTAGCAGTTGGTTTAGCATTATGTCTGGTGTTCGACAAGGGTGCATTTTGTCTCCTTTTCTCTTTAGTATGGTTGTTGATTATGTTATGCGAAATTCACTTCGAGGGAAAGATTTTGGCCTTAAATGGACTGGAGATATGAAAATTTCTGATTTAGATTATGCTGATGATTTAGCCCTTTTGGCAAATGATGTTGATGAGATGAACTCTTTTATTCGAGCTGTTGATGAGACTGGTAGTAGAGTAGGTTTGGTTATAAACAGAGAGAAAACTAAAGTGATGAAAATTGGTCAGGCACGTTGTGATTCAGTTAATCTGAATGGTTGCAGTCTTGAGCAGGTGTCACAGTTTAATTACCTTGGGAGCTATGTAACTGATACTGGTGATGTGCGGCATGAGATTAACTGACGAATAGGGATTGCTGCCGGGACTTTTAAGAATCTATGGAGATTGTGGAGAAATAGGCGTATACACCTAAAGACTAAAATTAGACTGTATAATAGTTTGGTTCTTTCTAGGGTTAGTTATGGTAGTGAAACTTGGACGCTGTGTAAACAAGATAACAGGAAACTAGATGCTTTTGATTCTAGATGCTTACGCAGTATCTTGGGTATTAGGTGGTTTAAGTTTGTAACTAATGATGAGGTTAGGCAAAGGTGTCTGCAACCTACTTTAAGCAGCATATTGTACAGAGAGAGACTCCGCTGGTTTGGCCATGTTGCCCGTATGGATAATTATAGATTGGCGAATAGGGTTATGAACAGTGTGCCTAGAGGCCTCAGAAGGAGGGGGAGACCTAGGATGCGGTGGGCAGACAATGTCAAACAGGACCTTGTTAGAATTGGTGTGCAGTGGCCGGATGCAGCAGATGTAGCTCAGGACAGATATGCTTGGAGAATTAAACTGCGTGGTCTGGTTGGACCTCCGTAGCCCATTGCTGCTTGATGATGATGATGATAATGATGAAGTGCTAAAAATCTTGTTTAGCAAATCAATGTTTTATCACAACTCAGTATATTCATCATTGCTGCTAACGGAATCTTATCAAATGTAATAAAATATAGATTAAATGATTAAAAATGTAAACAAACCATATGATACTTTCAGTTACAGCAATATAGCCTTACAAAACTTCTGGACTAATTTTTCAGGCACCTTTTACGTTTGGCTTCAGAAACATTCTTATACGAAAGAAACATAGCTTCCATGTAATTTCATAAAATAAACCCTATGTTGTGTGTTATTTGACATATAGTACTTAGAAAGTAAAATAATTTCCCACAATCTCAATATATTACAAAAAATAAATGCTGCCACACATCATTTTCATAATCCTCAGTATTTAATCAAATTCAGTCTTCTAGAGATTCTCTCAGTCGATATTTGGTGATCTCTTTGAAGTTTGGAAAAGAAAGTATATTAAACATTGAGCATGTTATAGAAGTTGCAATCTATATATATTTCAATAAGCACAAAAATCACTAATAAATTGAGTTGTTTTACCTCTGAGTGGAACTTGCACACCATGGGCTAAATGGTCAGGTTACAAGGATCCTGAAAGCTCAGACAAGGTTGGGGGAAGGAACCCACTGGAACAGTTGTTGGGAGACAGTTGGTAGCCTCCCATCAAGGCTATCCAGCATGTTCTTTAACATGCACAGCGTATGGTTCTCACACACACAGGGCCATGGGTTTACGTCCCATCCGATGGATAGTGGCAAAAAGGTTATTCAAGATGAGCATTCAAGGTTATGCATTACCAACTATTGTTTTTCAAGGAAGTCTTGTAGATTGGCAGGTTCACACCATTGCAAGATGGTTGTGGTATTCTGAAGCACACAGAATCATCACTAGTTGATGTTAATAGCTGTTTATAGAACATTCAGTTGCTTCACATGTGCTTGCTCCACTTTAATTGGCCACATTCACTTTGTCTCTTGATATTACTAACTGTCAAGATAGTTGTCAAGATAGTTGATTACAGTCCATCGTTAAGGTGAATTATAATCATTACTGTTCATTAACATCTATCCTTCTACGGTGATACCCACCCAGCCATGTTGTGGTTCATCGATGATATCAGTATGTACCTAAAAAGATATTGAGAGCATCAATGAAAAACTACACTTAAAAAATTAAGTAGCTCTTACAGTTAAAACTGATAAAGTTTATAATAAATATTGAGATAAACTCAGATAAAATCGATGGTTCAACATCCGGTAATAAATAGGCACTTTGACGTCAAATTCAATTTCAGAGGAAAAATTGTCTGAGCCGGGTCAGACAATTTTTCCTCTAAAATTGAAATCGATGTCAAGTGTAATACAGGCTGATCAAGTTTTTTGCATCTTTTTCTGTGCTCTGACAGCATCCTCAGGTAGGTAACAGTTGGTAATTTAAGAGTGATGCCATCAGTCAGTGTTGTTGCAAGTCATTAACTTCTGATGCAATAAAAGGTTCCATGCTGGGATAAGGGGGTGAAGTCAGTATTGCATAAGCTATGCTAATGGTGATTAATTAAAATATTTTGTACTGATAACAAAATTGATAACTAATTTTATGTTATAATTTAGTTACATAAGTATAATAATTTAATATCATGATTATGCTCAATGCACCATTATGTCCTCAATGGACATACAGAAATCTGCTTACAATATATTTCAGTGCTCTAAGTTCTGATACCATCTAAATTACATGCTCTTTTTCATACTGGGTGACTTAATTCATTTCACAATTCATTTCCCATTAATATGTTTCACAATCATGGAGGTAAACAAGTCTATTTCACAGTTAAATTAATTACCTGCTGGCACTCTCATCATTGCTATAGTTGTTAGTTGTTGCAACAGATACCAAACCTGGTATTCAACCCATCCTGGTATCAGATGGACACCTGGAGTGGTACGGACCTGTAGTACAGACCTGTCCTGGTATCTGCTGGAAAACTAAAGGCTACAATGAAAATTACTGTATCAGCAGGAAATTAACATCCCTATAACTTAACTGTGAAATAGACTTGTGATTTCATGATTGTAAAAGTTATAGAATTAAGTTGCTCAGTTCAAAAAGGAACATATTATTTAAATGGTATTAGAGCTTAGAGCGTAATCAGATTTCTGTATGTTCATTACAGATATAATTGTGCATTCAGGTATTAGTGCTTTTAATTACAGCATAATCGTGATATTAAATTATAAGAAATTGCTGCGAGTTTGCTAAATATTAAAGTTATATAAAAATAACAATGGCAGACTGGGCCACTGGGGAACTGGAAGATTTCCTGGTAGGTCTGTCATGAAATTTTACCTCCAGGCTGGTCGATCAGTAGTTGATTCTAAATTAAAAAATAATGGACTGAGGACCATGATAAAATGTGGAAAATTAGTTAATGGAAAATATAAAAGAATGGATTAGTGGAAAATATAAAAGAATGAAACTGAAATCTCAAAGCAAAGGGGTTTAGATTTTTCAGGACAGAGTTGCAAAACACAGATATTAGGCAGACCCAAAAGAAGACCCCATCACTTGGCAGTGATGCAATAAGGAAAAATATCAGCACAAAAGTGGAAAATCGACATTTTCCAAATTACAAAAATTATGATCATACTCAAGCTTATTGTTCATTGTACCTGAAACTGACATTTTGTTATTTTTAAATAGTATAAACTTTTTATTGTACTTCTAAAGTTGATGTATGGAGAAATGCAGTTTTTATGGCTAAACACACTATTTTTTTTTTTCACAATTAATTTTAATATCTTAATTTCCAACAATTTTTTGGTGATATAGTGAAAAACATAATTCCACTTCATCCCCAAGCTAAATTTCATATCAGGCTAATTGTTAGATTGTAACCTTTGAAATTTTCAAAACTTAGTTGTTCCTAGGTTATTGTACAGAGAATGTCTAAAGTCCTTTGCCACATCAATAAACAAGACAGGATCGAAGTTCAGTAACCTCTTAAAATCTTTTTAATAGTTATTTCATCAGCCATTAGTATTCACTTTAAGATTCTCTCTTACTACTTTACTACGGAAAGATTTTCTTCTACTACTAAATAAAAATAATATATAAATACCCCCTCAAGCAGCTGCTTGCCACAGAGGTCTGACAGGAACCTGTCAGTTTATATGCCAGAGTAGAAGGTCTGAGAGAGTTCAGTTTTAATGTCTGAATAGCCTATAAAAACACTAGAACTTTCAACCATTTACTACATTAAGCAAAGAATTAATAAGTGTATGGAGCATTTGTTCAAAATATATTTTATAACAAAAAAAAATCATATCAGGCTAATTGTCAGAGGGTAATCTTTGAAATTTGCAAAACAAAAAAAAAAAAATTTGCAGATGAATCGACAGAAAAAATTGCTTTGAAATTACAGATGAATTAAGTATATATAAATGACATCTTAGAGGATCTGCATTTTCAGCAACATAGACTGAATATTTAAAGAGTACTAGTAGCAAAGTAATGTATGGTTAAGCATTGTTCTTAAGAGTTAAGAATTACATATAACAAAGAATTTTTCTCTTAGGGGATCACCTAGCAACAACTAAGTTTTGCAAATTTCAAAGGTTACACTCTGACAATTAGCCTGACATTTTTTTTTTTGTTATAAAATATATTTTAAACAAATGCTCCACACACTTATTAATTCTTTGTCTAATATAGTAAATGGTTGAAAGTGCTAATGTTTTTATAGGCTATTCAGACATTAAAACTAAACAAGTAGTAGAAGAAAATCTTTCCATAGTAAAGTAGTAAGAGAGAATCTTAAAGTTAATACTAATGGCTGATGAAATAACTAATGACAACGAATTATGTAATATTATAGAACATTTCTGGGTAAAGTTTTGTAATTATGGGCAGCAAACTGAACACAATCGAGTGGCATTTTCAAAATGTCAAAAGAATACACTTCACAATCAACATGATACACTAATTATGTACACACTCATGCTTTTACCTAAGTGTTTATTGTTAAATCATACACTACAAAAAGCAAATATTTCATTTTTAGATAAAATTCTTTAGTTTATTTTTCAGTATGTCCATTTTATATAATAATCCTTAAATTTTCTATTCATGCATTCTTTGATTCATTTTTAATTTTCAAATTCTATTATATTTATATTGTTTGCAATATTCAATTAAAATTTTGCAATTTTCAACTTTTCCCACTGTTAGAAGGTGCAATTATACCTATTGGAAAATTCCAAATGTTTGAATTGTAACATTTTATGAATACCCATCTGGCCCAAAAAGCATTTTTAATTTATCATTAAAATAAAAGAACTTGAATATCAACAGTCAGCCAACAAAGTAAAAACAATTAATTTTTCTGAAAATGAGGTAAAAAATAATATTTTATACGCTAATTTTTGGTTTGTCAGCAGAAATGTACGTTTAGTTTTGAATTTAGCATTTTAATTGTAATTTAAGACTATCCTCCTCCCACTCACCCTTACTTTTTTACATGGTGCCTTGGGATTTGGCAATAATGAACAAGAAGAGATACTTTTGCATCCTCCCACATTTCATGAAAAATTAGTCATATACAGGGTGATTCAAAACTCTTGGGCCAAACTTTAAGGGGTGATAGAACACACCTAAACAAGCACTTTTCGTCATACAATGCATGGTCGGAACTCAAGGGGTGAAGCGCTAGGGGTTAGCAGTTACTGTGTCAGGAAATGAAGAAACACAAGAATGACAGAAGAGGTTTGAAACAATTGCAGAAATTACAGAACAGAAACTACATAATTTTATTGAACAAATTACAGAAACTGCTCAAAAGAGTGACCGCCAACATTAATGCAGGCTGCACACCTTCGACGTAGTGATCGGTGTACATGGGCGAAAACACCAGGCATTTCTCATACAGTGACAGCGGCAATAGAAATTCTGGCAACCAGGTCCTCATTGGAATCGATGGGGCTTTCATATGGCCCCACAGGATAAAGTCCAGACATGAGAGATCGGGCGATCGTGGCAACCAAACGATGGGACCACCCTAACCAATCCATCGTCCTGGAAATGTTGCTTCCAAGGCATTCCCGCACATTCACGCTGACACATCCACACATCCCCAGATATCAATTCAATCGAGCATCTCTGTGGTTTGTGTTGGAACAACATATCTGATCTGTGGCAGCTCAACCACGTAATTTACAAGAGTTAATGGATCTGCTGGTAACGTGTTGGTACCAGATATCACCAGACACCTTTAGAAACCTTGTAGCATCCATGCCTTGCAGGTAAGAGCTGTTTTGGTGGCACTTGGAGGACCAACATCATATTATGCAGGTGGTCATAATGTTTTGGCTCTTCAGTGCATATTCCTCCCATGGGTTTACTTTTGTCTGCCATTAAACACAGCACTCTTTATTATATTTGTTATAGAGCTACAAGCTTTCATATTGTTTTTCTTTAAGATGTTATTTGGTGAATGTGAGAAGCCTGGTATGTATAGGAAAGCTATAGTATAATTAGGTTTAACTGATACTTGTTGTGCTTGTGTTGGTTGAGTGATCGGAATATTACCCTCTATCGCAGGTTTATCTATTTTAACTACTTGACAATGATTCTTTACCACAGAATCAGTCACCTTATCAAATTCTGTCATACTTGTTAATTACAGTACAACAATAATCAACAGATCTACTAGATAAATCCTTATTTAATGATCTACTAGATTACTTATTATCCTCATCATCCTCCTCACATTTAATTTTGTTTGTATTTGACTTGTTTATGGATTTTCGCTATGAAGGTTTTCTCATAGCCGGGTTTTTGATATATTTTGCAAATATAGTTAATTTCATTTCTTAGTAAAATTTTAGATGATGCATAGCAATATGATCTATAAAAGTTTGTTTTGAAAGCTGCTATTTTGTACGAAGTGGGGTGGTTAGAGTTAGTTGATATTAGATTTGGTACAAAGGTGGGCTTAGGTGGGCTTTCTGTACATCGTTGTATTGCATTTTTAGCTTATTATGTGTTATCATTATGTCTAAATATGGTAATTGCTGGTTGGTTTCTTTGACGCATGTAAACTTCATGGTGGGTAAGATGTTATTAAGGGTATCTAAAAGATTATATAATTCTTCTTGGCCATGGTCATTATTCAATATTAAGATACCATTTATGTAATAATCTATGTAATAATAACTAATCTATGTATGTCCAGAGTAATCCCCAAGTATTTTAAAGTCATCATGTAGCTGATATTAGTGCCATTAAGCTTAAAGATCGGGCACCTCTTGTTGAGGACACATTCTTTTACCATAGTCATTGATGTAGTCTTCGCACAGCTGAACCCAAGCTTGTAGCGTAGACTCCATCCTTTGAGCACCGACAGTGCAGCATTGCCGGTGATCTCCAGTCTCACTCTGAAGGAGGCCAATATGACAAGCAACATGTAATCTGCATAAGCCTGGAGCCAGACACCCTCAGGTAGGTCAATTCCAGGGCTGTGTCTGCATCTAAGTTCCAGAGAAATTGGCAACTGCACGAACCTTGTGGGCAGCCGCTGTCCAAGTTTCTTGAGACTGCCCCACTGGCATGGGAGTAGGTGACCACTCTATCACTGAGATAATTGGACACCAGAATGAAGATGTTCCTGGGATAGGAACAATCTTTTAGCTTGCCTAGGATCGCAGGCCACCAGACATTATCAAATGTGCCTGTCACATCCAAGGTGATGAGAGAGGTGTGCAATTTGTTATCCCTATTAACCTTAACAATGTCCACCACCTGTTTGAGAGCAGCAGTGGTGGACTGGTCTGTCCTGAACCCGAATTGCCTGTTGTTCAGGAAGTTATTCTTACAACAGTGGTAATACAACCTATTTGTGAGCAGTTTGTCCAGAATCTTTCCCATCACCGGCAGCAGATATATTGGTCTGTAGGATCTTACATCTGCGGGATCTCTACCTACCTTGTTAAAAAAGACTAGTCTGCCTGTTTCCAGGCCTGTGGGAAGTTTCCCAATCTCAGACAGTTGTTAGAGAGCTGGGTGAACAGATCTTTGTGTTCCTTAAACAACTGCATCACAATCTCCACTGTAAGACCATCATGGTCAGGGGCTTTACCCTGGCCATAGCATTTATCACCTCTCCCATTTCCTCTTCCGTAAATGGAAAGTCATCTTCCATGTCCGGTGGAATCCTGCTGCAGTCCCTTTGGAGATGATGTTGGGCATCATCATAGCTCCTATCATCCTCTGGGAATAATCCCTCAAGTTGGATACTTTCGTCAAAAGAGGTGGTCTTGGACCCATCCTCTTTGAGTACATACTCAATATCCAGCAGTTTAATGTCCTTCCCTGTAGGCAACTTATACTGCAGAGTAAAGGGGTTCCATGCAGTAACTTCACTACAAAATTTTTCCAAGAGGCTAACTGGGCTTGGTGGATGGCGAGCTTGTACTCCATCTGAGCCTTCCTATAAATCTTTTCTCTGGAATTTCTTTCCCCATTGTGGCACCTTTGGTACCTTTTTCTAAGAGCTCGGACCCACTTTCTTTTAATAACGAACTCTGGTGTCCACCAGGGTACAGACTTTCTACCTTTAGAGAGTTTCCCCTTGAACCCGAAGATTTTCTCACAACCAGAGCTTATACACTCGGTTAAATCTCTAACGATGTTATCCAGAGAGCCACAATCACCAACGCTGAAGAAATGCTGGCAGATGTTAGCCAGTCCCAGTGTGACACAGCACACAAGCTTGCCCCTGTCAGGGGTTTTGCAAACCGCAAACCTTTTGGTGTAGTGTTGTGCCTCCCACAAGGAACATTAAGTAACTGTGGTTGCTGTCAGTGAGCTTGTTATTAACATGCCAGTCCTGGATCAGTGATATCATCCGTGGCATAGCCAGGGTCCAGTCAATCCAACTCTGGCTCTGGGGCCATGAAAAGTAGCCAGAGTATCCAAATCATTTTATAATATCAAATCAGCAGCGTGGATAAAATCCAGAGTCATATCACCTCTGACATCTTGTCTATTCGAACCCCACAGGGGATAGTAGAAGGTCTGTGAGGATGGTAGAACCTCAGCAGAAAACAACACAAACGTCCATGCCTTACCCGGGGTTCAAACCCAGGTCCCTTAGATCAGTAGCCCAGCATGCTAACCACTCAGACAAGGGATAGCATTACCGAACACAAAACAGATATTAAGGAAAAAAATAGCCCATACAGCTATAATCCAAACAATAATTCAAAACAACCTAACAGCAACTATATTCAATTATAAAATAATAGCATCTCCACTAAACTACATGGAAAAGAACTATGCAACACTGATCTGACCCCTCCACCATCCGCCTGGAACTTTCTATTACATAATTTCCAGTTTGAAGTTATAGGAGCACTGCAACAGAGATCGCAATCAGGGCTGAACTTATGCATAAGCTAACTAAGCTACAGATTAGAGCCTCATGATTATGAGGGGTCTCAAAAAATTGAGTTTGAAATTTAAGAAAAAAAATATTTTTTGGGTTCATATTCAAATTAATATATTGTGCAAACACTAGTCATCTTAGCTTTACACAATCATCATCGTATACCAATGCAAGTATAATGCTTTCAACCACAATTTTTTTAATGTTCTCTTCAATCAAAATACTAAATATAGTATTAATATACACTGAAGAGCCAAAACAATATGACCACCTGCCTAATATGATGTTGGTCCTCCATAAGCCGCCAACACAGCTCTTACCCAGCGAGGCATGGACACTACAAGATTTCTAAATGTGTCTTGTGGTATCTGGTACCAACACATTACCAGCAGATTCTTTTACTCTTGTAAGTTATGTGGTTGAGCCGCCTCAGATCGGATATGCTGTTCCAACACAAACCACAGATGCTCGATTGGATTGATGTCTGGGGAATTTGGAGGCCAGGGCAATACCTGGAAGTCTTCCTCATGTTCCGTGAACCATATCGAACAATCCGAGCAGTGTGGCATGGCACATTACCTGCTGAAAGAAAGGAAGTTCACTACCAGAGGGGAGTACTGTTGCCATAAAAGGATGTATCTGGTCTGCAATAATGCTTAGATAGGTGGTAGACATTATAGTTTCCTGCACATGACTGGACTTAAGATTTACCAGCAGAACAATTCCCAAAGCATTGCACTTCCTCCACTGGATTGTTTTTGTCCCACAGTGCATCCTGGTGCCAACACTTCCCCAGATAAATGACACACGAGATTCATCAGAGTAGATGACTTTCTTCCAATCATTCAAGATCCAGTTTTGATGCTAGCATGCCCACTGTAGGTGCTTTCGATGGTGAACCAAGGTTGGCATGGGCACTGCAGCTACACAGCCCTATTTTCAGCAGGGTTCAATGCACTGTGTGTTGTAACACATTACTCCCATCACCAGCATTCACAGTTGCTACACAGAATCTCTTCTGTTGACTCGTACCATATGGGATAGCTTTCGCTTACCTCTAGCATCGATGAGCCATGGTCTACCAGCAGTTCATGATTTTTCTCTCCTTGGATCACTTTTCGAAAGTACTAACCACAGATGACCGTGACTCCCAAGCCTTGCCATCTCAGAAATGATCTGACCCAGTCATCTGGCCATTACAATTTGGCCTTTGTCTAACTCACTTAAATCCACAATCTTTCACATCTGAAGAACAAGAATAACGCTGATTAACAGAGCTCAGTATAAGGTGTAATTTATACCATTTCACCACCTTCACATGTGCTGTCATTTACCTGCTGTTGCTTCGATTTGCATAAAGATACAATGGTCAATGTTTTGGCTCTTCAGTGTATATATATGCCTATATCTTCAACTTTAGAACTTTCCGAGCCTCTTATACTTTAGCTAAGGTTCTCTTAAATTTAACATAGCTTAAGGCCTCTTAAATTTAACATAGCTTAGGGTCTCTTAAACTTATTATAGCTAAGGCCTCAGAAGGTCCAAGTCTGGCCATGAGCACATTATATCTACCACATCTGCCAAGGAGTTGATAACATCTGAAGATGTGGGCAAAGCAGACCAACAAAATGCCTTATGCTTGAGAATATATGTCAAATGCACACAGATGAACATTCCACGCATCAGCAGAGAGTATCAACAACCACCCGACAATGCTATTGGACTGGCAAACTGATGATTAAAGCACTGCAGCAATCGAGCATAAGCTACAACTACTACTAATGTACCAGCCACAGATTATCCTCCCATAGTAGTAAATACACCTAGGTTTTTAACTGTAGAACACCTAAATTGAACTATTACCACTGAATCGTTTTAGCATTTCAAGCTGCAACAAAGGAGACATAAATCTTGAGCCAGTGGCAGAGGGACTCCAGTTGTTTCTCATTCAGGTACCTGGTTGACCCTTCTCTCACTACTGCTAACCCTAGTAACCTCTGCAGATTTGAAGAGACCCTCCTCCATCATATCTAAGTTGTTGTCATGTACAATAACTCTACACTTCACACTCTCAGCAGAGCTCATAGCCCAAACTGTGCCACAGGAAGCACACCCGAGACTGTATCTCACATACTGCTGAACTGCTTCCACTACCATGCCGAAAGTGAAGCTTTGTTTCAGGAGTTTCATGGTTCTGGGACCACTGATTTTTTCCATTACCTCCCTTCTTGATTCCCATCAGAACAAGGAGCGAAAGTGCATGCATCTTCTCACAGATTACCTTCAGGACATTGGCTTCTTCTGCAAGGTCTAAGGTCCTGCATATCACGTGTAAGGTAAATAAATGCCTTCTGTAACCTTATGCCATGACAGAATCCTCACCTTCTATAACCTTAATGCCATGACAGAATCCTCACCTTCTATAACCTTAAATGCAGGACCTTAGACCTTGCAGAAGAAAGTCAATGTCCTGCTGAAGGTAATCTGTGAGAAGATGCATGCACTTTCACTGCTTATTCTGGTGGGAACCAAGAAGGGAGGTAATGGAAAAATCAGTGGTCCCAAATCCATGAATCTCCTGAAACAAGGGGATGGGGGTGGCTCAGTCGGTAGCGTGCCAGGCTCGTTTGTAACCTGCAGTTCCCAGGTTCCAGTCCCAGCTGGGTCAGCGTTGAGATCTCTGCAAAATTCCCCGCCCTGCTCACGGTCAGTAGGGGACACCGATGGGCTTGGAAAGGCCGCCGTCCGTCGGATGGGACGTTAATCCATGGCCCCGTGTGCGGGAGAGCCATACTCTGTGCACATTAAAGAACACGCTGGATGGCCTGACAGGAGGCTACCATCTGTCTCCCAACAGCTGTTCCAGTGGGTCCCCTCCCCTAACCTTCTCTGAGCCTTCGGGGTCCTTGTGACCTGGCCATTTAGCCCATGGTGTGCAAAAAAGTGCCACTCAGAGGTAACCCAACCCAACTCCTGAAACAAAGCTTCACTTTCAGCATTGCACCGGAAGCAGTTCAGCAGTATGTGACCTAAGGTCCTGCTCTACTAAGTACATGAATAAGGTCCTGCTCTATACCCAAAATTTTTCTAGATTAGTATACTTAATAGTTTTCTGAGATAGCTGAGGTAGTATCTTCTTCCTCTGCTTTCTCACCCTCCTGTTTTGACTGGTGTAGGGAGCCACTCATTGGAGGCTAATTTCACAATAACAAACACCTTAAACATAAATCTCCCAACAGTGATAATTGTGAAATAAATCTTATTTGCAAAAGTTCTCACTAGAAAGATTAGTGGAGAGAAAAAAATCCTAAAGTGAGAATAAAACTTTACCTGAAGATTATTAAATACTAAAACAAATCAATTTGTTGTTGGGTTGTTTTACCTCTGAGCGGCACTTTTTTGCACACCAATGGCCAGGTCACAAGGACCCCGAAGGTTCAGAGAAGGTTGAGCTGTTGGGAGACAGATGGTAGCCTCCCGTCAAGGCCATTCAGTGTGTTCTTTAACGTGAACAGGGTATGGCTCTCCCGAACATGGGGCCAGGGCTTAACGTCCCATCCGATGGACGACGGCCTTTCCAAACCCATCAGTGTCCCATAGTGACCGTGGGCAGGGCAGGGAGTTTTGCAGAGATAAATCTCAACACTGACCTAGAATCAGTTTGTATCATAGAACTTATCCAAAAGCTGATCCAGCCCAATGCAAAAAATACACCCAGATAGAAAAACTTTTGTTTTGCACTTTGCAGTGTTTCAAAAGTTGTATTACTTTTCCAAATCTCGAATTATACTCTAACCTTTTCTATCTTATTCTTATTGGTAACTTCTTGTACTACTGGGTGTGTTTGCGATTTCTGATCAACAATGATCCTCATGATGATGTGATAATGAAGCTTTAACTTTAAAAAAAGTTTAACTTTAGAACTTTTTTGCCAAATAACTAATGAAAGCAATTATGCATGTTATATGCCACAATCAATATTTAATTCTGGATTTTCTGAAAACATAATATTTAACAAAAAAAAAAAGATTTAGTTTTCCAAGCATATCTGTCCTGAGCTACATCTGGCCACTGCACACCAATTCTAATAAAATTCCTGTTTGACAACACAGGAGAATAAATCTCCCAACAGTGATAATTTGTTATTTATTATTATACACTCACTGTGTTCAGACATAAAGAGAACTATTGTATTCCTAACTCTCTAAATTATTCAAAGAATATATCCCTAGAAGTGTGGTACATGGACAGATTAATAACATGTGGGCCATAGTTAGGTCATTTGTTGTGCAGTTTGAGCATTTGTTAGATTGTTTTCTTTATGATGTATAGTCTATTATTCAATCTGGCAGAAAACATTCAAGTCTTTAACGCTTGTCTGAAATTTTGCTGTAAGAAACCTTTCATTAATGCACTCATATCCTAGAAGAGCATCACTGGCATGTCTGCTGAGAAGCAGACCTATGCCTTGGAGATGCTTAATATCTTCCCTCCCTGAAAAGAGAAATTTAACATTATTTTTAAGAATCTGACCTTTGTCCATCTGGTCTCTTGCAAGCTAAGAATATCTAGATTATAATGGTAGAATTTTTGTGTGAGGACATCAAGAGAATAAGCTATGTGTAGAGTCCTCACATTTCAACTACATATGGAGTGGGATGTTTAAAGATACTGTTTATTGAGAGAGGGAATGCCAATCTACCTATGCTAAAAGCATTTGATGTACAGGATTAAAGTTGTAAGCTCAGAATGGTTAAAAATTTCAAATCCATTATTGCATTCAAGGTCAAAGAGTGGTTGGGAAGATAGTTGAGTAATCAAGAAGCACTGAAGATGGCAATTGGTTTCTTGTGTTACATACACTGCCCTCCTTTGAAATTGTCCTGCCTATAAGGAACACTTTCATGTTAATCAAATAAGTTATGAACACAAAGAAGCAATGATAACAGAGACTGACAGTTCTAATATTTAATGACAAAAAGAGATCAGTAGGTGGTATAGCCACAACACATGATGCAAGACATCGTAGGAGTGAATAAAAAGCTTTTTCACTAAACAAATTCTTTACAAATATTTAGAGTTTTGGAAACCTGTGATTATTAGCCTTGTATGTTTCAAAAGGCATTTCAAAAAGTTGACCATCATAATTTATGGTTAATCATGGGATCGTATGGCATACCTGACAAGTTAGTTAACATAAAGAAGGCTCTCTATAATAACACTGAGACATGTGAGAGTTGGTAAGGCTTGTAGCAATTGGTTTAGCATTACTTGTGGTGCTTGACAAGGATGCATTTTGTCTCCTTTTCTCTTTAGTTTGGTTATTAATTATGTTATGCGAAATTCACTGCAAGGAAAAGATTTTGGCCTTAAATGGTCTGGAGATACCAAAATTTCTGATTTAGATTATGCCGATGATTTTTGGCAAATGATGTTGATGCGACTGGTAGTAGAGTAGGTTTGGTGATAAATGGAGAGAAAACTAAAGCGATGAAAATTGGTCAGCCCATGATTCAGTTAATCTTAATGACTGCACTCTTGAGGTGTCTCAGTTTAATTACCTTAGGAGCTATGTAACAGATACTGGTGACATGCAGCATGAGATTAACAGATGAACAGGGATTGCTGTTGGGATTTTTAAAAATCTACAGAGAGTTTAGAGAAATAGGCATATAGACCTAAACTTGGACCCTATGTAAACAAGATAACAGGAAACTTGATTCTTTTGATTTTAGATGCTTAAACAGTATTTTGGGCATTAGGTGGTTGAACTTTGCAAATAATGATAAGGTTAAGGAAAGAAGTCAGTAACCTCCTTTGAGCAGCATATTGTGCAGAGACTCCATTAGTTTGGCCATGTTGCCCATATGAATAAATATAGATAAGCAAATAGGGTTAAGAAGAGTGTGCCTAAAGGCCTCAGAGAGAGGGGTGACTTAGGATATGGTGGGCAGACAATGTCAAACAGGACCTTGGTAGAATAGATCTACACTAGCGAGATACAGATGTAGCTCAGGAGAGATGTGTTTGGAGAACTAATTTGCATAATCTGGTTGAACCTTCATAGCCCATGGCTGCTTGAGGATGATGTCCACGGTTACCACTCCTTGAGAACTTAAGAAAAAAATTATTAACATTCTCTTCCTTGAGTTAAAATTGTGTCAGATGATTTGGAGATGCAAGTCATCTCCCACAACCCAAACATAGTTGTTGATCTTTCTGGGAGTTGTATAGTAATAAAACAATGTCTCATCACCTATGAAAATTTCTGCTTACCATTTGGACCACTAGGTTCAAACAATGCCAGTATTTCCTTGTGCGAGTCGATTCTAGCCTTTTTTTACTGTTCTGTCAGTTTGTGGGGTACCCATTTGACACAATTACCACTGCCAATTGATACACTGACATTTAAATTTATTACCTGAATGGTGACATGTGGGATTTCTTTAATGAGTTCACAAATGGCAGCGATGGTTCTCTCGTTCACAGCCTCCTTAGATCTTATTGCACGAGAGAGATCGTCGAAGCTCTCTCATCCTTCTCTGAATTTGTGCATTCATCCTGTAACATTGCTGTATTAAGCAGGCATAATCCAGATGTACTTGTGATAAACCAGCACAATTCTTTTTTGTGTTGTCCCCAAGCTGAATCTTTGTGAAGATGTAAAATTTTTTCTTGCCTTTAGTAGGCTCCACAGTAACAATGCACAGATTTCACAAACCGAAATTCATGTGCCACCAGATATAGCCTTTGCTTTTAACACATATTTGAAAGTTTCTCTAAACTTATCATTAAGTCATAATTTGTTAACTTCAGAGGAACCAGTGCAAATCTACAGACATGTGTCAAGAATGTTTTGAATGTCCTCCCTAATACCACTAACTGAAGTTTGAAATTAGCACTGTTATGGATACTAATTGTCCATCAGACAAAACCTGCAACTGCTGAAAACAAGAGACTATCCCCTCAGAAACATTCAGTGGTAAGAATATATGACATGTTATCAGAAGGTTTTGGGGTCTTATCCCACCTGTCTCAACACAATCTTTCTGAGTCTGATGTTCAAGAGTGCTTTCATCATATTTCAACTGATTCAACATCTGATCCTTACCTGTGATTATTCGTGTATATTAACACTTATTTTCATGATGTTACTTAGAAGAAGTTTCTTCATTGTGTATGTCAGCCACTTGATGGTGCTTGACAGAGCACAAATCATTGGACTGAATGAGGCAGGATGGGCAAGCCAACATGCAGTGGTTGCAAAAAGCCACACAGTCATCAAGGATCTGGTGCATATCAGAGGACAATCCCATGGGAGGATAGACTTATTTTGTGACAGGCATCAACTGTATTAACAGTAATGCTAGCCACCTTCAGCCAGCCTCGTATCAATCCATAACTTGAACTATTTCCTGATGGCTTGCAGAGGCATGGTTACATGACTGCTGTCCATTGCCTTCTCCTGTTTGCCAGGCATATCAACAGCATCTGGGACATTACATTATAATAAAGGCAAGTCCCAGATGCTCCGCAATACATCGACTGCTATGGGGAGAATACCTGCAACACCACTACCTATGCCGGGGCAAGACAGTGCCACATGGACACAGCTCATCCACGGCTACCTATGGCGAACAATCCTATAGAAGGAAGGTTCATCCATCGGTCAAAACCTAAATTTAATCTGTTCTCCGGTTAGCCACAAAGATGGTATAATTCCTCTGCTCCAAATTGACTCTGCTCCCGGGGTGGAGACTTAGTCTGGCTTTTCCATCGATAAGCCCATCGACTGGGGATCCCACTCCCAGCCACGAGCCTTCAACTTCGTCCTCTCCATTGTGAGCGAGCCGAAGCCCCCCAGTGAACAGTCTTCCGACCCATGATATCACTGAGACCGCATCAATGAGCCTACTGGACCAGGTTCCCCAAGCTCTATCCGCAGAACCCTCAAGTATGGCCCCTCAACCAGGGCTGCAACCCGGAGCTTCTCAGGGAACAAGTCAATAAGCCCACTGGACTGGCGCACCCAAAACCAGTCCACAGACCCTCAACACGCCCCTCCACCAGAGGTTACAAGATCTCGTGAACCCCGGAGGGCCAGCGAGCCGAACCCAACTTCTCAGAGGCACCATTCACCATTCCTCTCTGCCGGGAGCATTTGGGACAGTGCCAACTTCAAACAACTTGCTATGTGAAATGGAGTTTTGTGATCTTTAGAAACAAATCCATTTTGTCTAGGAGTCAATGAGTGCCAAACACAAATGGATATAGCACAGTCAACATTCCAATCCAATTGCATCAATGAATGGCACCCAATCTATGCAGCAGCCATTATGGTCTGTGGCACCACAAGTCATGACTCCCAGTCTTCTACGATGCTTCTCCAAGGCACTTTCACTGTATATGTGGCATCGATGATGTAACCCATAGCACTCCCTTTCATTACAGGAGTGCCTGATACCTTGTTTTAGTACGATAATATTAGTCAACATATCACTAAGGTTTGGGTTGTTTTACCTCTGAGTAGCACATTTTTGCACACAATAGGCTAAATGGCCAGGTCACTAGGAATCGAAAGGCTCAGAGTAGATTGGGGGGAGGGCACCCACTAGGTTTGGGTTGTTTGAGAGTCCTAAGGCTCTCCCTTTGACAAGTCACACCTAATAGGGCTACATTCCCTTTCAGCATGACCCTTAACTTTGTCCTCTCTGCAAATAAACCCAAATGATCTGTGGGCCACTTAAAAAGGCAAAGGAGCCATGTGTGGCTGTGGGCTGTATGTTGCTGACCCCTGCCCTAGCAATTCCAAACATGTTCAATGGTAATAAATGTGGGTACTTGGCTGACCACAGAAGAATGCTGACAAGTGATGTTAGTGGTATCGGTAGTGTGCAAGGCTCATAATCTACAGTTCCCAGTTCATCCCGCCTGGTCCAGCTTTGAGATTTCTCTCTGCAAAACTCCTCATCCTGCCCTCAGTCAGTAGGTTACTCTGATGGCCTTGGAAAGTCTTTCATTCATCAGATAGGTAATTAAGCTGTAGCCCCTGTGTGTAGGAGAGCCATACTCTGTGTATGCTAAAGAACATGCTGGATGACTTTGATGGGAAGCTACTAGCTGTCTCCAAACAGCTGTCTAGTGGGTGCCAGGCTCAAGGCTCAGATTTCTCTTTCCAGGTTACTAGAAATTCAAAGGCTCAGAGAAGGTTGGGGGGAGCCCCCAACCTTCTCTGAGCCTTTGGATTTCTAGTAACCTGGAAACCAAGTCCTGCCTGGTCCAGCTTTGAGAGAAATCTCAAAGCTGGACCAGGCGGGACTTGAACTGGGAACTGTAGATTATGAGCCTAGCATACTACTGATACCACTAACATCACTTGTCAACATTCTTCTGTGGTCAGCCAAGCACCCACATTTATTATCATTGAACATGTTTGGAATTGCTAGGACAGGGGTCGCCAACGTACGGCCCACAGCCACACATGACTCCTAAATAGCTCACAGATCATTTGGGTTTATTTGGGCTTTATGAATAATAATGTTAAATAATTTTATTTTCCAAAAGTTGAATGCTATTATGCTTCACACAGGACATAGCAATGATATTTTGAAACATCGTATTATAGTATACAATGTTTCAAAATTATAATTA
Organism: Ryuthela nishihirai; assembly: GCA_038380435.1. Lineage (NCBI taxonomy): Eukaryota > Metazoa > Arthropoda > Arachnida > Araneae > Heptathelidae > Ryuthela > Ryuthela nishihirai. The sequence continues at coordinate 177,339 of JAWZYU010000146.1, read as the reverse complement.
TTATAGTATACAATGTCCCAATCAGTTTTGTGATATAATCAGAAAAATATGCATATACATATAAATATTATTTCAATAATAAATCAACATATAAAAAAGGAGTGTTTATTTTCTACCTATTCTTACTCCTCAAGGTGGCCTGTTTACAAATTTTGCAGTTGTAATGTGACATGCGCTAACGAAACAGTGACGATTCCTATAGTAGGGCATCATCTGCAATCAGCACAGACTCTAGCAGCCCAGAAAAACTAATTGCAACAAGCAACTTTATGCAATAAGCTTACAATTGTACCACTTGTGTAAAATATTTTAGGAGCTTGTTGGAGCTAGTTGCACAAAATTTATAATATAGTGTTTACCCACAATTTACATTATTCTAAATTTAGCATTTTTTTATTTGCACCTATGTAGCATTTGGCTGCTTCAGGATTTTTAAGCATCTAAATTTAATTGGATACATTTTCATTCATATTACATTTTCTTAAATTGCAACATCTCATAATGAAAAATGACAAAAGGTACAGAAATGACTTACTTTAGTAGGAGTTCTACACATGGTTGGTTGTTTGGGGTTTATTGGCGCAACAGCAACTAAGGCTATTTTGCGCCAAACAAACAAAAAGGGATAAAAGTTTCAGAACCCGCAACCAAAGTTAAAACGAACACAAACAAAACAGCACAAAAACGATAAGGAAAAAAGAATAAAAAGAAACAACAAGTGTGGAAGTTAACAATAAAAATGGGTGTATAGGACCTATTTAAAATCACAAACAAGGGTAAAAACTAGTAAACATAGTAAAAAATCAGTTATGTGTAAAATAACCAGTAAAATGTAAAAAGTCAAAAACAGGAGTTAAAAACGATTCATCAGATAAAAGATAGCCGAGTGTAAGAGGCTCAGCCATAAAATCATGGAAGGTAAAATACATTTTGCGTTAAAGGTTAAAAGCTGGACAATGAATTAAAATATGCTTAACAGTTAAAATGGTGTCACAAAACTCGCACTTAGGTTCAGTGTCCGCCTTAAGAAGAAAAGAGTATGTTAAAAACGAGTGACCTAAGCGGAGCCGAGCAAGGACAACCTCCTCCTTGTGATTCCTGCGAAAACAAGACTGCCACGGTTTGACAATGGGCTTGATCTCGAAGAGCTTGTTAGCAACCTGTTCAGACCAAGATCTCTGCCACTGTGCCCGGAGCTCGATGGTGAAATGCTGCGGGAAATCCACATATGGAACCGGCAACGGAGAGTCGGACAGGGGAGTGGCTGATCTGGCAGCAGAATCTGCCAAATCATTGCCCCTGATTCCGACATGACCAGGCACCCAACAGAAGAGAATCGTGGTGGCTGCCAGACGATGGAGCAGTTGGCCGATCTTGGAGAGAACAGGGTGAGGCCGATGCCTCACCGAGATCAAGGCCTGTAGCGAGCTAAGCAAGTCGGTGTAAAGCACACACCGACAATGATGCTTAGCTGCTATATGGTCCAAGGCAATGCTGATAGCATGCAACTCAGCAGTGAAGATGGAACACTGCAGTGGGATCTGGTCTGCAATGATTACATCACAGCAGACCATGGGCTGATCCCACTCAAGTGCCAGACTTTGAGCCATCTGTGAAGACAGGCAAGAAGTCTGGGTGCGCAGCACGATGGCTGGCAAAGAGTTGCCTGTACACAGTCTTCTACACATGGTCTCAAATATCCAGTCTTAAAGTGGGTAATCTGCTGGAGTAAGAGAGGCAAATGTGGAGTTAAAAGAAGACATATTCTTGATGCTGCCACACATGAAGCAGCAATGGCTGATGGTTGAAACTCTTGAAACTTGCTATCTGCATTTTGATAAGACAGTACGAACAGAAAATGTATAAAAAGGAAAAGTATTTCCTCTACTATAAATTTAATATTATAGCATGACTTTTACTATCTTGTTTTTCATTCATTCTTACATATAATATATAATTGCATATATGTACTTCAATCATACATATAATACACCTTACACTTGCAATACACTCACTTAGCAGACAGATATTAATATTACAATATTTAATACTCTATACATATATGATTATGTCTAAAAACACCTTAATCATGAAAAGTTATTAAGAAATCTACTGATTAGAAGTACCTAGCATAGAGTTTGCAAACTAATAGAGTCTGCCAATGACCGACATATAAATTCATCGATATTTGCACCTATGATAAATGACACTGGATTTGTTTGTAGGATTGTTTCACATCTGAGTGGTGCATTTTTGTACACAGTGGTCTAAATGGCAGGTCATGAAAATAACAACCAAGGGCTCATAGATGGTTAGAAGGGGATCCCCCTGGACAAATATAAAAAAAAATACCATAATCATCATCCTCAAACAGCCAGATCATGCAATTTTGTTCTCCAAGCATATCTGTCCTGAGCTATATCTACTGCATCTCACCACTGCACACCAATTCAAACAAGGTCCCGTTTGACATTGCCTGCACACTGCATCCTAAGTCTCCCCCTCTTTATGAGGCCTTTAGGAACACTATTTCCTAATCCATAATTATCGATGTGGGCAACATAGCCAATCGAATGGTCTCTCTCTGCAAAATATACTACTCAGAAGAGATTGCCAACTCTTTTGTCTAACCTCTTCATTACTTACAAAGTTGAACCACCTAATACCCAAGATATTGCATAAGCATCTAGAATCAAAAGCTTCAAGTTTCCTGTTATCTTGTTTACAAAGTGTCCAAGTATCACTACCACAACTAACCATAGAAAGAACCAAACTATTATACAGTTTAATTTCAGTCTTTACGTGTATGTGCCTATTTTTCCACACTCTATCTAAATTCTTAAAAGTCCCAGAAGCAATTCCTATTCGCCTGATATTCTCATACTACACATCACCAGTATCTGTTACATAACTCCCAAGACAATTAAACTGAGACACTTGCTCAAGGGTGGAACCATTCAGAGTGACAAGCACCAACTGCCTGACACATTTTCATCACTTTAGTTTTATCTCTGTTTATAACCAAACCTACTCAACTACCAGTTTCATCAACAGCTCGAATGAAAAAGTTCATCTCATCAACATCATTTGCCAAAAGGGCTAAATCATCAGTATAACCTAAGTCAGAAATTTTCGTATCTCCAGTCCATTTAAGGTCAAAATCTTTCCCTTGAAGTGGATTTCGCATAACATAATCAATCACCAAACTAAAGAGAAAAGGAGACAAAATGCACCCTTGTCAAACCACCAGAAGCAATGCTAAATCAACTGCTACAAGCCTTACCAACTCTGACACACGACTCAGCGTTATTATAGATAGCTTTTATTATGTTAACTAACTTGTCAGGTATACCATATGATCTCACAATCAACCACAAATTATGACGATCAACAGTGTCGAAAGCCTTTTTGAAATCAACAAAGCTAGCAACCAAAGGTTTCTGAAACTCTAAACATTTCTCAAGAATCTGCCTAAGTGAAAATATCTGATCCACACATCCCCTACCACTTCTGAATCCACATTGCTCATCACGCAATTGACTGTCAACCAGATTCTTAATTCTATTAAGCACAATCATGGAAATAACTTTACCTGGAACAGAGAGTAGGCTGATACCCCTATAGTTATCACAAGAACTGCGATCACCTTTTTTGAAAATAGGGATAACAATAGCTCTGGTAAAATCCTTAGGAACCTTTATCATAAAAGATATTCAGAATTTCAGTCATCCAAGTGGTAACCGAAACATTCCCAGCTCTAAGCATTTCCGTAGTAATTTCATCTACCCCTGGGGATTTATGAAGTTTAAGTTTAGAAACAGCCAAAATAACTTCAGATTGTGTTATAGGGCCAACATTAAAGCCACCAATGCATCTATCATCATTGCAAACAATGGGAGTAGAACTAACTACATTGTTTAGAACATCACTGAAATGCTCAGCCCACCTAGCCATGACAGAATCCTCCCCTTCAATAACCTTACCTTGTTTATCCTTCAATCCTCGTATGCCTGTCCGTTTTCTACCACACAAAACATTAACTATCTGGTACAGCTCTCTGCTGTTGTGCTGTCTAACTGCTTCCTCGGCTTTGTCAGCCAAACCATCAAGCCAAAGATTCTTATCAGCAGCTAACTGATCCTTTACAAGTTTATTAAGGTCTCTGTAATGCTTTCTATTAGGACTAGTAGGGTATTGATTAACTCTTCCAGTGTCAATCCTAAAAAATAGGTTTCCATCCAGAGGCCAAGAAATATTCTTCCTATGCTCAGCCAAAAAACTTTTAACTTTAGAACTTTTTTGCCAAATAACTTATGAAAGGAATTATGGTATGTTGTATGCCACATTAATCAGCATTTAATTCTGCATTTTCTGAAAATAAACTATTTAACATAAAAGACAATGTTTTATTTTCATAGAACTTATTAGCCTTGTAGTAAAAAAAAAAAATGCATGTGGCAACACAAAAATTTATTTAAAAAAAAAATCAATACACAGAAATGATTACAATACATATGAAGAGAATGACTATATATTTCTGAATAACAAAAAAAAAATTTTTTTGGTTTTAAGTAAATATTTTTCTCATTTGGTTGGTTGGTTGTTTTGGTTTTTATGGCGCATGGACGGCTAGGCCATAATGCGCCAAACAAATTATAACAGATAAAAGTCGTGCATACCCGCAACTAAATTTAAAATCAGAACACTACAATGTAAAATAGTGAGGTCTAAGAGACCTGGGTGAGATATAGAAAATACAAAATAAGAAACAAATTCTAGTAAAATAACCACAATGTTTTAAAAAGGAAAAAACTGACAATAAAAAGCAATGATCAGATAAAAGTTGTTTGAGTGTAAAAGTCTTGGACAAAAAATCGTGAAAATTAAAATACAAATTTCATTCAAAGTTAAAAGTGGGGCAATGAATTAAAATACGTTTGATAGTTAAAACGGTGTCACAAAACTCGCACTTAGGTTCGTCGTTCACCCTTAAAAGAAACGAATGACCTAAGTGGAGCTGAGCAAGTATAACTTCCTCCTTGCGATTCCTGCGGTAACATGACTGCCATGGTTTGATGATAAGTTTGATCTCAAAGAGCTTGTTCTTAAGCTGTTCTGACCAAGATCTCTACCACTGTGCCCAGAGCTTGATGGTAAAACACTGCCGGAAGCCCACGTATGGAAATGGCAATGGAGAGCCGGACAGGGGCGTTGCCAACCTGGCAGCAGCATCTGCCAAGTTAACCCGATACCGACGTGACAGGGCACCCAACAGAAATGTATGATAGTTGCGGCTGCCAGACGATGTAGCTGCTGGCGGACCTTAGACAGAACTGGGTGAGGCTGATGCCTCACCGAGATCAAAGCCTGTAGCGAATTAAGCGAGTCGGTATAAAAGCACACCGACGATTATGCTTAGCCGCCACGTGGTCCAAGGTGATACTGATAGCATGCAACTCTGTAGTGAAGATGGAACACTGCAGTGGGATCTGGTCTGCAATAATTACATCACAGCAGACCATTGCCGATTCCAAAGACGTACTGGACTTCGAGCCATCTGTGAAGACAGGCAAGAAGTCCAGGTGCTCAGCACAGTGGCTGGCAAAGAGTTGCTCACATTACACAGTCAGGTGTAAAGGTCTTCCCCATCCTGCACATTGAAAAATCACAGGAAGGGGAAACAGCGAGCCATGGTGGTAGTGGCTTGCCAGGATGGAATTCCATGGTGGAATGGCAGCCAGCCGATTTGTGTATAGTATTTCCCATTTTAGACTGAAAATGCAGTCCCAAGTGAGATGGTCAGGTAGGGATTGCAATTTAGATGCATATTGTAGTGACAACTGCTTATGGCGAAGAGATAAAGACAGTTCATCGGTCTCAACATAAAGACTCTGGACCAGTGAGGTGCGGAAAGCTCCCGTGCAAAAACTGAGGGCCCGATGATGGAGGGGGTCCAGCACCTTCACCACTGAATCCCAGGCAGTCATACACCTGGGATCCGTAGTCCAATTTCGATTGAACAAGTGAATGATACAGGCAGAACAGAGAAAATCGATCAGCTCCCTAGGAGAGAGAGGACTTAGACAATATTCAAAGCCCACATGCATTTGAACCTGAGATAAGGTATGTGTGAAGAAAAAGTCAATTTCTGATCGAAGATGACACTAAGAAACTTGGTCTCCGCCACAACTGGAATGATAGTACCCCTTGAGTGTGATGCCCCATCGTTCACTTTTGCTTTACCTTAACCAGTTTTGTTTAATTTACGTTATATTTATCATTTTGGGGATTTTTTATTTCCTTTTTGGCATCGCAGCACTCGTTTCCAAGATTCTAGGAGTTGTGCATGCGCCGCAACTCCGATCTTCCGACTGTACCGTTAAAGCGCGTGCAAAGGATGCTCTTGCGTCATTCGTCATAGTATGTAAATGTCTTTCCTGGCATGCGCCGGCTCATGTCAAAACTCTGTGAGCTGCGAGTCGCAGAAGGAGTAGCACAAGCATAGCACAAGTGAGTGCACGGGAAGTTAGTGCAGAGGCACTAAGCACAAGGTGCGTAGCACTGGAGTTGTATCTTCATTGATGTCTTGGTGAGTTGAATTATTATGGAAATAAATCTGTTTTGTTATATTTAAAACCTTTTGAGTCTGTACAGTTTTTTTTCTCTTGAGCAACGCGAATTAAGGATTTTTGAATTATATTTAAATTTACTTGACAATCATTTTGATTCTTACTCATTAACGCTCGCTGGCATTTGAACCCTAAATCAACTTATTATCAACTTATTCTACTTTTGGAAATTTGTTAATTATTGCCTGGCGCCCGTCTAAGCTATCCGGAGCATAAAACTTCAAGTATTTTGCATTTGTTTGGAGCGTACATGAGCCATAGCTCGGGATCCAGGTACGCTTGCAGCAAAAGTGCACAAAAGCAGTTTTCTGTGGGGAGAATCGAAATCCGTTTGCCATTGCATAAACCAAAAGATTGTTCAGGGCAATTTGCAGTTTTCTTTCGATGATCCTCATGCTGGACAAAGAGCAAAATATGCTAAAATCATCAACATAGAGGGCACTGCCTACTGATGGAGGAAGTTGTCTAGTAATAACACTCAGAATGCAGTCTTGTGGCATCCCATGCTCTTGGGGGTACAGCCACGACAGAGTGTTGCTGACATGGACACCAAAAGAACGTGCCGATAAGAAGTTGGGAGATGAAGATCGGCATGTGACCTCTCAAGTTGTAGCTATGGAGGTCACAAAGAATGCTGAATCTCCAAGCCGTGTCGTAAACTTTTTTGATGTCGAAGGAAACTGACACCAGATGCTCTCTACGTAAAAATGAATTTCTGATAGCCGATTCGAGGCATATCAGATGGTCAAGAGTTGACCATTGCCTGCAAAAGCCACACTGGGTGTTGGAAAGAAGGATATGGTGTTCTAAATAACCAGATGAGTCTGGTATTTACCATTCTTTCCAACACCTTGCAGATGCAGCTCATCAATGCAATGGGATGATAATCTGAAGGAACCTTGGAATCCTTTCCCGGCTTCAGAAAGGCCAAGACAAGGCCTCCCGCCAGGAGTCCAGAAACTGCTCCTCGAGAAAAATGTGATTGAAAAGATGGAGCAGCCGATCCTTACTCAATAGTGAGAGATGTTGGAGCATGGCATAATGAACATTCTCTGGCCTTACAGCAGATGTGGTCTGCAAATGTTAGCTAGGCATAAACTGGAAGGAGAGCTGTGTACCAATCCCTAGTGATGATGCACAGAACCAGCAAGGTCTACCACCTAATGTCTCACCTCGCCTTCTCGTGGTGCAGGCCGTTAGTACCTTTCAAAAGAGATATTCTCTTTTCGAAGGGAATGGAAGGGGAGGGCTTGCCAGTTCAGTATGGCCTACTGATCTGGTCATCTATGGCCACTTTTTCTTTTTTTTCCAACCCTGCTGAGGAGTGGTCAACTTCACAGGGTCCTGGTGCTGACCATTTATACCTACTAGACTGGACTTGTTTATTGATTTGAGCTTGATTATGGATCCTGGACTTGCTGCACTGGTAGGCCTCTGTTGAGGGAGAATCTGCCGCTGTGTTCTCTGTTTGCTTCTGGGTTACCAGCCCTAAGTGAACATAGGCATGGGATACCTTATATCAGCTGGTGGATAATCCTGATAAGAGGACATAGCAGGTACCTGAACCTCACTTTGCTAGTTGGGCATCGTCAAGCCTAAAGGGGCGGGGGGTGGATCAGTCGGTAGCGTGCCAGGCTCGTAATCTATAGTTCCCAGGTTCGAGTCCCAGCTGGGTCAGCGTTGAGATTTATCTCCGCAAAATTCCCCGCCCTGGCCATGGTCAGTAGGGGACACCGATGGGCTTGGAAAGGCCGCCATCCATCGGATGGGACGTTAAGCCATGGCCCCTGTGTGGGAGAGCCATACCCTGTGCACGTTAAAGAACACGATGGATGGCCTTGACGGGAGGCTACCATCTGTCTCCCAACAGCTGTTCCAGTGGGTCCCCTCCCCCAACCTTCTCTGAGCCTTCGGGGTCCATGTGACCTGGCCATTTAGCCTATGGTGTGCAAAAACGTGCCGCTCAGAGGTAAAAACCCAACTCAAGCCTAAACTGGAGTAATGTGTCTCAGGCAGACCATATGGCTCTTGAAAAAGTCCACTTGAAAAGGTGGTGCCTGAAGTTCCTACCAGCATTGGTGACTTCAGCTTTTAGTGGAGGAGGAACAGGTCTCTGCCCCATGCTTGCGACCAGGGGGCTGTTGATATTGTTGGTGCTACCTATCTCAATAAACCTAATTTCTTTAAAAATTCTACTAATCATTTTCTCTCTGAAGACATTATATAGAGATTATTCTCTTGATGATGAGGACATTATATAGAGATTATTCTCTTGATGTCCTCACGCAGGAATTGCAGCGCTATAACCTAGATATTATAGGCTTGCAATAGACCAGATGGACAGGTAAAGGTCAGATACTTAAAAAAACCTTTAAATTTCTCTTTACAGGGAGGGAGGATAGAAAGCATCACCAAGGCATGGGTCTGCTGCTCAGCAGACATGCTAATGATGCTCTTCTAGGATAAAAAAAAATACCCCTCAAGCAGCTGCTTGCCACAGAGGTCTCACAGGAGCCTGTCAGTTTATATGCCAGAGTAGAAGGTCTGAGAGGATGGCAGGACCTCAGCAGAAAAACGACACATACATCCATCCCTTATCCGGGGCTCGAACCCAGGTCCCTTAGATCAGTAGCCAAGCGTGCTAACCACTCAGCCATGGGACGGCTCTTCTAGTATATGAGTGCATTAATGAAAGGTTTCTTACAGAAAAATTTCAGACAAGCGTTAAAAACTTGAATGTTATCTGCTGTTATGCCCCCACTGAGGATGAACAAACTTCAGTAATTTTAAATTCTGTCGCAAAAAGATATATTACTCTTGTTCTGGGCGACTTCAATGCCAAAGTTAGTACTGACTCTGACCTTTGGGGAGGAGTAATAGGCCGTTTTGGTATTGGTAGCTGCAATAGCAATGGGCAATGTCTCCTACAGGTAAGTAAAACTCGGTGGTTTCAGAATAACTAATACTTATTACAAACACCGCGACATACATAAGTACACATTGGTTTCACTTGATGGGCTGCATAAGAATATGATTGATTATATATTAATTAACAGCAAATGGGCTAGTTGTTAGGAATACCAGGGCATATAGGGGAGTTGAAATTGGATATGACCATTACTTTGTTAAAAGTGCCTTGCAACAAACTTAAAAAGCTTTGTGCTACAGTTAAAAAATTTTCCTTTAATACTGAAGCTCTGAAAGACCCAGTTATAGCCAAAGCTTACCATGATAGGTTACTTAGTCATTATGACAGTCATGGTATGCTTACTACTGAAGTTGAGGATGAATGGGGCTATTTTAAACAGGCTTTTTTGGACACTAACAGTACTCTTTTAGGAAAAAAGGATCAGAAGAGGCAGAATTATCTGAATGATAAGGCACTTGAACTTATTTCAGAAAGGAAGAACTGCAGGAATGTCCCTAATCAGTACCCTACTAGTCCTAATAGAAAACGTTACAGAGAGCTTAATAAATGTGTAAAGGATCAGTTAGCTGCTGATAAAAAATCTTTGGCTTGGCTGACAAAGCTGAGGAAGCAGTTAGGCAGCACAACAGAGGAGAGCTGTACCAGATAGTTAATGTTTTGTGTGGTAGAAAATGGACAGGCATACAGGGATTGAAGGATGAACAAGGTAAGGTTAGAGAAGGGGAGGATTCTGTCATGGCTAGGTGGGCTGAGCATTTCAGTGATGTTCTAAACAATGCGGTTAGTTCTATTGCCATTGTTTGCAATGATGATAAATGTACTCGGGGCCTTAATGTTGGCTCTATAACACAATCTGAAGTTATTTTGGCTATTTCTAAACTTAAACTTCATAAAACCCCAGGGGTAGATGAAATTATTACGGAAATGCTTAGAGCTGTAAATGTTTCAGTTACCACTTGGATGACTGAAATTTTGAATATCTTTTATAATAAAGGCATGGTTCCTAAAATTTTTACCAGAGCTATTATTATTCCTATTTTCAAAAAAGGTGATCACAGTTTTTCTGATAACTATAGGGGTATCAGCCTACTCTCTGTTCCAGGTAAGGTTCTTTCCATGATTGTTCTTAATAGAATTAAGAATCTGGTTGACAGGCAATTGCGTGATGAGCAATGTGGATTCAGAAGTGGTAGGGGATGTTTGGATCAGATATTTTCACTTAGGCAGATTCTTGAGAAATGTTTAGAGTTTCAGAAACCTTTGGTTGCTAGCTTTGTTGATTTCAAAAAGGCTTTCGACTCTGTTGATCGTCATAATTTGTGGTTGATTGTGAAATCATATGGTATACCTGACAAGTTAGTTAATATAATGAAAGCTCTCTATAACAACACTGAGTCGTGTGTGAGAGTTGGTAAGGCTTGTAGCAATTGGTTTAGCATTACTTCTGGTGTTCAACAAGGGTGCATTTTGTCTCCTTTTCTCTTTAGTTTGATTGATTATGTTATGCAAAATTCACTTTAAGGGAAAGAGCTTGGCTTTAAATGGACTGGAGAAACGAAAATTTCTGACTTAGGTTATACTGATGATTTAGCCCTTTTGGCAAATCATGTTGATGAGATGAACTCTTTCATTCAAGCTGTTGATGAGACTGGAAGTAGAGTAAGTTTGGTTATAAACAGAGAAAAAACTAAAGTGATAAAATTGGTCAGGCAGGCTGTGATTCAATTAATCTGAATGGTTGCAGTCTTGAGCAGGTGTCACAGTTTAATTATCTTGGGAGCTATGTAACAGATAATGGTGATGTGCGGCATGAGATTAACAGACGAATAGGGATTGCTGCCAGGTCTTTTAAGAATCTTTGGAGAGTGTGCAGAAATAGGCGTATACACCTAAAGACTAAAATTAGACTGTATAATAGTTTGGTTCTTTCTAGGGTTAGTTATGGTAGTGAAACTTGGACACTTTGTAAACAAGATTAAGGCAACAGTAAACTAGATGCTTTTGATTCTAGATGCTTACGCAGTATCTTGGGCATTAGGTGGTTCAACTTTGTAACTAATGACGAGGTTAGGCAAAGGAGTCGGCAACCTCCTTTAAGCAGCATATTGTGCAGAGAGAGACTCCGTTGGTTTGGCCATGTTGCCCGTATGGATAATAATAGATTGGCGAATAGGGTTATGAACAGTGTGCCTAGAGGCCTCAGAAGGAGGGGGAGACCTAGGATGCGGTGGGCAGACAATGTCAAACAGGACCTTGTTAGAATTGCCGTGCAGTGGCCGGATGCAGCTGATGTAGCTGAGGACAGATATGCTTGGAGAATTAAACTGCACGGTCTGGTTGGACCTCCGTAGCCCGTGGCTGCTTGATGATGATGATGACAGCAGATGCACAAGGAGTGCAGAGCAAGGCAAAGCTCCTCCGCTGTGAATGCCCTGTTGTAAGGCTCCATTCCATTCAAGTGAAAGGACAGCGGAGAGTGTTCTGCCCTACTCTCCTGGGCCAGAAACTCAGGGGAGTAAGAAGAAGAGATGGAGGAGAATGATTCCCCCAGAGTGTCAGCAATTGCCTGCCCATTGTGCTCCAGGATCGATATTGAGTGGGACGTGTAGTTACCACCCATCTCCCGGAATTTATCCCACCAGACCTAAGAAATGGTCGTGCGGTTGATAGAAGATGTATATTTCATCCAGGATTCCTTCTGGCTCTCGCGCCAGATGAAAGGAGCTTTCGCCCTGACAAGTTTGAACTTTTCAAGGTTGGGGGACTTCGGATATCTCCAAAACACCCCATAAGCCTTTTTCTGAGCCTTATGAGCTGCAATGCAATCTGGATTCCACCACAGTTTCGGAAAGTGAGGAAACCGTGTTGAAGTTTGAGGAATTGTTGATGCAGCTGAATCTACAATACAGTCCGTAATCTCCACTGTCACATTGATGGGTTCCTGGCTGACAGAGTTGTCATCAAGCTCAGAGAGCAGCTCGAAACCACTCCAGTCAGCACAATCAAGCCTCCACAGTGAAACGCGTGAACGACTGCAAGCCCCCACCCCCATCTCCACGAGCTACGGAGGTCCAACCAGACTGTGCAATTTAGTTCTCCAAGCAAGTCTATCCTGAGCTACATCTACTGCATCTGGCCCACTGCACACCAATTCTAACAAGGTCCTGTTTGACATTGTCTGCCCACCGCATCCTAGGTCTCCCCTTCTTACTGAGGTCTTTAGGCACACTGTACATAATCCTATTCGTCAATCTATAATTATCCATACGGGCAACATGGCCAAACCAACGGAGTCTCTCTCTGCATAATACGCTGCTTAAAGGAGGTTGCAAACTCCTTTGCCTAACCTCATCATTAGTTACAAAGTCGAACCACCTAATGCCCAAGATACTGTGTAAGCATCTGGAATCAAAAGCATCTAGTTTCCTGTTATCTTGTTTACAAAGTGTCCAAGTTTCACTACCATAACTAACCCTAGAAAGAACCAAACTATTATACAGTCTAATTTTAGTCTTTAGGTGTATACGCCTATTTCTCCACACTCTCATTAGATTCTTAAAAGTCCTGGCAGCAATCCCTATTCGTCTGTTAATCTCATGCCACACATCACCATTATCTGTTACATAGCTCCCAAGATAATTAAACTGTGACACCTGCTCAAGACTGTAACCATTCAGATTAACTGAATCTCAGCCTGCCTGAGCAATTTTCATCACTTTAGTTTTCTCTCTGTTTATAACCAAACCTACTCTACTACCAGTCTCATCAACAGCTCGAATAAAAGAGTTCATCTCATCAACATCATTTGCCAAAAGGGCTAAATCATCAGCATAATCTAAATCAGAAATTTTCATATCTCCAGTCCATTTAAGGACAAAATCTTTCCCTTGAAGTGAATTTCGCATAACATAATCAAATAACCAAGCTAAAGAGAAAAGGAGACAAAATGCACCCTTGTCGAACACCAGAAGTAATGCTAAACCAACTGCTACAAGCCTTACCAACTCTCACACACGACTTAGTGTTATTATAGAGAGCTTTCATTATATTAACTAAATTGTCTGGTATACCATATGATCTCACAATCAACCACAAATTATGACGATCAACAGAGTCGAAAGCCTTTTTGAAATCAACAAAGCTAGCAACCAAAGGTTTTTGAAACTCTAAACGTTTCTCAAGAATCTGCCTAAGTGAAAATATCTGATCCACACATCCCCTACCACTTCTGAATCCACATTGCTCATCACGCAATTGCCTGTCAACCAGATTCTTAATTCTATTAAGCACAATCATGGAAATAACTTTACCTGGAACAGAGAGTAGGCTGATACCCCTATAGTTATCACAAGAACTGCGATCACCTTTTTTGAAAATAGGGATAACAATAGCTCTGGTAAAATCTTTAGGAACCATGCCTTTATCATAAAAGATATTCAGAATTTTAGTCATCCAAGTGGTAACCGAAACATTCCCAGCTCTAAGCATTTCGGTAGTAATTTCATCTACCCCTGGGGATTGATGAAGTTTAAGTTTAGAGATAGCCAAACTAACTTCAGATTGTGTTATAGGGCCAACATTAAAGCTGCCAATGCATCTATCATCATTACAAACAATGGGAGTAGAACTAACCACATTGTTTAGAACATCACTGAAATGCTCAGCCCACCTAGCCATGACAGAATCCTCACCTTCTATAACCTTACTTTGTTTAGCCTTCAATCCCTGTATGCCTGTCCGTTTTCAACCACATAAAACATTAACTATCTGGTACAGCTCTCTGCTGTTGTGCTGCCTAACTGCTTCCTCAGCTTTGTCAGCCAAGCCAAAGATTTTTTATCAGCAGCTAACTGATCCTTTACACATTTATTAAGCTCTCTGTAACGTTTTCTATTAGGACTAGTAGGGTACTAATTAGGGACATTCCTGCAGTTCTTCCTTTCTGAAATAAGTTCAAGTGCCTTATCATTCAGATAATTCTGCCTCTTCTGCTCCTTTTTTCCTAAAAGAGTACTGTCAGTGTCCAAAAAAGCCTGTTTAAAATGATCCCATTCTTCCTCAACTTCAGTAGTAAACAAACTATGACTGATGATTTTATCATGGTAAGCTTTAGCTATAACTGGGTCTTTCAGACTTCAACATTAAAAGTAAATTTTTTAACCTTAGCACAACACTTTTTAAGTTTAAGTTGCATGACACTTTTAAATAGGTAATGGTCAGATCCTATTTCAGCTCCCCTATATGCCCTGGTATTCGTAACAGAACTAGCCCATTTGCTGTTAACTAATATATAATCAGTCAAATTCTTATACAGTCTGTCAGGTGAAACCCATGTGTACTTATGTATGCTGCAGTGTTTGCAATAAATGTTAGTTATTCTGAAATTAGAATCGACGTCAAAGTGCTGATTTGGGGCGGGGGTGGCTCAGTCGGTAGCGTGCCAGGCTCGTAATCTGTAGTTCCCAGGTTCGAGTCCCAGCTGGCTCAGTGTTGAGATTTATCTCCGCAAAAATTTCCTGCCCTGCCCATGGTCAGTAGGGGACACCGATGGGCTTGGAAAGGCCGCTGTCCGTCGGATGGGACGTTAAGCCATGGCCCCGTGTGTGGGAGAGCCATACCCTGTGCACGTTAAAGAACACACTGGATGGCCTTGATGGGAGGCTACCATCTGTCTCCCAACAGCTGTTCCAGTGGGTCCCCTCCCCCAACCTTCTCTAATCCTTTGGGGTCCATGTGACCTGGCCATTTAGTCCATGGTGTACAAAAAAGTGTTGCTCAGAGGTAGAACAACCGAACCCAAAGTGCCGATTTATTAGTGGATGTACTTTAAAGTTTAAACAATACAAAGCAATAAGTGTTTTTCTTTTCCAACATAACTAAACAATTTTGAAAGTGTAAAATGAAAAACTCCACAAGATGTTAAGTGTATGAGTAAGATACTAAACTTGAAAATGTGAAATAGTTTATGGGAACAATGTAAGCATATTCTCACAAACATATCACAAACCCATTAACATTATTATGACTCAAATATATATTTAGCGCTATAATCAAGCAAGGCGTAATCACTATAATTGATTTCCTACATTTTACCCAAGTACCCACTTCATAATTAATTAAAAATTGCAAGAATTCTTGCATTCTTTATGTTATTAGGTAAACAGTTGAATACTTTGGGATCCTGGCCTACATAATGCTTCGAAAACCCTTTTCTAGGGGTAAACACATTTAAAATACCACCATGGAAGTTTATTGAACACTCTTATACTTGGATCATCTCAATCACTAACAATACATTAACAAGGGGCTACTAAATAATTCCAGACTTGTACATTTACAATGACCTATAATAATTCTGTATACGATCAAACTTTCGTTTTTTGAGCATGACCCTCAAAGCACAATTTGAAGATTTCGAATGGTTCACAAACTTGATTCAGAATGGGCACCAATGAAATAGTACTTGCTCCAAATAAGATGTTTTGAAGAACTGTACATTACTTTTAACTTGGAGACGTTAAAAAACTACAAATAATGTATGTTCTTGAAAGCCTGATATTCAAGCTTTTTTTACTATACTTTATCATGCAATTTCCACGTGAGGTTCCTATCAATAAATACTGGTTTTGGCAGATAGGATTCAGTTTTGACAGATAAAGTTCACCTGATACCCAGCAAGTTATTTTCTGGAACTTAGACAAGGTATCCACAAATGTTCTATTATATTATACCGAAATTCCGGACTGCTCTTATAAATCCTCAAATGCACAGGCCCAGTGCAGCTCAGAGAGCACTTCCGATTCATCCCCCTTTCACAGCACCTCAGGGGCATGCCCATGCAAGCCACATGTGCACCCACTGATTGAGCACACTGCATCTCTATGTCATCCCACTGCCAGGACAGCGCCTGTCTGACAATGTGCTGAAGCGGATGGCATGAAACATATCGCAATGCCTGGTCACAAATATTCTGATAGGCAACCAGCTGAGTTCGATAATAGGAGCATGAAGTTCAGAATTATGTAACTCGCACCACAAAGACAGCAAAGTGCAACATTACCGCACTTAAGAACTATCACCAAGGAGCAATAATACCAGACCTGTGAAAATATCAGCTACCAAGAACAGCACACAACCCGGAGTTGTCCTCCTTGAACAACCAACAAAGCTACCTCTGAAGAACAAAGAAAATTCAGGTAGGACTATTTAACCTAAACTTCACTGCACCACTCTACAATCATCAATTATCACATTAGTGTCAATGATCCGATTGTTTGTTGTGATTTTACCTGACTAATCCAGCACCTACAGTGTTCATAGAATTAACTTAATATATCTGATAAAAGGAGGGGCCAAGAGACGATTTCCATTGCAGTGTAACATTTTCCTTCTCGTTTTAAAGATTATTTTAAAAATATCATGAAAAATTTTTCAAATATGCATCATTTTTATTTCCATTACCCTTACTAGCATTCTCAAAGGACTTTAAATCAATACACATTTTTGTGGAAAACATTTGCCGATATGGTGAAGGCATGTCAGAGAAATTCCAGCATCTCTCCAGAAACATGCCAGTTGGCAAAAAGAATGCATGACTGGCATGTTTCTTCAGAGATGCAGGAAAAAAACATGCAAAGTATTATACCATTGAACTAATGACAGCTCTGTCTTTTTTCCGCTAATTTAAGACTTTAAACTCTTCACAGAGATTTCAGTGCCTACCGTTGGTGCCATCTAAGATCTCAGGTGACCACTATTCCTTTTTATATTGCGCTAAGATGGAAATAAATAATAAAGTCTCATCACGCTAATTAGCGCTATTAATGATTTAAACATAAATGATAATCACAGCGTTACCTGTAGACTTTTTAACGTCTATCAATCAATAATGTGATTGTCATTTGTTTATTCTCAGGGGGATTTCATTCACTCAGGGCTGTCCACTCACAAACACCACAGTAGTAGATTTTTTATCAGTAAAAGCTCACCAGTGCAGCAAGTTCAGGATTAATAATCAAGCTCAGAGCCATTTTACAGTCTGATAGGTAGGTTTGAAATAAAATTTTATAAATTATGTGATACCAATGTATCTATGACCAAACTTTTTTAGTGTATCTGGACAGAAAAATAAAGACAATAAAAGTGAATTATTGTCCAGTGAGACATAGAGCATGATTCACTACACAGTAAGGTGCTAAACTAATGGAACCAAAATGACAGAAAGCCAGCCTACAAATTGCCCACTGTTTACAATGAATTGAACTTCACTGGAAAAGGAAAGGATAAAAATACAGTCATGGGTTGTTTTGAAATCATAAGTTGTGCAATATAATGCATGACCTCATGGACATTGCCCTGTGTAAATCTAAAAATGGGAAAACTACCAATTACAATGCACCGACTTGATGAAGTGGAAGAAATTATGTGAACTCTAGCATTAACAGAGTAAAAAAGGAGAGGCTGCTCTATTGTTGGAATTTTATCAATTTAACAATAAGAAAAATTCCACTAGTAATAACACCTGGTCTAAGTTAGAGTTGTGCAAAAGATGACAAAGATGATTTTAATTTCATATTACAAATAATGTGGGGGCAAGGTCAATGATAAGAATTGAAGAATAAGTTCCACTTTTAACTGATATCTTGATAATAGTGGCACACTAACAGATTTTCAGCAGATGGTGCACAAAAATTATAACACTTTATAATAATGTAGAAACTTACTCAAAGTAATAAGTGGAAGCAAAAATAAATGTGCATTTATTACATCATCAAAGTAT
This sequence comes from Ryuthela nishihirai, assembly GCA_038380435.1. Taxonomy (NCBI): domain Eukaryota; kingdom Metazoa; phylum Arthropoda; class Arachnida; order Araneae; family Heptathelidae; genus Ryuthela; species Ryuthela nishihirai. The sequence goes on along the minus strand of JAWZYU010000146.1, from coordinate 159,002 downwards.
ATCGAATTTTCACAAAAGGAAATCATAATGGTGGTAACATCATAAATGCACACAAAAAATATTGATTCCAGATTTCAGACATACATATATATAATTCATCAGCTAAATAATGATATAATGAAATTAGAAGGCTGGTTTGAATTTGATGCTATTTTAGAAAGGTGATATGCTATCATATGAGCTAGGCTGTTTTACCTCTGAATGGCATTTTTTTGCACACCATAGGCTAAATGGTTATATCACATGGACCCCAAAAGCTTAGAGAAGATTGGGGAAGGGAATCCACTAAACAGCAGTTAGGAGACAAATGGAAGCCACCCATCTAGGCCATTCAGTATGTTCTTTAACTTGTACAGGGTATGGCTCACTGGCACACAGAGCTACAGCTCAACATCCCATCTGACAGATGATGGCCTCTCCAAGCCCACTGGTGTTTCATTTCTGCCCAAGGGCAGTAGAGTATAATTATTAAAATTAGTAGAGTAAAATCTCAACACTAGCACAGGTGGGATTCAAACCTGGGAACAACTGCAGATTATAATCCCAGCTGCTAACATTTACAGTTGATATTTGATATTCTCTTTGGGTTGATACTGTGTTATCATGTTTTCATTGTTGCAGAGTGACACATGAACTTTGGCAACTTTTTTATTATTAACTAATAAATTTGTGTTTAGAAATCTTTCAGTAAGATTTTTCATGCTGGAGGTAGAGTAGGTTTAGTTGTTTACAGTTTTATGGAACAAGGTTAGCAAAAGCTATGTTGCCCAGACTATGTTAAATAAAAAGATAAATAACATTGAACTCACAACCAAAGTTAAAATCAACACACAAAGAAGGTGATAATAAGAAAAAGTGTATAACAACAAAACAATGAGCATAAAATCCTGGATCAAAAGAAAACCAATTGTAAAAGACCAAAATAACAATGGGTGTAAACAACTTAAGTAAAAAGCACAAACAAATGCAAAATCCAAAATTCAAAGTTGAAATATTAGAGACATTTAAAAAAAAATGAATATTAAAAAAAAATTCAAAACAGGTGTTAAATAACCAGTCACTAGATAAAAAGGTTGAAGTTCAAGGGCTCAGATGATAAATAGTAAGAAGAAAAATATGACACTCACAGTTAAAAGCAGGACATTAGATTAAAATGTGTTTCAAGATTAAAATGGTGTCACAAAACTCGCACTTAGGTTTGATGTCCATCTGTAAAAGAATGTGTATTAAAGGAATGACTAAAGCAAAGCCAAGCACATGCAACTTCCTCCTCGCATTTTCTACAAAAAAAAAAATGACTGCCATGGTTTGACAAGATGCTTGATCTCAAAGTTTGTTATAAATCTGTTCTCACCAAGACCTTTGCTACTGCAGCAATGGAATAATTAGAAGGCATCTTGGGATCCTTTCCTGGCTTGGGGAAGGCCAAGAAGATAGCCTCCCACCAGGGGTCCAGAAACTGTTTGTCATTATTGAACATTTCTGACACAAATCCCCTCGTCCCCTCCTCAGTTGATAGACCACCAAGTCTTGGAGATGTAGAGAGGGATGTGGGTCTCCTTCCCAGATGCAATAGCATGCACATTCAGCTATGTTTGTAGTGGAGGAGCTCACAATTTTATGAAGATCCAATGGTGTGAGTGGTGCTCAGCTTCTTGTGTTCCATATACAATTTTAAGGATGATCGTTAAGTGTCAGTGTGAGCTATCGGGCCACACATAGCATCACTGCGACAAGGGGTAAGGGATGAACCCTCCCTGTGATGTTTTTACCAACTGATGAAAAGAGTGAGAATGGGAAGTCCGTCTCTGAATGTCTTAAGAAGGAAACATGCCACAGTGCAAGATAGAGCCAGCTGAATGAGAACTGTGTTTTAGCTGGGACCATGATATTAGGCTAGCTAGTAATGTTTGAAGCAGTGTATAGCTGCTGAGCAAAGAGTAAATTGTGACCCTGAAAGTGCAGAGTGCCACTGTATTACGCAAATAGATGTATATAATAATAAGAGTATAAATAGGAATGCTGGCATACCCGAGTTTTTGAGCACTATTAGTAATAGTGCATAAGCTTTACACATGCTAATGACCATGAAAGCCAAACATTCCTAACATCTGGTTTCAGAGCATGTGGTGAAATTTCAGCATAGGCAGAACGAAGCGATAGACACAGGGAACTTGAAGTGATGCCACTGGATTATATTCGTGAGTGTGTCAGTGATGGAAGTCTTGGAATGCTAGACTTCTGGAGAAGCTATTCGTCATAGATTAGATCAACATCACGAGTCAGCGTGGTATACAGTGCAGTAAACATTAAGATCCAGTTGCAGCCTTACAGCTCAGATGATGCAGTGATCCAGTGCAGTCTACAGCTAGGAAGACACCAGATCCACTGCAGGCTACAGCCAGATCAATGGGTGGTGAGCTCTAGTTGAACATCCCATAGTGCATTTTCTTGTGCTCTTTATTATCTCAACATGAAGTGTGCTGTGAGGAAAATGTAGAGGGAGAAGGATATAACATTAGATACAATACGATGATAGAGGTAGAGTAATGGATGGGTCAGAGTTTGAAGAAGCGCAAGAGGATGACAACTGAGGTTTCTGAACCTGGGAGCACTACGGGAGAGGATGTATTACAGGCTAATTTGCACCTACAGATCGATCTAAAAATGTTAGCATTGGAGGAACAAAGGGCACGATGCATGAGGCCAGCCGCAAAAATGCTTTGTGATGCAAATAATAAAAGGACAGCTTGACCAGAGGGCACATGAACTAGAAATGGCACAGTTGGGGGTGGCTTTTGGACTTTGCAGAAATAGAGACTACTCTCTGATGATTACCCCCATCTGAAGAAAGGAACCCAGAGATCAAAGTGATGGAAGCCGTCCATCGCTATGCACATTTTTTGGGTCCGATTATTAGTAGCCTCCTCCTTATGACACTACTGAGATGTATCTTTTCTTCCAAGAGGTGGAGTCACAGTTGTTTAGGGCAAATAATGTTCCATCACAATAATGGGGTTGACTCCTGATGCCAGTGCTAGGCAGAGCGCTTGAGGCATGTGATCGAAGGGATGGCAGATGTGCAGAATTATGAGCAGATTAAAGGTTGTCATACTGGGGACTGCTATTTATCCTCAGTGGAATATCAGTGTAGGTTTGATTCAGCAAAGAGAAAAGCAGATGAAAATTTTCATTTTGGAGAGAGATAACTGGATCATCTTGTCAAAGCAAGAATTCCCTCACTTAATTTTAAATTTCAAAGCATAAGAGAGGATAAGGAGTGGTTCAAACCTAGGGAATTAGCAGGTTGTATTGATCATCTGAGCTGCCACAATGCAAAGAAACATGTCCAAATAGGTGGGAACTGAAAAAATATGTTCCTTCACCTAAGCAAGTTGAGTAAAGGGCACTGAGGTATATGGTAGTTGCAAGGAGAGAAACCCAAACATTTGATAATGTGTACAAACACCACTATTTTGAATGCAAGTTCGATTCCAACACTTTGAAAATTTGTCCTCAGCTGAGAGCAGGCAGGGGTGGTGTAAGTCTGCATAAGTTAACCATGTTGAGGAATGTATCCAGGATAGTGGCACAGAAATAAATTTAATTAGGTCCAAATATGAGCCCTGTATATGGAAAAGGCTTTGTGGAAGAATACAGCATCAATCTGCTTTCAACGATAATCATGTTGTCCCATTAATTAAAATTCCCATGAGGATACGAATGAAAGGGAAGGAAGGTGCCAAACACATCCAGAAATTATGGTCATTTGTGGGATGTCTAGTGGCTGAAGTGTTCATTACGAATGACACCTATCAACAAATGACAAAGGTAACAAAGGTCGTGTTTCATTGAGCATGAAGGAGGGGAAATCATGAGCTCAGAGGCATGGTAGTTAGTGCTTGGAAGACAGAATGAGAGGCAAAACTGCCAGTTCTTTGTGGCACACAAGAGCAAGGAAGGCATTAATTGCAGAGAGGTTGAAGAATGTGGCTGGCATAAGAAGCCTCATGTTAAGAATTTACAGTGTTCAAATTGTGATCATTCACCCAATTTTGATTATGTCTTTAAGCAAAGAGATGGAATGTTATCTTATAGGCATGAAAATGTTTATGAAAGTGACTAGTTATTACCACATAGAAGACAGGTTCTAACTACTGCAGATGTCATAGTCAGTGTCCCTGCACATCATTACCTTGGGAAAAGAAGACTGAGGGATACCAACACAACTTGCTTCATCAAGGAAACAGAGGCCAGGAATGCATGGGGGAAGTTTTGGGCTCAGTGCTGTCCTGAAGAGTGACAATAAGTGTTATCCGCAAGTGTTGAATGCCAAATCATTCAAATTCTTAAGTGAGTGTCTGATTAAGTGATTAGGTGGTAACATCAGTTTACAGCAGACTGCAGTGGGGTTGCTTATGTTCACAAAACGAGTACAGTGAAAATGAAAAGACAACTATTTTATGGACTTATGTCATGAACTTTCAGAGTGTGCAGTAACCACAAAGGATATGGCTCCCTGCAGACTGAGAGATGGTGTTTGCCAATTAGTGAAGGACAGTTTTTGTTCTCTATTGAAGTGTTTGGGTTCTTGAGTCCACACCAGCATGCAAGAACTTGGGAAGGTGTCATGGTCAAATACTTCCAATGTGAGTCCTCCACCTCTCAGTTGACAGACCACCGATTCTTGGAGATGAACAGAGAGAACAGAGGTCTCCTTTGCAGCTGTAACAGCATACACTTTCAGCTCTGTTCACAAGTGGAAGAAGCTGGCAGTTTTATGAATGTCCAATGGTGAGGACAGTGGTGAGCTTCTTGTGTTCCCATATGCTATATTAATACAGCATGAGCTATTGGGCAACACATAGTCATTGAGACATGGGGTGAGGGCTAAACCCTCCCTGTGATATTTTTTCCAACTGATGAAAAGAGCAGAAAAGGGAGAGTCTCTCTCTGAACATCTCTTCACTTTTTGACGAGGGGACACTTGTGCCATGTCTCAAGAGAGAGCCAGTTGAATGAAAATTATTCTAGTGTTCTAGCTCGGACCATGATATTAGGCCAGCTAGTAATGTTTGGAGCAGTGTATAGCTGCTGAGCAAAGAGCATATTGTGACCCTGAAAGTGAAGAGTACCACTGTATTATGCAACTCGAACCCAGGTCCCTTAGATATACTGTATAATAATAAGAGTGTAAAAAAGAATGCTGATATACCCGAGTTTTTGAGCACCATAAGTAAATGTGCATATGTCTCACCTATGCTAATGATGACAAAGGACAGACATTCCTGACATAGCTCCTCAAGAAAAATTCAATTAAAAAGTTAGAGCAGACAATCCTTTCTAAACAGTAAGAGATTTTGGAGTATGACAAAAACAGCATTGTCTGGATTGACAGCAGATTCACACAAAGAGCAAGTGCAGAGAAAATCATCCACGGTAAATGGCCTGTTGTAAGCCTCCAGGCCATTCGAGTGGAAAGACAGAGTGCATTCAGCCTTGCTCTTCAGAGCCAGAAACTCGGGGGATTAGGATCTGCAGGTGATGGCAAATTGTTTAAGGATCAGTAATTACCTGTCGATTCTGCTCCAGAATCGATAATGAGTAGGTGTGTAGTTCTCACTCATCTTCCGGACTTTATTCCGTATGACCTAAGAAATGGTAGTGTGGGTGATAGAAGATGTATAATTGATCCAAGATTTCTTATGGTACTGGATGAAATGGGCTTTAGTCCTGGCATGCTTGAATGCTTCGAGGTTGGAGGATGTTGAATATCTCAGAAACACCTCCCTAACCTTGTTCTGAACCTTACGAGCAGCAGTGCAACTCTGATTTCACCACAGTTAGGAAAGTACAGGAAACTGTGTTGAAGTTTGAGGAATGTAAACTGTGTTGAAGTTTGAGGAATGTACAGTACAAGCAGCTGCCTGAATGACAGCCAGTCACCTCCACCATTGCAACATTGATTGGTTCTTGTTTGGCAGACTCCACCATTGCAACATTGACAGTTCTTGGTTGTAGTGGTTCAACTCACACAGTTCAAAACCACTCCAGTCAACTCAATTAATCCTCCACAATGAAGCATGTGAAGGGTCATAAGGCCAACCTATGGGAGATTGCATATACCAAGGGGAGATGATCGCTTCCATAAGGATTTTCTCTAACCTCCCATGTAAAGAGTGGAAAGATTAAAGAGGAGAAAGTGAAATTAATGGCAATGAAAGTATGGGTTGGGGAGTGAAAATATGTACTGACACTTGCGTTCAAGAGAGAGCAAGATTCTACTTCTTCCACTGGTGTCAATACTGCTCCATAGAGAACTCTATCTATTGAAGTCCCCCATGATAAGAAAGGGAGATGCTAGCTGCAAGACAAGGTCATCATCTTCCCAGAAGATGATACTTACAAGGCAGAAGACATAACAGTCAATGAAAGTCCCATGAAGAAGAAGATGGCTACTGTCTCTAGAGTGGTGGTGAGTAATAAAACCTGGAATGGAGAATGGCATCCCATGAGGATGGTGACACACCCACAAGCTGGACAATCTTCATCCTGGTCCCAGCAAACAATTGAAAAGTGCTGGATCATGTGATCAGAGAATGCAAGTATGTCTCCTGCAGACACACTTCGTCCCAGATTGACAGGAAACCAGGACTGCAATGGCACCATACCCACACAGCCAGTAAACCAAGTCCTCCCAAAATAAAAATAAAAGAAAAAATAATGGTGTGAGGAAACTTGCAAACATGTATAGAATATCAATTTAAACTTTCCTGTCTGGTGAAGTATTTTAGTAATTGGGAAAACACTGCCAGATGAATCTTAATGACATCAAGATTCATCTAGAATGCATGAGAATTCCATTGTGGGATGTAGCCATCTCAAGTCTTAGAGGAGTGGACGGACAACAAATTTCTTTTTAAAAGAACCACAACATACAACAGCTTCTGAAAATGAGGGCAGTTGGTATCCATGTTCTCAGAGTCATCCAAGGGACACAGATCTGAGGCCACCAGATGAGGAAGTGTAGCTGTCTGTTTCTTTGGCCCCAGAAGAGACCACTTCAGCTTCAAAGTTTAGTGTCTGAGGGTAGGGAGGAGGCCTTCCAGAGGTATAAGTGGAAAGCTGTGTTGCAGGTATGGAAATCAGCATTGATATCAAAGTAGACACCAATGGTTTTGCCTGTTCTAGCAGGTACTTCACAGCCAGTAAGAAAGATTAAGACACTGATAACAGTCTGCACTGCCACTGAAACAACGGGCTTTCAAATGACAACACTGGCATAGGAAGCCTTGCCAGGCAGTACAAGAGGTGCAGTGAGCATTCTCATTTCAGGATGGGAAAAATTTATTGTTTTGAGGCATCATATTTCATTTTCCTTCTTCCACTTGGGTAGTCTTGGGAGAATGCTGGATGGTTACCACTACAGTTCATACAGCTTGCCATGTCAGCTGAGCAATTTGGATCAAGGTGATCCTGACTGCCAGTAAGCCTTGTGGCAATGACAACAATGTAGAGGATTTGGGATATACAGCCGCACTTCACAGTGCAGGTATCTTGACTAAATGGAAATTGGAAGGCATTGTGGTTGAATGTAAAAATTAGTACATGAGTGGTACCAACTTACCATCAATAGAATAGCACTGCAAAACCCAGTGGGCTGCTATGACTTCTTGGACAGAAACCTTTAAGATTTCCTCCTCAGAAACCTTCAGGAGGCATTCAACGATTTGTGGAGTGACATGATGATGCCCACCAATTAGTCATCTTAAGAAGCAGCTTACCATCGTAAGAACCATAACTCCACCTCCATCCAGATTATGTCATTCTTGAACAATAGAAGGCATGTCATGCATTTCTTGTTCATGCCAGATGGTTATTCATCAATGAATAGAACTGACCATCACTGCTCTAATCACCAATGTTCCACAGCCCATTTTTTGCGGGCTACAGTGACAGAGTTTGAGGAATGTATTCCATCGGTCGCCAAGCATTAATTCTGCGCAGTGAAGGCAACTGCATTATTGTTTGCATTGATAATCCCCTTCCCGTGGCAGTTGTGAACACACATTGCAGTCCTGTAATATTCAATCAGCCATTTCAATAAACCATCAAAGACCAATAAGTCACCTACAATGAGATACCAGTTTATTAGGTACACCACCCGTCATCACATAAATGGTTCATTCTAACACATAATATGTTATATGACTGTGGTAGAGCAGCTGTTCAAGCATCAGTTAAGAGTTGCAGTGAGTGTCAGAATAAACAAAATGAGTGACCCAAGCAACTTTGAACCTGACATGACAATTGGTGCTAGGGGTGCCAGTTCTAGCATCTCCCAAACAGCAGTCTTCCTGGGTTTTCACGCACACCATTTCAAGGGTTTACTGAGAATGGTATGAAAAGCAAAAAAAAAAACGTGTTCAGCAATCCTGTGGACGAAAATAGATTGTGGATCAGAGGGGTCAAATTGGAAGATGAAGTGAACAAATAACCACAATCAGGAAAATTACAGCAGAATTAAACATTGATGTGCAAAAGGTCATCTATGAATGCTCACATATCGAACCTTGTTACGAATGGGCTACATCTGCCACCTATTATGTGGAGTGCGAAGTTGACAGTGAAGAACACAAAAGTGTCTCCAGTGGGCACAGGAGCATTGACACTAGACCATTGAGGACTGGAAAAAGGTAGCCTTGTTATACAGATTAAGGTTCCTTTTGCATCATGCTGATGGAAGGATCAGAATTTGGCACAAGCAACATTAGGCCATGGAGCCAACAGTACAGGCTGTGGTCAGGTGTCAACAGTACAGGCTGTGGTGGCAGTGTGATAGTGTGGGGAATGTTTTCCTGGCATACATTAGGATCCTTGATACCCATAGAATGACTTCTGAATGCCACAGTGTATTTGAACATCGATGCTGACCAAGTTCATCCCTCATGGCTACAGTTTATCCTCACTTGGATGGGCAGATTCAGCATGATAATACACCTGCTGACATGGCAAATATTGTCACCGAATGATTCCAGGAACATGCTGACGAGTTTTCCTTGCTTAATTGGTTTGCACAGTCCCCAGATTTAAATCCTATTGAGCAGTTTTCAGATCAGGTTGGAAGGGCTGTTTGCAGTGAGGCTGCCCGCTGTCCAATTTGCAGCAAGTGTGTGACATAACCATTTCCACATGGTACAGAATTCCTATACACATCCAGCAGCTTGCAAGTTCCATGCCCAGAAGGCCAAAGGAGGTGCAACACACTACTAGGACCCTTTTTAGGCAAGGTAACAGGAAACTTGATGCCTTTGATTCTACATGCTTCCACAGTATCTTGGGTATTAGTTGGTTTCACTACATATGTAATGATAAGGTTAGACAATAGAGTAGGCAACCTCCTTTGAGCTGCTTATTGTGCAAAGAGAGATTGGGTTGGTTTTGGCTATGTTGTCTATATACATAGCTATGTATGGATTGTCAAACAAGGTTATGAACTGCATAGGTTGGGTTGTTTTACCTCTGAGCAGCACTTCTTTTGCACACAGTGGGCTAATTCGTCAGGTCACAAAGACATCGAGGGCTCACAGAAAGTTGGGGGAAAGGGACACACTGAATATCTGTTGAGAGGTAGATGATAGCCTCTCCTCAAGGTCATCCAGCATGTTCTTTAAAATGCATAGGATATGCTCTCCCACACAGGGTGCTACGGAATGTACCATCTGACAGATGTTGGCCTTTCTAAGCCTATCAGTGTCCCCTGCTGACTATGGGAAGGGATGAGAGTTTGAGGGGATAAATCTCAACGTTGACCCAATTGGGACTAGAACTTGGGACTACAGATTAAAAGCTGGTGTGTTACTGAATGAGCCACCCCTGCCCCTATGAACAGTATGGGTTGAGTTGTTTTACCTCTGAGTGGCACTTTTCTGCACACTATGGGCTAAATGGGCAGGTCACATGGACCTCAAAGGCTCAGACAAGGTTGGGGGAGGGAACCCACTGGAACAGCTGTTGGGAGACAGATGGTAGCCTCCTGTCAAGGCCATCCAGCGTGTTCTTTAATGTGCACAAGGTACGGCTCTCCCACACACAGGGTCACAGCTTAAGGTCCCATCTGACGGATGATGGCCTTTCCAATCCCATCGGTGTCCCTTACTGACTGTGGGCAGGGTGAGGAATTTTGCAGAGATAAATCTCAATGCTGACCCAACTGGGACTCAAACCTGGGAACTACAGATTATGAGCCTGGCACGCTACCGACTGAGCCACCCCTGCCCCAGTAGTAGAGTAGGTTTGGTTATAAATAGAGAGAAAACTAAAGTGATAAAATTGTTCAGGCAGGCTGTGATTCTGTTAATCTGAATGGTTGCAGTCTTCAGCAGGTGTTCACAGTTTAATTATCTTGGGAGCTATGTAACAGCTACTGGTGATGTGCAGCATGAGATTAACAGATGAATAGGGATTGCTGTTGGGACTTTTAAGAATCTATGGAGAGTGTGGAGAAATAGGCATACAAACCTAAAGACTAAAATTAGACTGTATAATAGTAACTCTTTCTAGTAACTCTAAAAAAAAAAACTCTTTCTAGGGCTAGTTATGGTAGTGAAACTTCGACGCTTTGTAAAGAAGGTAACAGGAAACTAGATGCTTTTGATTCTAGATGCTTACGCAGTATCTTGGGTATTAGGTGGTTCAGGTTTTTAATTAATGATGAGGTTAGGGAAAGGAGTCTACAACCTCCTTTAAGCAGCATATTGTGCAGAGAGAGAGACTCCGTTGGTTTGGCTGTGCTGCCCGTATGGATAATTATAGATTGGCGAATAGGGTTATGAACAGTGTGCCTAAAGGCCTCAGAAAGAAGGGGAGACCAAGGATGCAGTGGGCAGACAATGTCAAATAGGACCTTGTTAGAATTGGTGTGCAGTGGCCAAATGTTGCAGATGTAACTCGGGACAGATATGCTTGGAGAACTAAATTGCACGGTCTGGTTGGACCTCCGTAGCCCATGGCTGCTTGAGAATCATGATGATAATGATAGGTCTGTAATTATCAAAATAGTTCAGGCCTGGATTGACATGGGCTAAACAATTTCAGGCTCGAAAATTCGAGCCTGAAATCATCTCTAGCAAGCATAAAGGACATCTAAGAATTGTTATCATTAATTGTAGATTTCAAGATATTTCCATAATATGACCATAATATTGGCAAAGTGCTAATAAATATTTTTTTGTCACTTTGACTGTAACTCTCAATAATGATAATACGATGTCACTTCCGATAGTGAAAGTAGATACTGTTCATCATTACTGTACTGTCTTCAGCGAAAATATAACACTGAAACAGTATTAACGATGTGTCAACAAGTTTAGGCATAATGGTTTACTTATAAGTCAGTTACTATTAATTACTGCAGTATCCTGTTCACATACAATTTTTATTACAGTTATTTAATCACTTAATTGTTTATTTATGTGACAAAACATGTGAATCATATTTCATCCAGTGCAAGGAGCCAACAGGAACAGAAATCCCAACTTTTCACTGTTTGAAGTATGCATCAACATTTAGTACAGTTTATTATACAAGAGATCACGTGACAGACAGTTGGTTGTGGCAAATAAATGGAATTTGAGCATAATTATAGCATGCATCACATCTCAGGTGTATGTGCTAAGACAAGATGGTTCCCAAACCTTTTCAACTGCATACCACTCTACATTACCGAGCTAAGTTCTTGCACCACAAATGGGTTTCAACCTAGGGTGTGTTAATTTTTTACCATGGTAATTTGACACTTTGAAGGTATGTAGGTATATAGATGGCCGTTGTGTGGTCAGTGCAACACTGTTTCCTCGCCATATTTATCTGGATATTTGGACCGAAATGGCAATATGAAATAATGGATGAAATATGAAACGATTATGAAGTGCTGGTAATAAAAATACATGATATAACACCCATACCTTACTCCAGACTCAAACCCGAGAACCTTTGCTACCATTAAGTTAACATTCTACTATTCTGTCGTTTCTGACATTCCTCTCATTGGTGGGATGTTGGACCATTGTTTCAGTATTCTATGTTTAGTGATTTTTGTAGCAGAATGCCTTCATTGTTGATTTTCCCCGAATTATATGTTATATCTGCATTAAGAAAATGTTATCAGATTGTTTTAAGTTAGTCATTAGAGTTCACTGGCATCTTATCTTCATTGTGTGTTCATTGCTTGTTTTGTAGCAATGTTTCGTTGGACATTCATAGACATCATATAACGACATTAAAAATAAATGATAAACTTTAACTTTGACTTCCTGTCGCATTTTCTTATTTTTATACATTACATGTTATATTTTCTATCAACTGACTGTGTACCATTGAGTGGTGGCTTGTGTACTACCTGTGGTACTTGTACCATACTTTGGGAACCTCTGTGCTAAGATAAAGTGATTGCTGATTGGATGCATCAACATGTGGGTGTGCTCAAAAACTACTCTGAGATTTAGTATGGCGAATATAATTCAGTGTTATTCATTGCCTGAAGAGACGGTTAAATCATACAAGTTTCTAACTTCTTCACCCACCAGTTAACTAACTGAATAAAGCCTTTTAAGAGAAGGTAGGATGCTTTAAAAGTATAATTGATCTGAAAATCACATTTAAATTTAAATTTCTTCAGGAGTTGGAAAAGCTACTTTATGTCAAGATGCCATAAAATATTCAAATAGCGGTAAAAAAAAATGTGAATTATTATTACTTTGGTTATTTAGAAACTTTTAATTTGAAAAAAAAAATATCCCTCTTATTACATTGCAAAACAAATCCATCATTAAAGTTCTATTTAGTTGTTTGAGGCTTTATCAACCACTGTAATTTGTGATTGATCTTGAGATTGAATGACATAGTAAAAAAGCTAGCTAATGTAATGACAGCTCTCTATAACAACCCTGAGTCATATGTGAGAGTTCGAAACCCTATACTGAATAGTTTGTATATTACTACTGGAGTTTAACACCTATTCTTTTCAGTTTGGTTATTATGTATGAGGAATTCACTGCAAGGGAAAGACTGGAGCCTCAGTTTGTCTACAAATATGGAAATATCTGACTTAGATTATGATGGCAATTTAACTCTTTTAGCAAATGATGTGGATGAATTATTTCATTAAAGTTATTGATGATACTGGTAATAAGATAGGCTTTGCAATTAATAGGCAGAAAATAAAATGATAAAAAGTAGTCACCTGAGTGTTCATATGGTGCCAGAAGATGAAAATATGAAAAGAGAACTTTTCCCAAAAAATTCTTTAGAAAAAAAGAGGGCAAAAAAAAGAGAACAGACATAAAAGTTTAAATATTATTGTCGATAGGTAAATAAAAAATATGATTTTTATACTTTATAAAATCAGCATAGGGCCACTAAAGGATATGCAGAGAATGTGAATACAAAAAAGGTGTTATAATAACATTACTAGTCATTGTCGCAATACACAATTAAAAGCACCTTGTTGCTCAGAAATTAACTAAAACTAACCCAAAATTCTGTCGTTCAGCAATAAAACTTTTAACGTGCTAGTAGTTTGAAGGATAAACTTTAACATTTTAGTATTCAACCAGAAAATTTTAGGTTATTTTGAAGGGGAGGAGGGAGAGAGGGCTTTGTTTTATATTAATTATAATTCACATTTTAATAACAACAGATACAATGTTCTTAGCTGGAAGGGTTGAAATAAATAAATGATAATAATAAGTAAATAAATATTATTTATTTAGGGAAAGTTCTCTCTTCATATTTTCAACTTCTGGCACACTCAGATGACTACTTTTTATATATATTTAAAGAAATGCTCTGGCAACCCTAAGTGTACAGTTTTTTTTTTAATGACTCTGTTCTTGACCAATTTTCCAGTTTATCTCAGGAGTTGTGTGACAGATACTGGCAATATGCAACATGAAATAAACAGGTGTTGCTGCTGGAACTCTTAATCTGTGGAGATCATGAAAAAATAAATATATATCTGAAGGCTAAAATTAAGTTAAATAATAGTTTAGTCCTTTCTAAACTTTGTTATGGTAGCAATCTTGTAAACAAGAAACTTTATGTCTTTGATTCTAGTTATTTATGCCTATTTTTGGCATTAGTTTGCATATATAAGTATTGAAAAGGTTAAATAAAAAAGCTTATACAGTGGAAAGCTGTATAAGGAAAGACTGCATTGGTTCCCACATGGTTTGCATGAAGCAAAGCAGAATAGTGAACAGAGATATGGATATGATCAGTGTGCCTACAAGGCTCAGAAAGAGAAGAAGACAGAATGTAATGGGTGCACAACATAAACAGGGATTTGTTCGAACTAGCCTGCAATGGCAAAGTGCAACAGCAGCAGCTCAGGATTGTGTGTATCAAGAACTAAATTGCATACATGTGTTAAGATATGCATTCATCATTAGACTCTGTAGCCCCCAGCTGCTTCAATAATATGCATATACATTGCTAGAAATTGCCACACTCAGAAGGAGCAGTTGGATATATATGCAAATCAGCATGCGAGTGCAAGGCAGTAATACATATAAATGATTGTGTATCCATGACAAACACATGGTATTTGTAGAAGATCACACAACACTGTGCAGCTAAGCCAAATGCTTCTGGCACTGTAATTATCTGCAACAAGCTACAAATGAATGTTAATAGCGGATATTGAGGACAAAGTGTGGAAGAAGACATCACAACCTTTCCCCTGTGAACTTATATCAGTAGCTGAATGAGTTTGAACCCCCAACTATATCAGTAGCTGAATGAGTTTGAGTATGATCGGATTATAGGGCTATGTGAAGTAAAATAGTCTACCTACAGTACTGCCAGATGTGTGGCCTCAATACAAGAATGACTGGATATTATTAGCACCACAGTATTAGAAACATACTCAATCATCACACAGAATCAGGCACTGTTAGATGTACATTACTGGATTCATCGGCAGACAGTAGCAGTTCCAAAAGCAAACACAGCTACTAATCAATGAACTGTAATTACTACCACAGAAGTTCCCATCATGACCAGGATTCACTGGTATGAGACTGCAAAGCTGCAGCTACAACATTCATTGCATAGGCTGCCAGGATCAGCTGAACAGGTATCATATTAGGGCAACCTGAAATGAGGAATGGAAACATGTCTTCAAAATTGAGCCCTAGTTTTACCTGGTTGTTGATGATAATTGCATCCACATCTGGGACTGGTATAGGCAGATAGTTAAATCAGCCATTGTCAGCAAATGTCATACAGCTCTTCCACAGAATGTTCTCATGTAAAAAGTCATCTAATATAACAACAGATCATCTATGGATTGTGTATAACATGTGGTGATATGTCAACAATGTTCTAAAGTCACCTGCACTACCATTTCTAGTAGGTATCCCTAATGTGCTCTTCCAGCAAAATAATGCTCTCTCCCCCATACTTTTCCAAATTGTAAAAATATTTCATTTATCACTTAAAATTAAAAAGTTTCATTATCTTACCACCTTTGTTAAAGGGGCAAATCATCCAATGTATAAAAAATTTGAAAATTAAGTACTAAATTTATAAAAATTAGGAGCACCTGGATGAATTTTAATCAATTATGGCTTGCAAAGAGACCAGGTGGATAAAGGTCAGATTCTTAAAAATAATCTTGAATTTCTCTTTTCAGGGAGGGAAGATAAAAAGTATCTCCAAGGCTTAGGTTTGCTCCTCAGCAGACACACTAGTCATGCTCTTCTAGAATATGAATGCATAAAAGAAATAATTCTCACAGCTAAATTTCAGACAATCATTAAAGACTTGACCACTAAGTGCCCAGTAGAGTGTCCAAAGTCAGATAACTTCTGCATACATAATCTCATGAACCGCGACAATCTCCAATAACTATTAAAAATAGCATATATTCTAGATTGCTACACCTCCGTAGGTCTATATAGTTATTCAGATGTTACTTATACACTACTGCTATCTATGATTAATCTTTAAACTCATTTAAAGATCACTAGCTTAGTAATGCTTACAAATTAGAAGACTATATTGACTTATAAAATCGCTGGTACAACTGCATCAGATGATCTTACTTGACAGAGCATAGATAAATGTCCGTTTATGTGAACAATGCCACCAGTCCAAATATGTAATTTTCATCATTATGGATGAAACAGCAAACATTAAATTTGACCAAATATCATGTTGCCATCACAATATATGTCCTGAAACCAATGGCAGGCCTTGCCTCAGGCCTTATGCTGTTTGTGATACTTCCATTATGTTTCCACAAATGATAGATTATCCACAATACTTAGATGTTAGGTTTTATGCCAAACATGATTGGTTTTAGTCAGTTAATGTTGCACATACCGGTATACTCTATTACTCAAGTTCTTGTACTGGCATCGTGGCAGCTTTCTACATGTATAAATTCAAATCATCCAGTACCGGCTAATAATTAGTGGCCAGTGAAAATGATTAAATTTTATGTACAGTAATTATTCGTGGAGATTATATTGACTATATCCTACTGTGAATAGTATTAATTAAATTAAAGACTTGAATGTTATCTGTTGTTGTGCCCCCCAAATGAGAATGCCAATGAGGATGACGAAGGTAGGTTTTATGGGAAACTTTTGAATCTGTCAAGATAGGAGTTATTACCTTGTTCAAGGCAACTTCAATGCCAAAGCTGGTACCGACTCTGACCATTGGGGAAGGGCGATGGGTCCCTTTGGTACTGGTAACTGCAATGGCAATGGGCAACATCTCCTACAGATATGTAAACAAAATGATATGAGAATAATTAACACTTATTACAAACACTGCGACATACATAAGCACATGAGTTTCACCAGATGAGCTGCATAAAAATATGATTGATCTATATTAATTAACAGCAAATGGCTAGTTCTGTTAGGAATATTAGGTCATAAAGGAGAGCTGAATGAAACTCTATCTGACCATTACTTTGTTAAAAGTAACCTTTAACACTGAAAGACCAGGTTATAGCTAAAGCTTACCATGATAGGTTATTTAGTCATTTTAATAATCATGGTTTGCTTACTACAGAAGTTGATAAAGAATATGTTCGTTTCAAACAGGCTTTTCTAACATTACTTGTTATTTATAATTTAATATTAATATTTTTGGCAAAAGGGAGTACAGGAGGCAAAATTATTTGAGTGATAAAGCACTTGAGTTTATTTCGGAAAGAAACAACTGCAGGAATGACCTTAATCAATACCCTACTACTTATAATAAAAAGCATTACAAAGACCTTAAAAATATGTAAAAGATCGGTTAGCAGCTGATAAGAATATTTGGCTTGATGGCTTGGCTAACAAAGCCCAGGAAGCAGTTAAATAGCACAACAGCAGAGAGCTGTACCAGATAGTTAATGTTTTATGTGGTAGAAACGAACAGGTATACATGGATTGAAGAATAAACAAGGTAAGGTTATAGAAGGTGAGGATTCTGTCATGGCTAGGTGGGCTGAGCATTTAAGTGATGTTCTAAACAATGTGGTTAGTTCTACTCCCATTGTTTGCAATGATGATAGATGCATTGGTGGCTTTAATGTTGGCCCTATAACACAATCTGAAGTTATTTTGGCTGTTTCTAAACTTAAACTTAATAAATCACCAAGGGTAGATGAAATTACTACGGAAATGCTTAGAGCTGGGAATGTTTTGGTTACCACTTGGATGACTGAAATTCTGAATATCTTTTATGATAAAGGCATGGTTCCTAAGGATTTTACCAGAGCTATTGTTATCCCTATTTTCAAAAAAGGTGATCGCAGTTCTTGTGATAACTATAGGGGTATCAGCCTACTCTCTGTTCCAGGTAAAGTTCTTTCCATGATTGTGCTTAATAGAATTAAGAATCTGGTTGACAGTCAATTGTGTGATGAGCAATGTGGATTAAGAAGTGGTAGGGGATGTGTGGATCAGATATTTTCACTTAGGCAGATTCTTGAGAAATGTTTAAAAATATATATATATATAAATAAATACCCCCTCAAGTAGCTGCTTGCCACAGAGGTCTGACAGGAGTCTGTCAGTTTATATGCCAAAGTAGAAGATGATTTCAAAAAGGCTTTTGACTCTGTTGATAATCATAATTTGTGGTTGATCATGAGATCATATGTTATACCAGACAAGTTAGTTAACATAATGAGAGCTCTCTATAATAACACCGAGTTGTGTTTGAGAGTTGGCAAGGCTTGTAGCAATGGTTTAACAAGATTCTGGTGTTCAATGAGGGTGCATTTTTTCTCCTTTTGTATTTAGTTTGGTTATCGATTACATTATACAAAATTCACAGTAGGGGAAAGATTTCGGGTTCAAATGGTCTACAGATCTGAAAATATCTGAATTAGATTATGCTGATGATTTGGCTTTTTTGGCAAATGATGATGAGATGAGCTCTTTCATTTGAACTGTTAAGATAGATTGGTAGTTGAGTAGATTTGATTATGTACAGAAAGAAAATTAAAATGATGAAAATTGGTAAGGCAGGCTGTGGATCAGTTAATCTGAATAGTTGCAGTCTTGAGCAGGTGTCAGGGTTTAATTATCTTGGTAACTATGTACTGGTGATGTGCGGAATGAGATTAGCAGATGAATAGAGATTGCTGTTGGGACTTTTAAGAACTGTATAACAGTTTGGTTCATTTTAGAGTTAGTTACAGTTGTGACACTTGGACCCTTTGTTAACAGGATAACAAGAAATTTGATGCTTTTGATTTTAGATTCTTACACAGTATCTTGGGCTTAGGTGGTTGAACTTTGTAAGAAATGAAGAAAAGGATTCGGCAACCTCCTTTAAGCAGTATATTGTGCAGAGAGTGACTGTGTTGGTTTGGCCAACAGTTGCCCATATGCATAATTATAGGTTAGCAAATAGGGTTATGAACAGCGTGCTTAATGGCCTCAGAAAGAGGGGGAGACCTAGAATGTGGTGGGCAGACAATGTCAAATAGGATCTTGTTAGAATTGGTGTACAATGGCCAGGTGCAGCAGATGTAGCGCAGGATAGATATGTTTGGAGAACTAAATTGCATTATCTGGTTGGACTTCCTTGGCCCATGGCTGCTTTGATGATGATGATAATTGAAGTAAAACACATATGAATATCAATTATTAGGCTCTTCATCAACATTTTCTGTCACTAAAAGTTCTAATTTCTAGCATAAATACATTATTTGCAGTATTACTTCAAGTTGTGATAAATTAAAGCAATTTGGAAATTTTAAAAACTATGAATCATCATATTTCATTAATACCAATTCATAAAGAATTTTTTGTTAATCTCCCAAAACAAAAAGTTGCATTTTTCCAACCACTGTTGGGTGAAGAAGGGGCAAATTGTTGCTACCAGTGTAACCCCATAATCATCACTCTCCATTACTAAAATACCAAATTTCTAGATCAAATAGATCGTTTGGAATATTCTTTTAACACTTTTGAAATTTTCAAAAATTTCTGTCATTAGAGAGCCCAATTAAAACTCTTGAGAAATTCTAAATGTGTGAAGCATAATAACTTAACAATAGTTATCCAACCTTGGATACTATTCATCTTGGAGATCTTGATCGGCAGCCGGTAGCTGTGGTCCAGTGACATGTTATCAGGAGGTTGTGGGTTCATATCCCACCCAGCTCAAGACACTTTTCCCTCTAAATACTAGAATTAATTATCCAACCTAAAATAAATTTTAAAATTTCCTCTAAAAATAATTTTTGCTTAAAACACAAAAATTGCATTTTACCACAACCTCTGGGAGTAAAGGTTAAAATCAATGTTTTCAAATCAAACTTTGTGATATTTACATTTCACAACTAAAATTTCAAATTTCTAAACATAATTACAGTAATTTCTATATCATTTGCGATGTTAATTTGAAATTTTTCGTTTTCAACTTTTTCCACTGTTCATCATCATCATCCTCAAGCAGCCATGGGCTACGGAGCTCCACCAGACTGTGCAATTTAGTTCTCCAAGCATATGTCCTAAGCTACATCTCCTGCATCTGGCCACTGCACACCAATTCTAACAAGGTCCTGTTTGACATTGTCTGCCCACGGCATCCTAGGTCTCTCCCCCTTTCTGAGGCCTTTAGCACACTGTTCATGGCCTTTAGCCTTTAGGCACACTGTTCATGCCAGGCAACATGGCTAAAATAACGAAGTCTCTCCCTGGACAATACACCGCTTAAAGGAGGTTGCCAACTCCTTTGCCTAACCTCATCATTAGTTACAAAGTTGAACGACCTAATGCCCAAGATACTGCGTAAGCATCCAGTTTCCTGTTATCTTGCTTACAAAGCGTCCAAGTTTCACTACCATAACTAACCCTAGAAAGAACCAAACTATTATACAGTCTAATTTTAGTCTTTTTAGGTGTATACGCCTATTTCTCCACACACTCCACAGATTCTTAAAAGTCCCAGCAGCAATCCCTATTCATGTGTTAATCTCATGCCGCACATCACCATTATCTGTTACATAGCTCCCAAGATAATTAAACTGTGACACCTGCTCAAGACTGCAACCATTCAGATTAACTGAATCACAGCCTGCCTGACCAATTTTCATCACTTTAGTTTTCTCTCTGTTTGTAACCGAACCTACTCTACTACCAGTTTCATCAAAAGCACGAATGAAAGAGTTCATCTCATAAACATCATTTGCCAAAAGGGTTAAATCATCAGCATAATCTAAAACAGAAATTTTCATATCTCCAGTCCATTTAAGGCCAAAATCTTTCCCTTGAAGTGAATTTCGCATAACATAATCAATGATCAAGCTTAAAGAGAAAAGGAGACAAAATTCACCCTCGTCGAACACCGGAAGTAATGCTAAACCAATTGCTACAAGCCTTACCAACTCTCACGCATGACTGTGTTATTATAGAGAGCTTTTATTATGTTAACTAACTTGTCTGGTATACCATATGATCTCATGATCAACCACAAATTATGATGATCAACAGAGTCGAATGCCTTTTTTAAATCAACAAAGCTAGTAATGAATGGTTTCTGAAACTCTAACATTTCTCAAGAATAAGCCTGAGTAAAAATATGTTATCTACACATCCCCTACCACTTCTGAATCCACATTGCTCATCCAACCAGATTCTTAATTCTATTAAACACAATCATGGAAAGAACTTTACCTGGAACAGAGAGTAGGCTGATACCCCTATAGTAATCACAAGAACTGCAATCACCTTTTTTGAAAATAGGGATAATAATAGCTCTGGTAAAAATTTTAGAAAGCATGCCTTTATCAAAAAAAAATGTTCAAAATTTCAGTCATTCAAGTGGTAACTGAAACATCCCCAGCTCTAAGCATTTCCGGAGTAATTTTATCTACCCTGGTGATTTATTAAGCTTAAGTTTAGAAATAGCCAAAATAACTTCAGATTGTGTTATAGGGCAAACATTAAAGCCACCAATGCATCTATCATCATTGCCAACAATAGGAGTAGAACCACATTGTTTAGTACATCACTGAAATGCCTAGCCCCACCTAGCCTTACCTTGTTTATCCTTCAATTCCTGTACACCTGTTTGTTTTCTACCACACAAAACATTAACTATCTGGTACAGCTCTCTGCTGTTGTGCTGTCTAACTGCTTCCTCGGCTTTGTCAGCCAAGCCAAAGATTCTTATCAGCAGCTAACTGATCCTTTACACGTTTCTTAAGTTCTCTGTAATGCTTTCTATTAGGACTAGTAGGGTATTGATTAAGGACATTCCTGCAGTTCTTTCCGAAATAAGCTCAAGTGCTTTAGTACTCAAATAATTCTGCTTCCTCTGCTCCTTTTTTTCTAAAAGAGTACTGTTAGTTTCCAAATAAAGCCTGTTTAAAAGCCTTGTTTAAGCAAACCATGACTGTTATAATGACTAAGTAACCTATCATGGTAAGCTTTAGCTATAACTAGGTTTTTCAGAACTTTAGTACTAAAGATAAATTTTTTAATCTTATCACAACATTTCTTAAGTTTAAGTAGCAAGATACTTTTATAAAGGTAATGATCAGATGGCCTGTAAATGGTAGCTAGGCATAAACTGGAAGGAGAGCTGTGTACCAATCCCTAGTGATGATGCACAGAACCGGCCAGGTCTAGCACCTAATGTCCGACCCGCCTTCTCGTGGTGCAGGCCGTTAGTACCTTTCAAAAGAGAGATTCTCTTTTCGAAGGGAATGGAAGGGGAGGGCTTGCCAGTTCATTATGGCCTACTGCTCTGGCCATTTTTTTCTTTTTTTTTTCAACCCTGCTGAGGAGTGGTCAACTTCACAGGGTCCTGGTGTTGATCATTTATATCTACTAGACTGGTCTTCTTTATGGATTTGAGCTTGGTTATTGATCCTGGACTTGCTGGTGGGCCTCTGTTGAGGGAGAATCTGCCACTGTGTTTTCTGTTTGCTTCTGGGTTGAAAGCCCTAAGTGAACAGAGGCATGGGATACCTTGTATCAGCTGGTGGATAATCCTAATCAGAGGCCATCACAGGTACCTTAACCTTACTTAGCTAGTTGGGCATCGTCAAGCCTAAACTGGAGTAATGTGTCTCAGGCAGGCCATATGGCTCTTGAAAAAGTCCACTTGAAAAGGTGGTGCCTGAAGTTCCTACCAGCATCGGTGACTTCAGCCTTTAGTGGAGGTGGAACAAGTCTTTGCCCCATGTCTGCGATCAGGGGGCTGTTTGATATTGTTGGCCCTACCAATCTCAATACACCTAATTTCTTTAAAAATTCTACTAATCATTTTCTCTCTGAAGGAATGTGAGGACATTACATAGAGATTATTCTCTTCGTGTCCTCATGCAGGAATTCCAGTGCTATAACCTAGATATTATAGGCTTGGAAGAGACCAGATGGACACGTAAAGGTCAGATACTTAGAAGATACTTAAAAATAACTTTAAATTTCTCTTTACAGAGAGGGAGGATAGAAAGCATCACCAAGACATGGGTCTGCTGCTCAGCAGACATGCTAGTGATGCTCTTCTAGGATATGAGTGCATTAATGAAAGGTTTCTTACAGCAAAATTTCAGACAAGCATTGAAGACTTGAATGTTATCTGCTGTTATGTTCCTATTGAGGATGCCAACGAGGATGAGAAGGATGAATTTTACAGACAACTTCAGGATATTTTGAATTCTGTCAAGAAAGGAGATATTACCCTTGTTCTAGGTGACTTCAATGCCAAAGTTGGTACTGACTCTGACCTTTGGGGAGAGTGATAGGCCCTTTTGGTATTCGTAGCTGCAATGACAATGGACAACTGTCTCCTACAGGTAAGTAAACTCAATGGTTTCAGAATAACTAACACTTATTACAAACACCGCGACATACATAAATACACATGGGTTTCACCTGATCGGCTGCATAAGAATACGATTGATTACATATTAATTAACAGCAAATGGGCTAGTTCTGTTAGGAATACCAGGGCATATAGGGGAGCTGAAATTGGATCTGACCATTACCTTGTTAAAAGTGTCTTGCAACTTAAATAGTGTTATGCTAGGGTTAAAAATTTTACTTTTAATACTGAAGCTCTGAAAGACCCAGTTATAGCCGAAGCTTATCATGATAGGTTACTTAGTCATTATGACAGTCATGGTATGCTTACTACTGAAGTTGAGGAAGAATGAGGCTGTTTTAAACAGGCTTTTTTGGAAATTAACAGTACTCTTATGAAAAAAGGGGCAGAGGAGGCAGAATTATTTAAGTGATAAGGCACTTGAGCTTATTTCAGAAAGAAGGAACTGCAGGAATGTCTTTAATCAGTACCCTACTAGTCCTAATAGAAAGCACTACAGAGAACTTAATAAACGTGTTAAAGATCAGTTAGCTGCTGATAAGAATCTTTGACTTGATGGCTTGGCTGACAAAGCTGAGGAAGCAGTTAGGCAGCACAACAGTAGAGAGCTGTACCAGATAGTTAATGTTTTGTGTGGTAGAAAACGGACAGATATACAGGGATTGAAGGATGAACAAGGTAAGGTTAGAGAAGGGGAGGATTCTGTCATGGCTAGGTGGGCTGAGCATTTCAGTGATGTTCTAAACGATGTAGTTAGTTCTACTCCCATTGTTTGCAATGATGATAGATGCATTAATGTTGGCCCTATAACACAATCTGGTGTTATTTTGGTGGCTTTAATGTTGGCCCTATAACACAATCTGGTGTTATTTTGGTGGCTTTAATGTTGGCCCTATAACACAATCTGAAGTTATTTTGGCTATTTCTAAACATAAACTTCATAAATCCTGAGGGGTAGATGAAATTACTACATAAATGCTTAGAGCTGGGAGTGTTTCGGTTACCACTTAGATGACTGAAATTCTGAATATCTTTTTAGGTAAAGGCATGGTTCCTAAGGATTTTACCAGAGCTATTGTTATCTCTATTTTCAAAAAAAGTGATCACAGTTCTTGTGATAACTATAAGGGTATCAGCCTACTCTCTGTTCCAGGTAAAGTTCTCTCCATGATTGTGTTTAATAGAATTAAGAATCTGGTTGGCAGTCAATTGCGTGATTAGCAATGTGGATTCAGAAGTGGTAGGGGATGTGTGGATCAGATATATTCACTTAGGCAGATTCTTGAGAAATGTTTTGAGTTTCAGAAACCTTTCATTACTAGCTTTGTTGATTTAAAAAAGGCACTCGACTCTGTTGATCATCATAATTTGTGGTTGATTGTGAGATCATATGGTATACCAGACAAGTTAGTTAACATTATGAAAGCTCTCTATAATAACACTGAGTCGTGTGTGAGAGTTGGTAAGGCTTGTAGCAATTGGTTTAGCATTACTTCCGGTGTTCGACAAGGGTGAATTTTGTCTCCTTTTCTCTTTAAGCTTGATCATTGATTATGTTATTCAAAATTCACTTCAAGGGAAAGATTTTGGCCTTAAATGGACTGGAGATATGAAAATTTCTGGTTTAGATTATGCTGATGATTTAGCCCTTTTGGCAAATGATGTTGATGAGATGAACTCTTTCATTCGAGCTGTTGATGAGACTGGTAGTAGAGTAGGTTTGGTTATAAACAGAGAGAAAACTAAAGTGATGAAAATTGGTCAGGCAGGCTGTAATTCAGTTAATCTGAATGGTTACAGTCTTGAGCAGGTGTCACAGTTTAATTATCTTGGGAGCTACATAACAGATAATGGTGATGTGTGGCATGAGATTAACAGATGAATA
Source organism: Ryuthela nishihirai (assembly GCA_038380435.1). NCBI lineage: Eukaryota > Metazoa > Arthropoda > Arachnida > Araneae > Heptathelidae > Ryuthela > Ryuthela nishihirai. Next base: position 133,762 of record JAWZYU010000146.1, on the reverse strand, counting down.
GGGATTGCTGCTGGGACTTTTAAGAATCTACGGAGAGTGTGGAGAAATAGGTGTATACACCTGAAGACTAAAATCAGACTGTATAATAGTTTGGTTCTTTATAGGGTTAGTTATGGTAGTGAAACTTGGACACTTTGTAAACAAGATAACAGGAAAATAGATGCTTTTGATTCCAGATGCTTATGCAGTATCTTGCGCATTAGGTGGTTCAACTTTGTAACTAATGTTGAGGTCATGATGAGGTTAGGCAAAGGAGTCGGCAACCTCCTTTAAGCAGCGTATTGTGCAGAGAGACTCTTGGTTTGGCCATGTTGCCTGTATGAATAATTATAGATTGATGAATAGGGTTATGAACAGTGTGCCCAAAGGCCTCAGAAAGAGGGGGAGACCTAGGATGCGGTGGCAGACAATGTCAAACAGGACCTTATTAAAATTGATGTGCAGTGGCCAGATGCAGTAGATGTAGCTCAGGACAGATTTGCTTGGAGAACTAAATTGCACGATCTGGTTGGACCTCTGTAGCCCATGGCTGCTTGAGGATGATGCTGATGATTAATTGAGAGAACATGTATATATATATGTATTATGAATGCATTATTCAATTACCTACAGATAAGCTATTTAGCTTTGTGGATTGTATTATTTTGTATTCTATTGTTCTTATGAATGAATAAACAATGTCTAAAAAAAGAATCAACTAAATGTTGACATTCTGATGTCCCATTGTCTACCTTTCCTGCCAGAGCTCTCCTGAGTTATTTTTCAGGGGGGCAATGCATGTCTCCATACAGAATGCATTGTCCAACAGTGTCTCATGGGATGTCAACAACCTAGTTTGACCTGCTATGTTCCCAGATTTCTCCCCCATAGATCACATATGAGATGTGCTGCGTTGACATCTCTGACAGCTTGCATATGCACTCCACAGCAGCACACAGTGGACTCCCTATATCTCCATTTGGAGGATTGAGTTGGATTGTTTTACCTCTGAGCGGCACTTTTTTGCACATCATGGGCTAAATGGCCAGGTCACAAGGACCCGGAAGGCTCAGAGAAGTTTGGGGGAGTGGACCCACTGGAACAGCTGTTAGGAGACAGATGGTAGCCTCCCATCAAGGCCATCCAGCGTGTTCTTTAACATGTGCAGGGTATGGCTCTCCTGCACACAGAGCCATGGCTTAATGTTCCATCCAACAGACAGCGGCCTTTCTAAGCTCATCAGTGTCCCCTACTGAATGTGGCCAGAGCAGGGAATTTTTCGAAAATAAATCTCAATGGTGACCCAGCTGGGACTCAAACCTGGGAACTGCAGATTACAAGCATGGTGCGCTACCGACTGAGCCACCCCCACCCCCTATTTGGAGGATGAATGGCATAAAATGCCTCAGAACACTATTGGGACCTGTATACATCTATGTCTGGATACGTTCATCACCACAAACAGGGGTCATACCCCATATTGAGAGCCCATATTTTTTTTTTTTTTGGGGGGGGGGGGGGAAACACCCTTAATATACAAGCAGGTGATAGTGCAATTAATAATTACTACTTTGTAACATGTTTTACCATACTGCTCAGTTTCACCAAAGTTTATGGCTTGCTTCATGATAATGTAATTTTTGTGTCCATGAGTGTATATTTAAAAATTTATTTTTTTCACATTAACAGCTTCAAATAAATGTATCCTGTTAAATCAAGTTTCTTTAACTATGCTATTTTCTATGGATAGGTTTGCAAAAGATGTAAATCTTTCTTATGACATGTCCGATATGATTTTTTTTTTCATCAGCACACGAACGACTGGTATAACTCCCATCCCAGTTGAATGGAAATTGTGTATTCATTTTACAATGGACGGAGCTTAATCAGAATTAGAAATATCAAAACGAAAACCACCACAAAACATATACCTCATAGGATTTTTTTTTTAAATCATCATTTGATAAATGCTCTAACTTTATTATTTCTAATATGGCAACCCTGGGGCAATAAAATTTTTTGAAGTATCATGCAACTTATGCTATGCTAGACACAGTAGGGAGCAGCACTGCCACATGTGCAACTGGTGTGATTACAACACTGGATGGCATTTTTGGAGAGTGGTTGCAAGCAAACTAACAGCCATATCTGCAGTAAAGTTGTCTCTGTTAAGTATGACCTATTTTTTAACAGATTATTTTCAATTGCCTTTAAAAGAGGTGTTTAATTTAGCTAAATTAATCATTAATAACCAAGATCAGACTTGGGAAAGGGCAGAAGAGTCCAAGCTTGCTCAAGACAGCAAAGCAACAACTCTGGATATGGTAGACAGTACTTCTCTGAAGATTGAAATAAAAATAATATCAATATGTTAGTGCATGCATCTGTGTAGTTCTTATAGCAAGCAATGCTTCTTAGATATAGTTGCTTTTAGAAACAACTTAGCTTGTCATCAGTCATGTTGTTTTGTAACCTGGAGGATCATACAGACCAATATAAGCTCCTCAACATTAAACACTTATATGTCTTTTTTTTTATGAAACATTATTTTACTAATTTGAAACCTATTCTTATCATTGATGTACATATTAATCTATTTTAGGAAATAAATAATAGTCCTAACTTTTTTAATTTCAATAACCAATATTCCAACTTGTCAATGATATCAAAAAGCTTTTCTAAATACCAGATAAGAAAAAAATCTGCTCGCATCTGAGAGGGTCTGCCTATTTTTCATTATTTCTGTTTCTCTGTTTTCATGAACCCAAAAATTCACCCTCCACCAGGAAAAAAATTATGCCCTTTTAAGAAAAATATAGAAATTGCTCCTAAATGGTAAAGGTTAGATTCATCAAACTCAGTATACTGTTTCCTCTAATCGTAGCTTTAACCAACACATGGGTTCGGACCCACAAAAAAACCCTCCCACCCCCCAATTCCTTTAAAGAGTGATAAGAACCATTTCTAAATGATAACAACTAGAACCCACAAAGTCAACATACTGCTTCGAGTAATTATAACTTAGACCAACATAAGGGCTCGACCAATGAAAAATTTCATTCCCCTCAAAAAATACCCCAAACATCTTTAAAATATGATAGGAACTGCTTCTAAACAATAAGAGGAAGAACCATCAAACTCAGTATACTGCTTCCTATAATCATATATTACATCACCCTAAGGATTTGGACATCAAAAATATTTTCTCCTCCCAAAAATACTCCTCTCCCTTGATAACTAGAACTCAATATTTCTTTGCCCTACTCAAAAAATGGCTCTTTGGAAGTTTGCAACTTTCCCTCATAAAAAAGAAACAAAGGAATTTGTCCTCCCACCATCTTTATCCACACCCCTAAAACAGCTCCCACCACACACACAAATACTAGGGAAAATCTAAATTATTACAGGGATGATCGTTGAATTTGGTATACAACTTATTCTTCCTCACTTAAATAACACGAGGTTTTCACCCTCCAAAAAAATAGGGTGATTTTTGTAAACTATTACTGAGCTTAAATAATCTCCTAAAACAAGTTTAATTTCTCTTACCCCTCCCTGTGGTAAGGGCGAAAATCATTGCTGCAGCATAAACCTCTTGACCACCAGATCCCACAAACAAAATTTCAAATTTCTAGCAATAATAGATCATTTGTAATATTTGTTTAAAAGTTTTGTAATTTACACCTTCCATCATTAGAAGGCAATATTGAGATTTTTATTCTGACCATTAGAATACTCTAACAGTGAAAATTCGAGCTAGTGGATTGTTGGAGAAATGCAAATAGTAATATTTTACTAGTACCTATGTAGCCGTATAACAAATTTTCATTCATCTCTTGAAAAGTTGTTTTACCACCCCCACTGAAGGAAAGGGGGCAAATTAATGCTGCCAATAAGAACCTCTTGACCACCACACTCTAGCACTGAAAATTCCAATTTTTGGCACAAACAGATCGTTTGCAACATCTGTTTCATAATATTGGTATTTTCCATCATTAGAGGGTGTTATTTAACTTTTGAAAGTAGAAGTCTTATATAGGTAGAGGTTGGTCAAAACAAAATTAGATGTCATTGTTTTGTAGTCATTCAAATTGTTAGGCATGGAAAGCTGAATGTTTATGGATTCCAGTAATATTTGACACAGATTTAAGCATTATGTTGTTAAGCAGTTTAGAAACAGCTAAAAAAAGTAATTTTATGACACATTTTATGACACACTAATATAATTTTGAACATAAATTTAAAATATGATTGCTTTCACACTGTTTTAACTGCAAAACAAAATTGAAATTCCTGAGCTACTAACTTAGATACTAATCTTTACCTTATTTGTAGTGATATTTCTTGATAAAAAAAAAATCAAGAAATATCACTACAAATAAGATAAAGATTTAACAAAAGGATATTTCAATACTTATTACTTACTTTTTTCACTATTTTTCTACCAATCTTGGATTTCAGACATTTTTTATTCTATTACAAAAAATAATTCATCTACTATACCTCTCAAAAAGGGGTCAATCGTAATAAGTTATCTAATACACTGAAGTGCCATTAAATTAGGGATAGCAACCTAGTAACATGATGGACCCTTCTGGCCCTGATAACAGTCACCACATGTCAAGACAAGGACTCCACAAGCTTGCATAAATGTTCCACAGGTATGGTGACCCATGCATCTTCCAGAACTGTCCACAATTCTCTCAAAGTCGTTGATGATGGGACATAGGCCCAAACACTATGCTCGATGGCATCCCAAAGATTTTCAATGGGATTTAAATCTGGGCTTCTGGGTGGCCAATTCATTATTTCAAAGTCAGCAGAATGCTCCTGCAACCATGCAGTAGCCAACCTGGACCTGTTAGATGAACAGTTGTCTTGCTGATAGACACCATCTCCATTGGGATACATGATGGCCATAAATGGGTGTAAATGGTCAGCTATGAGTTCTACATACTGGGATGCATTGGTATGTGTACTGACGACTCTCAAAGGTCTCACAGATGCCAACTTGAAATATTTCAGGCCATCACTGAGCCACCACCACCTTGTACTGTTCTGACCTGACATGCAGTATCAATGGCTTCATGGGGTTGGTGCCATACCCTCAGTCTCCCACCAATGTGATGAAGTTTAAATCAGGTTTCATCACTCCAGGCTATCCGTTGCCAATTTTTGATGGTCCAATTTCAATGTTCTTTAGCCCAGGCAAGGCATTGAGAGCCCAGTGACGTGCCATTAGAAGTGGGACTCTTGTATGTCAGCAGCTCCCGAAGCCAAAATGATGAAGTGAGTGTTGCAGGTCCATGCACTGACTTCCTGGCTGGAACCCGTGTTCAGATGGAAGGTGATTTCAGATAATGTCTGGCCCCTATCGGTCCATATGATATGGGTCAGATGGCTTAGCCCATATCATTCAAGGCTGGTTGTCCTTTGCAGTAGTATGTCCAGGTGCTTGCTTTTTTCCCAGAATTTTCACATTCCCGGAACACTCTGGAAACGATAAAATCCAAGTTCATTGACAATTTTGGAGATCGAGTGTCCCATCCATCGGGCACCTATGATCTGCCCTCTGTCAAATGCATCTATATCCTGTGCCTTTCCCCATTATGCTTCTCACAACGAGTGCTTGGGGAAGCCAAAGCTGAGAGCTCAATTTGGATAGTTTCCTATCCCAAATTCAATGGCACTTCAGTGCATATATAGACCATTTTGACTTTGACTAACAGGGGATCATGATATTTCTTACTATGATGCAAAAATAGTAAAGCTCTGAAAATTTGCAGCTAGAGGAAATCCAGGTCATAGATCTCAGCAAAAATCCGAAATGTCCCTAAAGGTCAAATAAAAGTAATGTAGCATTAATGAGTTTTACCTCAAATTAAAGTTTATGATATCTCTAATGTCATGGGCTACCTCAAACACAACTGCCAAAAAAAGGGGAGGAAAAATATGGTCGATGTTTATGAGTCATATCAAAAGTTCCTGAAAGCAGGTATTTTCAGTGACAAAGAAAAATAAAAACCTATCTTCCTATATGTGCCCTACAAAGACAAAAATAATTCTAAAGCATATTGATGGCATAATCTGTCACCGAGTTTGTATTCACTTCAAAGGATGATAGGGCCCTGATTTACCTACTCAACAAGATTGCTGGTGCAATACCTTTGATGACTGACTGATTGCACCATTGATATGCTTTATTTTGTACTTCTTAGGATGTATATACAAAGAAAGAAAAATGAAAAAACACATATGTTCATATTGCTTTTTGATGGTTGGTTTGTGAATTTCTCAAAATAGTTGTTCCGCCACATCTTTCGAATGTGCACGACAAAGTTAATGATTTATATATCAAATGAAAGCTTGTGATACAAAGAGCGTCATACGATATAAAAAATTGACTCCCCAAGCTTTCATCCCTCCTAAAATAGGGTAAATATGAAAATGATTGTTCAACTATATCTTCGGAAGGGGAGGGACAAAATAAACACATTGTATGTCAAATGAAAGCTTGTGACATGGAGAAAAACAATATACCTCCCTTTTGATTTTTTTCCCCATTAAAAGGGGGAAATATGAAAATAGTTCTTTTTATCTTCCATAAACATGGACTACAGTTAAGAGTCAAATTAAAGCTGATGTGACGATTGTCATTGATTACTTTAAATTACACCCATCACCATTCTACCCTGTCCCCAAAAGGGGTATGGGAGAATTGATAGGGTGTAACTTATCTTTTTAAGTAATTGATATTGTTTTAATTTACTTGGCTATTGGTTATTAATTGACAATTGAAGGAATGGGCTATCTTTTGATGCCGAGCACACGAACCAAAATTACATTGGAGACAAACCGAAAAGTGAATTTAAATAGTGGGGGCAACGTAAAAGCCTCATAGCAATCAGAATTATTTTTTAATATTTCTAGTCAAATCACATGTAACAAAAATATTTCAAAGCATTAAATTATTTATAGACCAAATTTCAAATTACGTTAAAAGGTCTTGTCCCCAGGCATAGCTAATTGATTTACTCTAAACTCAGGTCAGATTTTTGGTGTACGCCATACACAGGGTTATCAAAATATGGAAACACTGATAGTGACTGGAGTACATGCAATGTACCACATGCACATCACAGGGACATCACCTGTGATTTGAGGTATATAAAGGGGAGAAGTACGATGTTGGCTATCATGTGATGTGAGGAGTGGCACTGTTACATGTCAGCTTACGTCATGTAACAGTGCCACAGGTACAGGTGAAACAGCTGTTGTGGTGTAATTGTTGACAATATCAGATCTCAGTGACCTCCAAAAAGGCATGATTATTTGTGCTCTTGCAAGAGCTTCAGTAACCAGAATGGCGGAAACAGTAGGTGTAACACGAAGAACTGTATTGAAGATTATGACTACCTATCAAAAAGGATAGGGCATTGCCTCCAAATGTGCAAATTGTGGACACCATAAGAAGTTCAGATAGGGATAGGCGAATGTTGGCACGGATTATACCTTGGAAACACGAGACCGTGCCACCGCAAATAGCAGAAGATTTGAACACCAGTCAGAACGATCCTGTTTCTGTCATAACAGTTTGCTGGGAACTTTGTCGTAGTATTTATGGCCATGCTGCAATCCACAAACCTCTGCTTACCAACATCGATGCTATAAAACATGTAAGGTGGTGAAAATCACATAAAAACTGGGATGCTGATTGGCAATGTGTCATCTGGTCTGATGAAATGTGCTACACATTCTCTCACCACTGGTAGAGTGTATGTCTGGTGAAAACCTGAAGAAACACACCACCCTGACTGTGAATCATGGAGGTGGATCTCTGCTGTTGTAGGGTGCCATATCATGGCATTTCTTAGGGCCATTAGTTATTCTGCAGGGTCATATCCACAACATATGAATCAATTCTCATGGACCACCTGCACCCAATGTTGTGGGCACTGTTCCCTAATGACCGTCCCTGGTTTCAAACGAATAATGCACGAGTGCATTATCCGCTTGTTTTACTGCTGATGTTTCTCCTCCTTCAAAGATTTTCTCTATGCATATAAACTGATAAGTTCCTGTCAGACCTATGTGCCAAGCACCTGCTTGAGGGGTTAATTTATTTTTAATTAATTTATCTTATTTTATCTTCCTATATGCACCCTAAAAAGTATAAAAAAACCCTAAAACATATGGATGGTGCAGTCACTGAATTCATATTCACTTCAGAGGAAGTTAAGGTGCAGACAATCTTGTTGAATAGGTAAATCAGCACCCTATCTTCTTTTGAAATGAATACTAATTCAGTGACTGATTGCACCATACATGCAAATTATAATCAAATACACTGGATTCCACAAATTAAGGAAAATCCCTATGTTACGTCAATGGGAAGTTAACATCAATACTCTGTAACTTCTAAGTTCTTTTGTTTTGAAAAATGTAATAGCAGATAAAGATCTCAATCGAATAAATTCATATCTCGATTTTCAACAATATTCGTTTTTAATGAGTTATGGAAGTTTAAATATTAACAACAGCAATGCCAGTCTTATGAAACTTTTACGAAACTGAAGAAGAGTGAAAGAATTCTTTACAAAGTTCTAAAATACAAACTTATTTTATTAAAACACTTTGATACAATACTTATTACTAAGTTTTAATTAACTTCTGAAGTCAATTTTAGTGGCTGGCATTGTTATAGCTAAATATTCAAACTTCCATAACTCATTAAATACTGAACTAATATTGTTGAAAAACGAGATATTGATTTATTTGATTGAGATCTTTATCTGCATTCACATTTTTCAAAACAAAAAAATTATTTTAGAAGTTATAGAGCTTTGATGTTAGCTTCCCATTGACTAAACATAGAGATTTTCCTTAATTTATGGAAACCAGTGTACTATATATAATTTTTATATTTCAAATACAAGGGGCATTCAAAAGGTTCTTGACATGTATCTGCAAAACAAAGACCATTGCAGTTACCTTAATAAAACTTTTACTGTCCTTCAAAGTACTCCTCTCCAGCATCTATACAAAGTTGCAAACGTCTACACCAATTCTCGAATGTTTGGTGATTACTCCTGTTGGAAAACACTCTGCAACTTTGAATGAACGATTTTGCAAAGTCTTGCACCTTTGAAAAGGGTTCCCAGCAAGTTCCTTTTTAATTTTTGTAAACAACATAATATCCCAAGGTGCAAGATCAGAGAAATATGCAGAAATGAGTAGCTGCTTGATTTTTATTCTTGCTGGGTTTTCTGAGCACTTGCATTTTCATGTAGAAGGAGTACCCTTGACATTCCTATTGAAAGAGAGCATCCAACATCTCCCTAACAATTTTTGGCACAACAATGTTGGTGTAATATTAGCAATTTATAGTTATCTTTTCAGGTAAGGTGTCCACAGCTACCACTCTGTCCATCAGATGAAACATTAAGCTGTGGCCCTGTGTGTGGGAGAACCATACCCTGTGCTTGTTAAAGAACACACTGGATGATCTTGATGGGAGGGTACCATCTGTCTTCCAACAGCTGTTCTAGTGGGTCCTTTCCACCAACCTTCTCCGAGCCATTGTGGTCCTTGTGATCTGGCCATTTAGTCCACTGTGTGCAAAAAGTGCTGCTCAGAGGTAAAACAACTCAAAATACCCAATAGTTACCACTCCTTGGAAACAAAAAAAAAATGTGAATATCCTCTTCTTTGAGTGAAAGTTGTCTGAGGATTTGGGAACACTCTGCATCTTCCGCAACACAAACATAGTTGTCAACCTATCTGGGAGAAGTGTAGTAATAAAAACATGTCTCACCACCTATGACAATATCTGTTAACCCTTTGGAACCACTAGGTTCAAACATTGCCAGCATCTCCTTGCACGAGTTGACTCTAGCCCTTTTTTGCGGTTCTGTCATTTTGTGGGGTACTTATTTGGCAGAGATTTTTCAGAATTTTAAATGTTGATGAATAATTGTTTCCACATTTTCAATCATTACACTGACATCTCAACTTATTACATGAACAGTGCTATGTGCACTTTCCTTAACGAGCTCCCAAAGAGCAGCAATGGTTCTCTTGTTCACAGCATCCTTCAGTCTTCCTGCATGAAGCCGATCTTGAAGCTCTGCCATCTCTGAATTTCTGCATCCATCCCATAACAGTGTCATATGAACAGGCATAATTTCCAAATGCTTGTGATAAGTCATGAATTTTTTTTTTTGCATTATCCCCAAGCTGCATCTTTGTGAAAATGCAAATCTTTTTGTCTTTAGTAGGCTTTATAGCAACAATGCACAGATTTCACACACTGAACTTAGGCATTGCCAGTGAAAAGAGAAATGATAATATGGCCTTTATTTTTAACAAGTCATGACAAGCTTTCAAACAAGCCACAGCTTGTTAACTTTGGAGGAATGAATGTCAACTGCTGTTATATATTTCAGTTTCAGCAATTCCTTAAATATATTAAACAAATATGTTCTAAATCCAAAAAAAAAAATGGAGAGATTTGATTGAGATCTACACTTTGATATCTACGTCTTCTGCAACATTTTTCTGTATAAAACATCTCTTCAAAGTTAGGGAGCTTTGAATGTGATTTTCCTATCACATATTATGGAAGAACACCAATACTTTTGGTAATATAATGATAGAGTACAGCCCTTCAATCCACATTTTTTTAAAAGTTACTTTTCAATTCCCAGGAGATAGATGAAAAGAGCAATTTAACAATGCATGACAAACCATTATATTAATTGTCATAAAAATTGTTAATATGTTTGTATGAATTCTGGTTGCAAATGAGCAAGGTTATTATATTAAACTATAAAATGGCTAGTACAGAAGTACCATTAATAAAACTTGTTTGCAAGGTAGCATTGTATTAGGTAGCTCAAAAGCATCTGGAATGTAGCTAACTCAATTGGGCCTGTCATGAACAAGAACTTGGACAGTTCTTGTTCTTTCAGTCTATGTAACTTGTTAAAAGTGTACTTCAGAATGATAACTTCTAAACTTTTTTTTTTAATGTTTGCATACATAAAACATAAGAAAAAAGAAAATATATATTATTGTGTAGTATTTGTTAGAGTATCTTCCAGTCAGTAGGAGTGCTCAAAAGTTAGCTCAAGTGTGAGGAGCATGCACAGGGATATATAGAAAAAGATAGGACTGTGAATTGTAGGAACATAGTAGCAGGCACGGAGTCTGAAGAAGCCATCAGGGATGCATGATGAAACATGTTATGGGAGAGCACATAATGATGCATAATGTTTTATTTTATTTTAATGTGCTTTAAGGGTATGATAAGTGTAAACTAATTGTAAGGAAATGTTAAAATGTTGAAAGAAACTAGGCTCATTCCAGGTGAAAGAGGGAGATGAGATGAAGTCACTTAAGGAAAAACAGACAGCTGAGCAGAGGCTCTGAAAATATTAAATTAAAAGCCAGTGCAGAGAGACTTCCATACTAAATAGTGAAAGGATGGGAGATAATGAAAAAAGCGACAAGCGATGGCACGATAAGGAACATGTGCTAATGTCAAAGCCAGGAATGAAGATTTACAAACTTTATAAGTAACTTTGTAAGTCAACTTTGAAAGTAATGAAGAAGTTAGGCAAAGGAGTCAGCAACCTCCTCTGAACAGTATATTATGCAGGGAGAGACTCCATTGGTTTGGCCATGTTGCCTATATGGATAGCTATAGATTAGCGAATAGGGTTATGAACAGTGTGCCTAAAGACATCAGAAAGAGGGGGAGACCAAGGATGCGGTGGGCAGACAATGTCAAACAGGACCTTGTTAGAATTGGTGTGCAGAGGAGAGATCTTGCAGATATAACTCAGGCCAGATATGCTTGGAGAACTAAATTGTGTGGTTCATGAACTAAACTCTGTAGCCCATGGCTACTTGAGGAGGAGAAGGATGTATACATGGGTGAATAAATTTTTTTTTTAATTTGTGCACCTTAAGGCTGTCTTGTGGCCAAGTGGTTTGTGCACTTGGTTGCAAATCTAACGGGCCTGGTTCGAGCCCCGGGTAATGCATGGATGTATGCGTCATTTTTCTGCTGAGGTCCTGCCATCCTCTCATATCTTCAACTATGGCATATAAACTGACAGGCTCCTGTCAAAACCCTGTGGCAAGCAGCTGCTTCAGGGGGCATTTATTTCATTTATTTTATAAAAAGATGTTTGTTGTGATTGTCTTAAACAATATAAATAAGATACAGTGTAATAGTGGGACTTAAAACTAATAAATTAAGCCGTGATATAATATCATCATTATTACTCCTTCTAAGAATTAAAATAAGGAATTTTGTTATTCTTAAACTGTAGCATTTAAATCAAGGGTGCACAAACTTCTTTTTCGCACTGGGTCAAGTAGAAAAATATGTTTGCTGTGAGACAATAATTGAGAAGGGGGGGGGGGGGCAATAAAAAGAAAAAAAAAAACTTTTATTACCTTTTATATGTCTTATATTAAAGTTCATTTTAACATCAAAACTGAATGAATTGGCTTGTCAAAGCAGTATGTAAAGGATCGGACTGGACACCAAAAAACAGTTGCTGAATATTCCTCAGCTTCAATGACATTGTAGCTAGTTGTATGATGCTATTCAAATTTTCATCTTTATCTTATTAAAATACAATTCACTTTAGTAGAGCCAGATTAAAATATTTTATATTTTCTGATTTTCATGCAGGCCAAATGAAATTGTTAAATGGGATGTGGTTTAAATAATGGAGTCCTATTTACATTGATGCCTCTAAGTTAGTCCTAATATATCAAATGGTAAATCCAGGACTGAAAAAAAAAATCATGTTAGCCTAAATAATAAAAAAAAAACATTATCTTAATGCATATAAAATCTCTAGGAACATGGGCAAATATTAGTGCATTAATAAATGTTTTCGTGGAAAATTTTTCCCCGACGTGCAGGTTTCTAAACCAAGTCTCTCCAGAAACATGCCAGAATGTTCTAAGACCACCTAACTAATGTCAGCTCCTGTGTTTACTTCCAGTTAGTTAACTGGAATCTGAAAATTTTAGTCATCGACATCACAAAATGTATGGGGTGTAGATGTAAAAAGGAGTTACTGCGTAATAAACAGGGTGTCTTCCCATAATCACAGATAATTAATTGCACTTGGAGTAAAATTTAGGCAGAAGAATTTGCAAAAAATATATTCCAGTAAATTTTCATGTATTTCATAAGGCATACTCTTTTTGATTTACAGGCTTGTTTCCACGGTATATTTTTCAGTTAATTATTTGTCACTAATAAATCATGAGATATTTCCTTTACTCTCCAACTTATATCAGACCTCGAGCAATTTTTAAAAGCTCAACAGTTATTAAATATCTAGTTTACATGGATACTAATAAAGTTGTGTGGATAAAAGCTTGCTGTTTGCAGGTGGTACTTTACAGATAGAACTTTTCCTATCTGCACAGAACTGTAGTCATATAAGTATCTTACATAGGGTAGGGAGACTGTAGGGTGCAGAAGCCTGCAGTTTTGGTTTTCTTCTTATAATTATTTTAATTACTTTAGCAGATTACATTTTTCCATAAACCATTTGGGAGTTGGGATGGAAATCTGTAATTTCTAGGTTCAAATCCCAAATGCACCCACACAGATTTTTCTCTGTTAATCCCCACCTGCTTTCAGTGAGAAAGAGGTTGTCATCTGTCAGATGAGATATTAAGACATGGTTGTCTTGTTCAGGAGAGCTTAACCATAGGTTTCCAAGTCTCCCAACAGGTGTCCATTGTATCAGCCAACCTTCTCCAAGTTATTGCAGTTTTTGTGCTGGCCATTTAGCCTACTGTGTTTATAAAAGTGCCATTCACATATAAAACAATCCAATCCATAATGCATGTCAATTAACTGCAGAAAAGCTATTCATGAGTGTTTCTTATCACTCTTTACAAATAACATAATTTATAAACATTGGTTTCTATAGGAATTATTTTTAGCAATTGAACTTTTTCCTGAAGCTGGGTTGTTTTTGCTCCTATACATATAAAAGAAATATTGTTGATCTATTAAGTTTCCTACTTCTGAAGCATACTTAGCAGCCACTTTATTACATACAGTTCCATGTCATGTTAATATACTTTGTTACACAACTCAGCAACTTAAGTCAGCTTTTTTATAAAAAAAATGTGACCGGAGATAATTTAAAGATATCAAATCCACTGCAATCACGATTTTCAATAATATTGGTTCAGTATTCAAAGAGTTATGGAAACAAATATTAACAGCAACAATGCGACTAAAAATATAAAGTAATTTAAAAAAAGGCAAAACGAAAGCAACCTTTACTAACAAGTGTAAGAGTATTTTTGGTAGTTGCGTAATAAATTAGGGTATGTATCCTCTCAGATCTCCTACTGTGGCATATAAACTGACAGGCTCCTGTCAGACCTCTGTGGCAAGCAGCTGCTTGAGGGGGTATTTATTTTTATTTTATTTTAAATTTTTGGCAATTTTGAATGATCTTTTGCCAAATTAGCAAATTTGCTAAATGTCTCCATAACTATTTAGCTTTCTTAACTCTTTAGATACTGAATGTATACTATTGGAAATAAAAATTTAAATATTTTTCATCGGGATCTTTAAATTATTGTGTCAAATTTTTTCACAAAAAGCATATATAAAAAAGTTACCGAGTTCTTTATCTAAATTACTAATGACAAACATTTGAACTATACCTAATAAAAGTAACTGCTGTGTATAGTCGCTACAGCAGTTTTAAAATAAGTTGCTGAAACTCCAAAAATGTTTCCTTCAATTACCTCAAGGCAGGTATTGGCAGGATCAAAAGTAAATACATAGATAACCTGCATGCATAAAATTAAAAAAAATAATTTGGCACAAAGCATGAGGGTAATTCGTCAAAAGTACCAATCTGAGGATCATCAGTATCAAAAATTATGACTACAACCATCAGATTTGATGTCCTGTACCAAGTAAATTGCTAGTTTTTCGATCTTTATTTCATTTGAAAATCTATTAATGTTCCTACTTGAGACTGCAAATTAATTTATGGTACATTAATAGTTTTGTGATGTTAATTATTGTTTTACTTTAAAATAAAACAGAAATTCGGATAATACGAAACCATTGCATAATGCAGGTTATACATAGTGTGCCTGCCCTGACTGCCACTAATCTTTACTACCCTTGCATGAAGTCAGCAGCAGCTACCAGTAATAAAACGGTCACCAGTGACCAAATGCTGTGGTGTTAAGCAGACAGAACCCTACTTTTATTGATAGTTTTTCGACTTTTATTTCGCCTGGAAACAACGATTCTATTTGTTCAATTACTATTTGATTTAGGATGCATTAATAATTTTGTGATGTTCATTGTTTAATTACTGAAAATAAAACTGAAATTCGAATCATACGACATCCCACAACAAGGGCTATGGAGTGCCTGCCACAATAGCAGCCCTACTCTCGATTGTTGAGTGCAGCATTCACCACGGTCCCTCGCCACAAATCCAAAATCAGTTCCTCCATCCCGCTTTACTTTTCCAATATTGTTTCACATTTCACTGCTAATTGTAAACCAAATTTCAACAATTGTAAAGCAAAACTTCGGGAACGTACTATATGTGCAGTTTATTTGTTTATAAGCCATTATAAATCATATCACATTATGATTTATAATACAATTACATACATTCAGTGGTAACAGTAATATGATTCTGCTGCTGCATGTTGTCAGCAGCAACTACCAGAAAATAATAGTCCCCAGTTACCAAACGCTGAAGGTTAAATAGACGAAATCCTGCTGTCTTTCTGATCTCTATATTTTGCAATCAATGGTTTAATCAGAATTCTTCGACTCATTAATCATATTAGGTTGCATTCATTGTTTTATGTATTTATTAACTTAAACCATATTAAAATATCGCATGTCACACATTCCCTGCCGCTTCGGTAAAGCACTGGTACCATCTGACAAACTGCCAACCACATCATATCAATCAATTCATGATTAATTGCTTTAAATTGTTCATTAATGGATTAGTATTCAAATATAATATCGTATTTTTAATCGTTGTAGTTAAAATGAGACGATACTCAGAACTCTGTGTGAATCCCTGTGAAAATGAGATAAGAGTTTTGCTTTGTTGCATCTGTCTTGTATGTAGAAATTGAACTTTTTGTTTATAGAGATAAATTAAAAATTATCTTTGTGTTGGCTAAGTACTGAAGAAATATTACGATTTCCACTTCCCAAATCTCCCTAAAACTATAATTACACCTTTTAGCAGTGGAAATTTTTTAAAATTCCAAAATTTCAAACAAATATTCCATATTGCAAATGATGTATTTATAGTAGAAATTTTAGTGGTGGAATGTGAAGGTCATGAAATTTCCATCGCCAACGAGTTGGTGCTTTTAGGCACAGGACAATGAGAAAATGCAACTTTTTTGTTTTTGCAAATAATGTTTGTTTATAGAGATAAATGAAAAATTCTGTTTGGATTAGAAAGAAATCGATACAATATTATGATTCACACTTTTGGAATCTTTCAAACACTGTAATTGCGTCCTTTAACAGTGAAAATTTTTTCAAAAGAATATTGCAAACGATGAATTTATGCTAGAAATTTTGATGGTAGAATGTGAAATTCATGAAGTTTCTATTGGAATCAATGAAAGTGATAATTAGAAGTATCATTTTTTAGTTGGCTTGGTACCAATGAAATATAATTTGAATTTTTCAAATAATTAGTAGTTTTAATATATATCATTACAGATCACTAAATATGGAAACAGCACAGCTGTTAATAACTTTTGGAAATATGATAAAAAATTTAAGTGGTAGCATTTCAAGTGCTATTCCACTGAGTGCAATAATCTACTCACTTTAAGAGAGGTGTGGGAAATGCAACTTTTTAAATTTAAGAAAAGGCATATTTTTTATATTGGTATAATTACTATTCGCATTTTCCACAACTTCAAATTAAACTTTTAAGAAGTGAAAGAGTAGGTAAAGGAAAAACTTCATTCTCTTTGAATACGTGTTATGTCAGTGGAAGCTAATTTCGAAGCTGCATAACTTCTGAAATAATTTATGAAATTTATGGGAAAATGTCACTCAAAATGAATTAAAGATCGCAATTAAGTCTATTTAAATCCCGATTTTCTACAAGATTCGGTTGGTATTTATAAAGTTATTAAAGTTTTAATATTTCACATGAGCAATGCACAAGCTCAAAAATGTCAAATTACATAGCTTTTCAAATATACATCTATAATATTAAAAGGCTTGAAATTATGATTTTCACTTCAAATTTTCTGCAGTAAATTCTAATGTGTGCCATTGTTTATATCATACGTCATTGACATGTTAAATTTATCCTGCCATGGTTTTTCATAGTTTATTTTGCACGCCATAGTGCTTCAAAACTCATCTCTTGGTTTTTACCTGAAGTTAGTGATAATGCCTTATGTTATTAATAAGCCCTTAATGAACCACAGTGAATAAATTAGTGAACCAACTAAAGCGCGAGAAGAAATTAGGAGTGAAATAGTGAGGTAACACTGAAAAAATACAGTGAGGATGAAGGAACTGATTTTGGCTTCACCACGATAGATTTCAATGTATGGTAGGAGAAGCTGTGTAAGCGGCCCACCTGTGTCGAGGAAAGACATGGAGTCTCGAGTATCGTAATGTTTCAATTACAATGATTAAATGATTTAAACATTAATTAAATAATTATAATGGCTTATAAACAAATAAACCACACACATACTACATTGCTGAAGTGTATTGCAATTATTGTAGTTTGTTTTACAATCAAATCAAAAGACCCTACCAAGTCTACTGGTTAGCATACCTGACTGCTAAGACCAGAATGGGCATGTCCTTGTGTTTGTATGTATGTTGAATGAAAAATCAGGACTAGCCTAATACAGCTTCTAGGTCATCTCTTTCCTTTTGTGTAAGGAAGTACCTCCCTTTTTATAAAAAAAAAATGAACAATGAAATAGTGAGTCAATAGTGTTAAAGTAAAGCGAGAACAGAGGAACGGTGTTTCTCGCTAGTGCTCGACGTTTGGCGAGGGACCGTGGTGAAACCCGCACTCTGCGATCGAGAGTTAGTTCTGCTATCGTGGCAGGCACTCCGTAGCCCAAGACGTGGAATGTCATCGCATTATCCAAATTTCAGTTTTAATATCATTAATAAAACAATGAACATCCCGAAATTGTTAATGCACCCTAAATTAATTAGCAATCGAACATGCAGGATCTTTGTTTCCTAGCAAAATAATGATCGAAAAACCAGCAATAAAAGCAGGGTTCTGTCTGCTTTAACCACACAGCATTTGGTTTCTGGGGAGTTTTTTTCCCGATAGCTGCTGCTGATGGTAGGGGAAGCAAAGGTTCGCAGCAGTCCTGGGCAGGCATGCCGCAACCCACGTTGTGCGATGGTTTCTTGTTTATCCGAATTTCTACTTCAATTATACAACAATAATTAGATATCAAAAAATGTTAATGCACCATAAATTAATTCATAATCAAACAAGTAGGGTCGATTAAGAGATTTCCAAGCAAAATAAAGATAAAAAAAGGAACTAGTAATGAAAGTAGTGGTTCCATTTGGTCATTGGGAATTGTTTTATTTTACCGGTAGCCGAGTGGCTAGGATCGTTCAGTCGGTAGCACGCCAGACTCGTGAATTTACAATTCCCATGTTCGAGTCCCACCTGGGCTGAGATATAACACTCACCCTGCCCTCGGTCATCAGTAGGAGTCACTGATGGGCTTTAAATGGGCCCTGTCCGTCGGATTGGATGTAAAGCCGTGGCGCTGTGTGCGAGAGATCCTCCTTCATTGTTCATAATTTAGCTGTATTTTAATTGTTTTCCTATTCTTTGCGATTCATATATATATATACACAGACTGTTTAATCATTGTTCTACTGTACTCCCATATTATCTATACCCACCTGAAGTATATTGTCGCCCTGGCAATGTTGCCAAGGGACCCACGACACAGTTGTTAATGAAGAAAGACGCAGTTAGGATACATATAGAAGCTCCCCCATAAAGTCCCATGGACCAAAAAAGAAAAATCACTGTTTTATATCTAAAACACTAAACTGACAACACTTTTTTAACACAATCCTGTTACACGTCTGTGATATTACGGGTTACTTTTAAATGTTAACACTTATCCACGTAAAGAAATTATAGTAATAATTGCATTTATGGCCGTTTTAGAATAGTGTATATAATTTAAATTATATGTTTAAATTATATACACTATTATATACACTAATTTGTTTAATTTTATTTTTTGGATTAAGATTTTTGGGGTGGGGGTGTCTCGTACCTCCCACTTCCCTGACATAATTGTACTTAAGACTTTTTTTTTCATTTTTTAAAGGAAGGTATTTCCCTACACAAAGGACGAAGATAACCTAGAAGTTATGTTAGGCTTGTTCTAGTTTCTCATACAGCATACAAACACATGCGCAAGGACATGCCCCACTCTAAGCAGTCAGGTGAGCTAACCACTAGACCAGGTAGGGATAATAACCAATTTTTAAATACTTCTGAAACATAGAGGGAAACGTTATACTGTGTTGAAAATACAATATCATGACCACAATTTTTACCTTTTCCTGCTCAATTGCGTCATTTTTCCTAGATTTTGGCCTGTAATGGTCTAAGAACACCTCGAAGAATAATAATAGATTTTATTACTTTGTGACAAGTTACAATTGTGATGAATTTAGAAAATCTACATGCAACAACAGAATAGGTCCCATTATAATACAACATACCTATTTCTCTGTACTCACTAAATACTAGATGTGTACTGTAGCAGCTAAGCTGAGAACAAATAAATAATTTAGCTGACACTGGTAGTGCCTAATATATTGTTTTTGGGTATCTTTCGCATGTATAAAAAGAATGCAAATCACGTATATTCGTTCTAACCCCACTCTCATGGCAGAGGAATAATGTGCTGTTTTCAAAATCATTTTTAATCAAATCTTTCTTTTCAATTGTTTTCCAACTACAAAATGATTATAAAAGTTAAATATATTCCAGCATTCATAACTCTTTGAATACTAAACAAATATTGTTTAAAATAGGAATATATAGGGATTTTATTAATATCTTTCTCTTTGGACATATTTTTCCTTAAAAATGACATTGAAGTAATTATTGAGCTCTGAATGTGATTTTCTATTCAGATAACATAGAACTGTTGCCATTTTTCTGTCCTGTATCTATATATAATAGGGTGTGGGGGTGGCTCAGTCGGTAGCGTGCTAGGCTCGTAATCTGCAGATCCTAGGTTCGAGTCCCAGCTGGGTCAGCATTGAGATTTATCTCTGCAAAACTTCCAGCTTTGCTCACGGTCAGTAGGGGACACCGATGGGATTGGACAGGTCGCTGTCCGTTGGATGGGACGTTAAGCCGTGGCCCCATGTGTGGGAGAATCATACCTGTGCATGTTAAAGAACACACTTGATTACCTTGACGGGAGGCTACCATCTGTCTCCTAACAGCTGTTCCAGTGGGTTCCCTCCCCCGAGCCTTCAGGGGAGGGAATTATTAGCCATTGTGACCATTTAGCCCATTGTGTGCAAAAAAGTGCCACTCATAGGTAAAACAACCCAACCCAATCAATATATAATACAGGGCTTTTTTTTTTTCTTGAGGATATGCAGGTATGCCCCTTATCCCCACCTGTTTTTATCATATGAAAATAAATTATGATCTTTTAGTTCAAAGTTCGCTAATAAAATATTTTTAACATACAGTTGGTGATATTTTTCTTTGTTCCATTTCCAACTGGACTACAATTCCACAGTGTCGACACCAAAAGCAAAAAGCGAAATAGATATTCCTCAGAACGCAAGACTCAAATTTGTAGTTTGTTACACAGCTTTTCTAAAGTGATTTTCGTAATTTTGTTTTGTAATATTAATTTGTACTTTCGTTCTAACTTCCCAGTAACTAAAATGATAAACATGTATTTTAATATAATTTAATTTAACTTCTTTCATGTGCTTGGACCATTTTCCCCTGACTCTCAAAATAACATTGTTGCAAGGCCATGTATCCCCACATTTTTTCCTAGAAAAGATGCAATGTATAATAATACTAATTTCCAATAATGTTCGATTTAAAATGTATAGAACTATTTTCACTTATAGATGAGGAAACATCAAGTACAGATCGTCGATCCCCTTCAATGATTCAAAAACGTTGAGTTCCAGTTCAGTGATTTGCAAACAGATTACCAGAGCAACATTCTGATTTAATAGCAATTGCCAGTATCACTATATGGCTGCTGTGTGCAGTCCATGGTTATACCCAAAAATAACCTGAGAATATCGCAATGCTATTAATAAAGCGTTAATGAACAATCCTACATAATTAAACCAATGAAAGTATATAATGAAGAAACTAACAGTGAAATAGCGAAGTTATATTGAACAAATACAGTGGGGATGGAGGAAACGTTTTTGGCTTCATGGCATCTGCGATGGAGTTTTTCATGCTGCTGATTACGGCGGCAAACACACCACAGCCCGTTTGGTAAATCGATGATTATTTATTACTTTTATATTTTAATTAATAAAAGAATAATTAACATCAGAGGACTGCTAATGTACCCTTATTTGATTAGTAACCAAACAAGTAGGTTCATTGTTTCTTGGCGAAATAAAGATCGAAAAACTAGCAATAAAAGTAAAGTTTGGTCTGCTTTAACCCCACAGCAGAAGCTACCAGTAACGAAAGGTGAATTACTCTTTTAAGCAGTTTGGTCACTGGGAACAGTTTTTTACCAGTAGCTGCTGCTGACAGCATACGACAGGAGAAAAAAGCATCACGGTAATCCTGGGCAGGCATGTCGTAGCGATTATTTCATATTATCCGATAATTTTAATTAATAAAACAATTAACATCACAAAACTATTAATGCACTATAATTAATAATCGAACAAGCAGGATCATTAATAGGTTTTCAAATGAAACAGTGACCAAAAAACTAAAAAAATTACCTGGTACAAGCCGTCAACTCCGATAGGCCACCAGTTTTTTTTACAAAATTGCAATTACTTGTTTTATGACTCGCAAGTTCTTTTGCAATGAGTTACATATTGCCCTACATTTTACCTTGGTATAAATTCATTAAAAAAAAACACGTAACATTATTAAATCAACATAATTTAACAAAAACATTTAGCAATTAAAAATTGAACAAAGTACCTCTATCTAGCACGATACACGCTATACAAAATATTTCAATGACACTTTGATAATGCCAGTTTTTTCCTTTTTTAATACAAAAGACAGTAAAATATTATAGGGTAGCATATGAATATGAGTTTATATCTGAAAGCACAAAAATGTAACAGTGAACAAAAAGCAATGAACTCAGACTAGTTTTCAGATCCAAATGTTTGGAAATTTAAAATCCGAAATTTCGCAGACTATAAAAAGAAAACTCCATTTCAGTGATTCCAAAAGTGGTTGCAATGTAATGCCTATCGACCTTTGGGGGGGGGGGGATAAGAGCCCCCAACGTCGAGCTGCAGAACATTCACAGTCTCGCAAACGTCTTTCAAACGTAAGGCAAAACGCTATGTTTGGAAATTAAAAGCAGAAAAGTCACAGTCTATAAAAGACAGCTATGTTTCACTTCTTCCAAAAGTAAATGTAAAGTAAGCGGAACACTCCCCAAAAGAGCAGGGTAAAGAACCCCCAATTTTGAAAAGCCTTCCATCACTCTGCGCTTGCTTGGAAACTCGAAAGCCCTTCGTTCGTAACGCACGTCAGCCAGACTGTTTTACAAACACCATGCATTCAAAGAGACAAATATTCCTTGCAAAGAACGGAAAGAGAGCAGAAACGTAAATTCACCTTTCATTAGCCTGAACTTCGAATGAGATCTAAAAGGAAATTGTACTCATAGAGTGCGCTGCTATCATATACAAGGGGGTGTTATAAACAATTAACACTCTCTAAGTTCCCGGATTATATTATACTCTCCGAAAACAAGCTACGACTGCAAAAACAAACCCTGTTGTAAACGAGCAATAATAAAGGGGTAATATAAGACACGTGCACAGACATCTGTCACTGCTTAGGACTATTCTCTGGTGAATTATGATACTCACCACGTATCTTGGGTGTAGAATTAGCTGCACATGCAAATTCGTGTGCACTGCGAATAGGGAACTCTTCCTCTC
This sequence comes from Ryuthela nishihirai, assembly GCA_038380435.1. Lineage (NCBI taxonomy): Eukaryota > Metazoa > Arthropoda > Arachnida > Araneae > Heptathelidae > Ryuthela > Ryuthela nishihirai. The sequence goes on along the minus strand of JAWZYU010000146.1, from coordinate 110,535 downwards.
TGCATCTTAAGAATCCAAGGTTTTAGCAAAATATTTTAATTACAGCTCTTCATCTGATTTTCGAGATTTGGCCGATTCGAGATTTGGCAAGAGAGATTAAGCAACAATCAGTTCTTTGTATTGCTAAATAAAAAAAAGTGTTTCTTGAAAATTTACAGGCATTTGCAAATATTTCTTGTAGAAATGAGCTATTTCGTTCCAGAGCTCTGTAAATTGTAAAATATACATCTATTCTAGAAAAACTAAAATGGTGATTAAAAAGTATGATGAATTAGGAAATATAAACTAAATATGAATAGAATAATAAAATGAACAAAAAGAAACTAAAAAATATATCTGACAACACCTTGACTTATTTTTAATATAAATACATAATCCATATTGTCATTGAAACGAAATTCAAAGTGAGTGCATAATAAATACACAGATTACCTGTAGAAATAGATTTCGACATTAGTTAATACTTCTGAAAAAAAATTATCGCCGACACGGTGTGGAATCGAACCTGCAACTCTCCAGATTCATGCCAGAGTGCGCTACCATTACACCACGCATCGGACGAGAAAATCTTTCAGAATAAGACCTTACAAATCTTTCACCGAGATGTGGCGGATCTGGCACCATCTATACTTCAGGAGAGACCGCCGGGTCGGCGATAATTTTTTTCAGAAGTATTAACTAATGTTGAAGTCTATTTCCACAGGTAATCTGTGTATTTACTATGGATGGATCTTTAATAATAAATGCTTGAACGTGATTGACCTTCTCATTAGCATCTAAATCAATAGCAACAATTGGAAAAGTTGCCTCTCCTGAAGTATAGATGGCGCCAGATCCGCCACATCTCAATGAAAGGTTCATAAGATCTTATTCTGAAAGATTTTCTCATCCGATGCGTGGTGTAATGGTAGTGCACTCTAGCATGAATCTGAAGAGTTGCGGGTTCGATTCCTGCCATGTTGGCGATAATTTTTTTCAGAAGTATTAACTAATGTCAAAGTGGATGTGCCTTTGAATGATTGCATGAAGTTATAAGGTTAGAAACATGTAATGCTTGAGATATTAAACATTTAGAAATTCATGAGGATGAAAGTAATCCATGGGCAATCTTCTTTATCCCAGAAAAATGTTTATAGTGGGCAGAATAATTTAATAACGGAAGAAGTGATATTGCTAATGAAGCGAGTAAAAGTTCAGCCACTACGTTGCTGATCATAGGATACATGTCGATGCAACAAATCGAAATAAATTTTTAAAAACACATTTCAAAGAATGGGTGGATAAGCATTAGTTCAGATAGTCTGCACTTCACACCTTCTAACTTTACTTTTGTGCACTTATAATTTTTTGTGCAATAATTACAGGCTGTTGCCCTGGTAATGAGAAATAAGTGAATTTCATAAATGTAGATTTTTCACTATGAATTTTTAGTGCACTGTTGATCTACCATCAATGGAATTGTTTTACCTCTGAGCGACATATTTTGAACATAGTGAGATGGGTGTTGGCTGAATCCGTAGCGCGTCTAGCTCGTAATCTGTAGTATTCAGATTCGAGTCACACTTGGGCCAGCATTGAGATTTATCACCATTAAACACATATTCTGCCCTCGGTGAGGAGACACTGATGGTCTTGAAAAGCCACCATCCGTAGGATGGGAAGTTAAGCCGTGACTCTGTCTTCTCTAAGCCCTTTGCAACTTGTTTTCGTTAGTCCTTTGTATGCCAAAAAGTGCAACTCACAGGTAAAACAATCCATACAGTGAGCTAAATGCCTAAAACACGATGACTCCCGTACGGGCATACCGAGATTGGCGACTGCCGGTAGTCGATAAACGTCGATCGTTTATTGGGGACGGGGAGGCCAATTTTGGATTGCTTGGAAGACAGAAAGTGGTCGTTGTAGTACGGGTATTTCAAAATATTATCAAGATCAAACTTAATCGCTAATAAGTAATAACTATTTACCTCAGCATTCCTTAAGGCAATAAAGTAATGGAATAAGCATTTTATAAAATAATATGGTTTAAGAAAACATATCAAACTTATTTTGCTTCGCCTGAAAATTATGAAAGTGGCACTTTGTATAGAAGTCAGCAATTTCTGACTGTGGTATTTAATAATCAATGAATTACAGATTTCTGAAATCATAATACACTATGTTGAAAAAGTATCCAGACACTTCCATGTTATGTGAATGGAAAACCACTTTCAAAACTCTCTCAAGTTGAAAATAAACCTTTTACCTAAAAACTGTTATTGGTGAAAAATTGTAGATGTCACTCAAATCTCTCTAAATATATTTCCCGTAATATTCATTTAATATTTAAAGAATGAATGGAAGCTGAAGCATTTATCTTCAACTTTTGACACTTGTGGAAAAATATTTCGATAGATAAAATGCAACTCTTGTCACAATTTGTTCACTAACATAAAATATCTGATATTTCTAGGATGATTTCTTAAGATTTCATCAATTTGGAAGCAATGTGACAGTGTCGTCTGCAGTTAAATGGTCCCGCTTCAAATGACTCTTTAAATATTGATCGAAGATAGTTGAAAACTGACAGTCATGTTGCCTCCAAATTGTATGACAATTTTTTAACATTTCATCAAACTTCAGATATATATGTTAGTGAACAAATTGTTAAAAGAGTTGTGTTTTATCTACCGAAGTATTTTTTTACAAGCGTCAAAAGTTGAAGATAAATGCTTCAGCTACCATTCATTCTTTAAATATTAAACAAATATTGCAGGAAATATAGAGAGATTTATTACTCACTTAGCATAAGGTGGGCATTTACACTGTTGCGTCACACCGCATGACTTATGACGATTGAGCGAGGTATAAAGCTCTTACCATTGACACTTAGATCTGAGCCATGATGATGCCAAGTTCAGTATAATGGCAAAACGCGTTGCTGTGGAGGTATATTGTGGAGCCTGCACTGGACTTTTACCTTTACTGTTTTAAAGTTTAAATGTTTAAAGTGCAGTTTAGTTATTTAAAGTTTTGGAATTGCTCGGTAGAGTTTGAGAGTGGGAAGTAATGTTTGCAATGTTGAAATATGAACATGAATACTATCAATGATCTACAAATTGATTAATTTGTTAAAACATCATTTTGACGTTAGGATGAATATCTTGATCCTTCTATACGAGCTTTAACATATTACAACAACCAGTGGCAGTCAGCAATAAAATATCTTCAATATTAGACATATTGCAACTAACTATGATAATAACTAATAGCTAATGCTAGTTCATCGACTACCTACAACTGGATGAAAGACATGACAGTTAAAAGCACGAAGGATCACCTGAACTCATCATGAGGGAGTTACATCATTTACCATTGCTTCGTAATGTTTGTGAAAATACAATCTGCAACCGTGAACATCATATAGCAGACTTTAACAACCGATAGATTGATAACCAAATGCCGTTGTTCCAGCCACTACATCGGGTCAGGGGCATAGCCATGGGGGGATAGGGAGGGAGGCTCCCCCCCCCAAAAAAAAGTAACTCGGAGTTGGCAAAATTCAAAGCAACTTCGTGAAATCTAGTTGAGTAGTGAAAATTTGTAATTTTTTTTTTGGAAAATTAAGGGGTGTTGTCAAAATCAAGGCAACTTTGCAAATCTAATGCAGTTTGGAAAATGGAGAGATGGCAAAATTTAGAGCAGCTGGGAAAATTCCCACTGCTCTAAATGCCACTTGGTAAAATACAGGTAAGTTGCCACTTGGTAAAATACAGGTAAGTTGGCAAAATCGGGACAACTTGGGAAAATCTTAGGGAGTTGGCAAAATTCGGAGTGACTTGGTAAAATCTTGTGGAGTTGGTAAAATCAGGGGAACTTGGCAAAATCTTGGAAAGTTGGCAAAATTTGGAGTGACGGCAAAATTGTGGGGAGTTGGCAAAGTTTAGGCGAGATGTGAAATTTTGGATTTTTATCGGAAAAACTATGGCGAGTTGGCAAAATCTAGGAGAGTTGGCAAAATCTAGGGGCAGTTGGCAAAAACTAGTGGTAGTTGGAAAAACTAAGGACAATTGGCAAAATTCGTAGTAATTTGGCAAAATTTTGGAGTTAAAAAAATTCAGTGAGAAGTAAAAATTGCAATCTGTTTTCTGTAAAATTATGGCATGTTGGCAAAATTGAAGCAACTTCGCAAATCTTAGGGGAGTTGGCAAAATTTAGAGCGACTTTGCAAAAAATCAAGCGTGATGTAAAATTAGGATTTTTTTTTTTGTAAAATTGTGGCGAGATGGCAAAATCTAGGGCAGTTGGGAAAATTCGAATCCACTTGGTAAAATACAGGTGATTTGTGAAAATTGGGATTGTTTTTGTGAAATTAAGGAGAGTTGGAAAAAATCGAGAAACTTGGCAAAACTGGAAACCACTTGCTAAAGTACAGTAAAGTTCTAAAAATTGGGATTGGTTTTGTGAAATTAAGGAGAGTTGAAAAAACCAAGAACTCTTGGCAAAATCTAGGGTAGTTGGCAAAATTTGAAGTTACTTGGTAAAACACAAGGAAGTTGAGAAAATTGTGCCTTTCTTGTGTAATTAAGGAGAGTGGTTAAAATTCGAAGTGACTTCGCAAATTCAGGGAAGATGTAAAAATTGTCATTTTTTCTGTAAACTTATGGCAAGTTAGCAAAATATAGGCGAGTTGTGAAAATTGAGATTTGTTTTGTGAAATTAAGGAGTGTTGGACAAACTGAGGAAACTTAACAAAATGTAGGGCAGTTGGCAAAATTCGAATCCACTTGGAAAATACGGCAGAGTTGTGACAATTAGGATTGGGTTTGAAAAATTCTGGAGAGTTCACTAAAATCATGAAAACTTGCCAAAATCTTGGGGAGTTTGAAAAGTTTGAAATGAATCGATAAATTTAGGAGAGATGTAAAGATTAAGATTAATTTCGTGAAATTAAGGAGAGTTGTCCAAAACAAGGGAAAATTCACACTGACTTGCTACAATTCATACGAGATGTAAATATTATAATAAATTTTGTGAAATTATGGCTCATTATCATCCTCAAAGCAGCCATGGGCTACACAGGTCCAACCAGACCACGCAATTTTGTTCTCCAAGCAAGTCTGTCCTGAGCTACATCTACTGCATCTGGCCACTACACACCAATTTTAACAAGGTCCTGTTTGACATTCTCTGCCCACCACATCCTAGGTATCCCCCCCCCCTCTTTCTGAGGCCTCTAGGCACACTGTTCATAACCCTATTCACCAATCTATAATTATTCATACAGGCAACATGGCCAAACCAACGGAGTCTCTCTCTGCACAATATGCTGCTTAAAGGAAGTTGCAAACTCCTTTGCCTAACCTCATCATTAGTTACAAAGTTGAACCACCTAATGCCCAAGATACTGCGTAAGCATCTGGAATCAAAAGCATCTAGTGTCCTGTTATCTTGTTTATAAAGTGTCCAAGTTTCACTACCATACTAACCCTAGAAAGAACCAAACTATTATACAGTCTAATTTTAGTCTTAGGTGTATATGCCTATTTCTGCACACACTCCATAGATTCTTAAAAGTCCCGGCAGCAATCCCTATTCGTCTGTTAATCTCATGCCGCACATCACCATTAACTGTTACATAGCTCCCAAGATAATTAAACTGTGACACCTGCTCAAGACTGCAACCATTCAGATTAACCGAATCACAGCCTGCCTGACCAATTTTCATCACTTTAGTTTTCTCTCTGTTTATAACCAAACCTACTCTACTACCAGTCTCATCAACAGCTCGAATGAAAGAGTTCATCTCATCAACATCATTTGCCAAAAGGGCTAAATCATCAGCATAATCTAAATCAGAAATTTTCATATCTACAGTCCATTTAAGGCCAAAATCTTTCCCTTCTACTGAATTTCACATAACATAATCAATAACCAAGCTAAAGAGAAAAGGAGACAAAATGCACCCTTGTCGAACACCAGAAGTAATGCTAAACCAATTGCTACAAGCCTTACCAACTCTCACACACGACTCAGTGTTATTATAGAGAGCTTTCATAATGTTAACTAACTTGTCTGGTATACCATATGCTCTCACAATCAACCACAAATTATGACGATCAACAGAGTCGAAAGCCTTTTAGAAATCAACCAAGCGAGCAACCAAAGGTTTCTGAAACTCTAAACATTTCTCAAGAATTTGCCTAAGTGAAAATATCTGATCCACACATCCCCTACCACTTCTGAACCCACATTGCTCATCACGCAATTGACTGTCAACCAGATTCTTAATTCTATTAAGCACAATCATGGAAAGAACTTTACCTGGAACAGAGAGTAGGCTGATACCCCTATAGTTATCGCAAGAACTGCGATCACCTTTTTTGAAAATAGGGATAACAATAGCTCTGGTAAAATCCTTAGGAACCATGCCTTTATCATAAAAGATATTCAGAATTTCAGTCATCCAAGTGGTAACCGAAACATTCCCAGCTGTAAGCATTTCCGTAGTAATTTCATCTACCCCTGGGGATTTACGAAGTTTAAGTTTAGAAACAGCCAAAAGAACTTCAGATTGTGTTATAGGGCCAACATTAAAGCCACCAATGCGTCTATCATCATTGCAAACAATGGGAGTAGAACTAACTACATTGTTTAGAACATCACTGAAATGCTCAGCCCACCTAGCCATGACAGAATCCTCCCCTTCTATAACCTTACCTTGTTTATCCTTCAACCCTTGTATCCCTGTCCGTTTTCTACCACACAAAACCTTAACTATCTGGTACAGCTCTCTGCTGTTGTGCTGTCTAACTGCTTCCTCGGCTTTGTCAGCCAAACCATCAAGCCAAAGATTCTTATCAGCAGCTAACTGATCCTTTACAAGTTTATTAAGGTCTCTGTAATGCTTTCTATTAGGACTAGTAGGGTATTGATTAAGGGCATTCCTGCAGTTCTTTCTTTCCGAAATAAGCTCAAGTGCCTTATCACTCAGATAATTTTGCCTCTTCTGCTCCTTTTTTCCTAAAAGAGTACTGTTAGTGTCCAACAAGGCCTGTTTAAAATGATCCCATTCTTCCTCAACTTCAGTAGTAAGCAAACCATGACTGTCATAATGACTAAGTAACCTATCATGGTAAGCTTTGGCTATAACTGGATCTTTCAGAGCTTCAGTATTAAAAGTAAATTTTTTAACCCTAGCACAACACTTTTTAAGTTTAAGTTGCAACACACTTTTAACAAGGTAATGGTCAGATCCAATTTCAGCTCCCCTATATGCCCTGGTATCCCTAACAGAACTAGCCCATTTGCTGTTAATTAATATGTAATCAATCATATTCTTATGCAGCCCATCAGGTGAAACCCATGTGTACTTATGTGTGTCGCGGTGTTTGTAATAAGTGTTAGTTATTCTGAATCCATTGAGTTTACTTACCTGTAGGAGACGTTGCCCATTGCCATTGCAGCTACCAATACCAAAAGGGCCTATTACTCCTCCCCAAAGGGCAGAGTCAGTACCAACTTTGGCATTGAAGTCACCAAGAACAAGGGTAATATCTCCTTTCTTGACAGAATTCAAAATATCCTGAAGTTGTTCATAAAACCTATCCTTCTCATCCTCATCGGCATCCTCAGTGGGGGCATAACAGCAGATAACATTCAAGTCTTTAACGCTTGTCTGAAATTTTGCTGTAAGAAACCTTTCATTAATGCACTCATATCCTAGAAGAGCATCGCTAGCGTGTCTGCTGAGAAGCAGGCCCACGCCTTGGTGATGCTTATTGTCGTCCCTCCCTGAAAAGAGAAATTTAAGATTATTTTTAAGAATCTGACCTTTATCTGCCCATCTGGTCTCTTGCAAGCCGAGAATATCTAAATTATAACGGTGGAATTCTTGTGTGAGGACATCAAGAGAAAAAGCTCTGTGCAGAGTCTCACATTCCAACTTCCTATGGAGAGAAAATTGTTAGTGGGATGTTTAAAGAAACTATGTTTATTGAGAGAGGGAATGCCGACAATATCAAACAGCGCCCTAATCGCAGACATGGGCAAAGACCCGTTCCCCCACTACTAAAGGCTGAAGCCATCTACACTGGAAAACTTCCTCCATTGTAGAATTTGACGATGCCAATAGAAGCAAAGAGTTTAGGTGCCTGCGATGACTTCTGCTCAGGATTATCCACCAGCTGATAAACATATCCTGTGAATCTATTCACTTGTGGCTGTCAACCCACAAACAAACAGAAAACACAGCGGAAGATTTTCCCTCCACAGAAGCCCACCAGTGCAGCAAAATCAGGATCCATAATCAAGCTCAGAGCCATATATCTGTCCAGTCCAGTAGGTTTATATGGTCAGCACCAGGACCCTGTGTGATTGACCACTCCTCAGCAGGGTAGAAAAAAAAGAAAAGTAGCCATAGTTGTCCAGATCAGTAGGCCACACTAATCTGGCAGCCCTCCCCTTCCGTTCACTTCCACAAGAGAGTATCTCTTTTGAAAGGTACTAACGGTCTGTACCTCGAGAAGGCGGGGTCGGACATTAGGTGCTAGGCCTGGCTGGTTCTATGCATCAACACAGGGGATTGGTGCATAGTTCTCCTTCCAGTGACTACCTAGCTACCATTTACAGACCTAATTAAAAGATACATAAATAAAATTAATAAATACAGGGCAATAAAGCAAACTTTGCTAAATGCCACTTTAAAGAACTCTCGCTTATCGAACTGTAAAAGGCATATAGTATGTAATTAACCAAATATAAACGTATTTATGGCATATATGTATCAAACATTAATTAATAGATTCTGAAAAAAATTCATCACCGCCACGGCGGGAATCGAACCTGCATCTCTCCAGATTCATGCCAGAGCGCGCTACCATTGTACCACACGTCAGACAACGAACTCTTTCAGAATATGTTCTTATAAATCTTCTTCCTGAGACGTGACTGAGACAGCGCCATCTATACTCAAGGAGATGTAACTTTTTCAGTCATTGCATTTGATTATCAGATGTTAATGAGAAGGTCGCTAAAGCTAAGACGTTAATATATAATTAAAAATCAATCCAAAGTGAATGCACAGTACTCCCTGTTATTTCAAATTTTCAACTCTTCTTATTTATGATGGATGCTTTCTAATTTTGCTGAAGATAAAGCACATGCTTTCATTGTAACTGAGTTTAATGACTTTGTAAGCTATAATATTCACCCTACAAAATGTCTTTCTAACTATCCATAATACATTTTAACATTAAGAGTTTAAGACAAAATTATAATGAACTACTTGTAATTTTACGTAACACTAAATGTAAATTCGACTTAATACTGCTCTCAGAAATGTGGGTAAATGAGGAAGACAGACTCGTATGTTATGGATGGATACAAAATGCTTTATAACTGTATATACTCAAATATATCATGTAGTGTTTTAGACAATGTTATAATTCACAAATTTGACTTCATGCAATGAAAAATTTTGAAATTTGATTTGAAATTGATTGAAATTTGAAATTCTTAATTCAGAAGGATTGCATATATATATATATGATCACATATTTGATTTGTCTGTCTTACTATTATATAGATCTCATGATTACATTATCATTTTTTTTCTGTGATGAATTAGAGCAATTTCAAAACATTTTCAGATAATGCATATAAAAAAGATGATGTACGTTCAGGAACTTTCCAGTGTTGCCAAATTTCACACATAAGTTCCTAATAGAATCTGGATGGGCTGACATGCTCCTTGATTCTAAAAGTGAAATATTTTACTTTCGTCTATTTTGAATTTTTCTTTTCCTTTTAACATAATGTATAAATGTATTACAGTGCAATAATCACTTGTAATGATACTTATATGTGAATAAATTATTAATATTATAACTTAAAATTCTTTTTAGGTTGGATAAGTATTGATGAAATATTATGATTAGCACTTTCAGAATTTCCCAATAACTATAAATTCACACTCTAATAGTGTAAAAAAAAATGCCAAAATTAAAAAAAAAATATTGCAAATGATCTATTTAATTTGAAATTTTGGTGATGAAATGTGAAAGTTACAAATATTTTTTTGAAAACAATGAATTTTCCCCTTACCCCCCATGGTGGATGGCAAAAAACATTTCTTTTTTGTTTTAAGCTGTGTTGGGAAATGTTATGTGTAACATAACAAAATATTTTAACACTGAAGTAAAACACATTATTGGAATTTCAAAATATTAATAACGATAAAATGAATAATGGGAGAAAAATACTGTTATTTCATCATTTTCAAGGTTCTTTCTTCCAAAAAATTTGCTTTATCTATTTCTTTGTATGAAATATTCAGAAACTTAAATCTCTACCAATTTCACAGATGTACAAATTGACCTATTGTCAACAAGATGTCTCAACAACACATCCCTAAACAATTTGAGTGAAAGCAGCTGCTTTGCCACCAGTCTCGTAAGTGTCAAAGGTCTGTAAATGAATGATAGATAGGTGTAAACTGGAAAGAGATCTGTATACCAATCCACAGTGATGATTTAGCATCTACTGTCCGACCATGCCTTCTTGTGGTGCAGGCTGTTAGTACCTTTCAAAACAGATATTTTCTTTTCGTAAGGAACGGATGGGGATGGTTGCGATATCAGTGTGTCCTACTGAACTGGTCATATATGGTTATTTTTTTTTTTCTGCCCTATTGAAGAATGGTCAACTTCACAGGGTTCTGGTGCTGACCACTTATACCTACTACTGGACTGATTTATGGCTTTGAGCTTGATTATGGATCCTAAACTTGCTGCACTGTAAACTGAATTATGGCTTCTGTTGAGGGAAAATCTGATGCTGCATTTTCTGCTTGCTTGTGGGATGCCAGTCCTAAGTGAACAGAGGTACAGGATACATTGTATCATCATCCTCAAGAAGCCATTATGCTATGGAGGTCCAAACAGACCATGGAATTTAGTTCTCCAAGCATATCTGTCCTGAGTAACATCTGCTGCATCTCGCCACTGCACGCAAACTCTAACAAGGTCCTGTTTGACATTGCTTGCCCACTGCATCCTAGGTCCCCCCCCCCCCAACTTTATGAGGCCTTTAGGAACACTGTTCATAACCCTATTTCCTAATCTATAATTATCCATACAGGCAACATGGACAAACCAACGGGGTCTCTCTCTGCAAAATATACTGCTCAGAGGAGGGTGGCAACTCCTTTGCCTAACCTCTTTATTACCTACAAAGTTGAACCACCTAACACCCAAGATAAAGCGTACGAATCTAGAATCAAAAGCATCAAGTTTCCTGTTATCTTGTTTACAAAGTGTCCAAGTTTCACTACCATAACTAACCCTAGAAAGAACCAAACTTTTATACAGAGACAGTCTAAATTTAGTCTTTAGGTATATGTGCCTATTTCTCCACACTCTCCAGATTCTTAGAAGACCTGGCAGCAATCCTTATTCATCTGTTAATCTCATGCCACACATCACCAATATATATTACGCAGCTCCCAAGATAATTAAACTGTGGTACCTGATCAAGACTGCAACCAATCCAGATTAACTGAATCACAGGCTGCCTGACCAATTTTCTTCGCTTTAGTTTTATCTCTGTTTATAACAAAACCAACTCTACTAACTAGACTCATCAACAGCTGGAATGAAAGAATTGATCTCATCAACACCATTTGACAAAAGGGCTAAATCATCAACATTATCTAAAACAGAAATTTAGGTATCTCTAGAACACTTAAGGCCAAAATCATTCCCTTGCAAAGAATTTCACATAACATAATCAGTAACCAAACTAAAGATAAAAGGAGAGAAAATGCACCCTTGTCAAACACAGAAACAATGTTAATCCAATTGCTACCAGCCTTATCAACTCTCACACATGACTCAGTGTTATTATAGAGAGCTTTCATTATGTTAACTAACTTGTCTGGTATACCATATATTCTGACAATCAACCACAAATTATGATGATCAACAGAGTCGAAAGCCTTTTTGAAATCAACAAAGCTAACAACCAAAGGTTTCTGAAACTCTAAACATTTCTCAAGAATCTACCTAAGTGAAAATATCTGATCCACACATCCCCTACCACTTCTGAATCCACATTGCTTATCACGCAATTGACTATCAACCAGATTCTTAATTCTATTAAGCACAATCATGCAAAGAACTTTACCCGGAACAGAGAGTAGGCTGATACCCCTAGAGTTATCACAAGAACTGCAATCACCTTTTAAAAAATAGGGATAATAATAGCTGTGGCAAAATCCTTAGGAACCATTCATTTCTGATAAAATATATTCAAAATTTCAGTCATCCATGTGGTAAACATTTCCAGCTTTAAGCATTTCCATAGTAATTTTATCTACTCCTGCGATTTATGAAGCTTAAGTTTAGAAACAGCCAAAATAACTTCATCATCATCATCATCCTCAAGCAGCCATGTGCTACGGAGGTCCAACCAGACCGTGCAATTTAGTTCTGTAAGCAAGTCTGTCCTGAGCTACATCTACTGCATCTGGCCACTACACACCAATTTTAACAAGGTCCTGTTTGACATTGTCTGCCCACCACATCCTAGGTATCCCCCCCCCCTCCTTCTGAGGCGTCTAGGCACACTGTTCATAACCCTATTCACCGATCTCTAATTATATTCATACAGGGAACATGGCCAAACCAACGGAGTCTCTCTCTGCACAATATGCTGCTTAAAGGAGGTTGCAAACTCCTTTGCCTAACCTCATCATTAGTTACAAAAGTTGAACCACCTAACGCCCAAGATACTGTGTAAGCATCTGGAATCAAAAGCATCTAGTTTCCTGTTATCTTCTTTACAAAGTGTCCAAGTTTCACTACCATAAGTAACCCTAGAAAGAACTAAACTTATAGTCTAATTTTAGTCTCTAGGTGTATACGCCTATTTCTCCACACTCTCCATAGATTCTTAAAAGTCCCGGCAGCAATCCCTATATATCTGTTAATCTCATGCCGCACATCACCAGTATCTGTTACATAGCTCCCAAGTTAATTAAACTGTGACACCTGCTCAAGACTGCAACCATTCATAACCATTGAATCACAGCTTGCCTGACCAATATTCATCACTTTAGTTTTCTCACTGTTTATAAACAAACCTACTCTACTACCAGTTTCATCAACAGCTCGAATGAAAGAGTTCATCTCATAAACATCATTTGCCAAAAGGGTTAAATCATCAGCATAATCTAAAACAGAAATTTTCATATGTCCAGTCCATTTAAGGCCAAAATCTTTCCCTTGCAGTGAATTTCGCATAAATAATCAATAACCAAGCTAAAGAGAAAAGAAGACAAAATGTACTCTTGTCGAACACGGAAGTAATGCTAAACCAATTGCTACAAGCCTTACCAACTCTCACACATGACTGTGTTATTATAGAGAGCTTTCATTATGTTAACTAACTTGTCTGGCATACCACACGATTTCACAATCAATCACAAATCATGACGATCAACAGAGTCAAAAGCCTTTTTGAAATTAACAAAGCTAGCAAAGAAGCAAAGAGATCAGGTGCCTGTGATGACCTCTGCTCAGGATTATCCACCAGCTGATAAACATATCCTGTTAATCTATTCACTTGGGGCTGTCAATCCACAAACAAAGAGAAAACACAGCGGAAGATTTTCCCTCCATAGAAGCCCACCAGTGCAGCAAAATCAGGATCCATTATCAAGTTCAGAGCCATAATTCTGTTCAGGTTGGTATATATGGTCAGCTAAGGACCCTGTGTGGTTCTCCACTCCTCACCAGGGTAAAAAAAGAAAAGTAGACATAGTTGTCCAGATCAGTAGGCCACACTAATCTGGCAGCCCTCCCCTTCTGTTCACTTCCACAAGAGAGTATCTCTTTTGAAAGGTACTAACGGTCTGCACCACAAGAAGGCGGGGTCGGACATTAGGTGCTAGGCCTGGCCAGTTCTATGCATCATCACAGGGGATTGGTGCATAGCTCTCCTTCCAGTGACTACCTGAGTCATGTAAAAAGTTGGCAAGGCTTGTAGTGATTGGTTTAACATTGCTAGTGGAGTTGGACATGGGTGCATTTTTATCTCCTTTTCTCTTTAATTTGGTTATTATGTTATGGGGAATTCTTTGCAATGAGAAGATTGTGGTCTCAAATGGTCTAGAAATTTCGAAATTTCTGATTTAGATTATGCAGATAATTTGGCCTTATTGGCTAATGATGATGAAATCAATTCTTTCATTAGGCCTATTGATGAGACTGGTAATAGAGTAGATTTGGTAACAGATAGATAAAAAATTAAACTGATGAAAATTGTTCAGGCAGATGGTGCTTTAGTTACTTTGAATGACTGCACCCTTGAGCAAGTGTCTCAGTTTAATTATTTTGGGGACTATGTAACAGATGCTGGCGATCTGCAGCATGAAATAAATAGAAGAATAGGGATTGCTGCTAGCACATTTAGGAATCTATGGAGAGTGCAGAAAAATATGCATATACAAATAACAACTAAAATTAGGCTGTATAATAGTTTGGTTCTTCCTAAGGTTAGTTATGGTAGCTAAACTTTGTAAACAGAACAAGAAACTTGATGCCTCTGATTCTGGAATCTCGTGCAGAATCTTGGGCATTAGATGGTTTGACTTTGGGTTGGGTTGTTTTACCTCTGAGCGGCACATTTTTGCACACCATGGGCTAAATGGCCAGGTCACATGGACCCCGAAGGCTCAGAGAAGGTTGGGGGAGGGGACCCACTGGAACAGCTGTTGGGAATCAGATGGTAGCCTCCTGTCAAGGCCATCCAGTGTGTTCTTTAACGTGCACAGGGTATCTCTCCCGCACACGGGGCCACGGCTTAACGTCCCATCTGACGAACGGCGGCCTTTCCAAGCCCATTGGTGTCCCCTACTGACCGTGGGCAGGGCGGGGAATTTTACGGAGATAAATCTCAACGCTGACCCATCTGGGACTCGAACCTGGGAACTACAGATTACGAGCCTGGCGCGCTACCGACTGAGCCATTCCCGCCCCACCAGCATCAGTGACCAGCCTTTAGCTGAGGAGGAACAGGTCTTTGCTCCACGCCGGCGATCAGGGGGGATGTTTGATATTGTTGGCCCTATCTCAATAAACCTAGTTCTTTAAAAATCCTATTAATAATTTTCTCTCTGCAGGAATGTGGAACGTGAAGACATTACATAGAGATTATTCTCTTGATGCCCTCACGCAGGAATTCCAGCACTATAAGCTAGATATTTTAGGCTTGAAAGAGACCAGATGGACAGGTAAAAGTGAGATACTTAAAAATAACTTTAAATCTATCTTTTAAGGGAGGGAGGATGGAAAGCATCTCCAAGGTGTAGGTTTGCTTCTCAGCAGACATGCCAGTGATGCTCTTCTGGGATATGAGTGCATTAATGAAAGGTTTCTTACAGCAAAATTTCAGACAAGCGTTAAAGACTTGAATGTTATCTGCTGTTATGCTCCCACTGAGGATGCCGATGAGGATGAGAAGGATAGGTTTTAAGGACAACTTCAGGATATTTTGAATTCTGTCAAGAAAGGAGATATTACCCTTGTTCTAGGTGACTTCAATACCAAAGTTGGTACCGACTCTGACCTTTGGGGAGGAGTAATAGACCCTTTTGGTATTGGTAGCTGCAATGGGCAACGTCTCCTACAAAGGTAACTCAATAAGATTTAAAAAGTAACTCAATTAGGTAAGTAAACTCAATGGATTAAGAATAGCTAACGCATATTACAAACACCGCAACGTACACAAGTACACATGGGTTTCATCCGATGGACTGCATAAGAATATGATTGATTATATATTAACAGCAAATGGGCTAGTTCTGTTAGAAATACCAGGTCATATAGGGGAGCTGAAATTGGATCTGACCATTACCTTGTTAAAAGTGTCTTGCAACTTAAACTTAAAAAATGTTGTGCTAGGGTTAAAAAATTTACTTTTAATACTGAAGCTCTGAAAGACCCAGTTATAGCCAAATCTTACCGCGATAGGTTACTTAGTCATTATGACAGTCATGATATGCTTACTACTGAAGTTGAGAATGAATGGGACCACTTTAAACAGGCTTTTTGGACACTAATAGTACTCTTTTAGGAAAAAAGGAGCAGAGGAGGCAGAATTATCTGAGTAATAAGGCACTTGAGCTTATTTTGGAAAGAAAGAACTGCAGGAATGTCCTTGATCAATACCCTACTAGTCCTAATAGAAAGCATTACAGAGAACTTAATAAACGTGTAAAAGATCAGTTAGCTGCTGATAAGAATCTTTGGCTTGATGGTTTGGCTTGACAAGCCGAGGAAGCAGTTAGACAGCACAACACCAGAGAGCTGTACCAGATAGTTAATGTTTCGTGTGGTAAAAAACGGACAGGTATACAGGGATTGAAGGATAAACAAGGTAAGGTTATAGAAGGTGAGGATTCTGTCATGGCTAGGTGGGCTGAGCATTTCAGTGATGTTCTAAAACAATGCGGTTAGTTCTTCATCATTGTTTCCAATGATGATACATGCATTTATGCCTTTAATGTTGGCCCTATAAGACAATCTGAAGTTATTTTGGATGTTTCTAAACTTAAACCTCATAAATCCCCAGGGGTAGATGAAATTACTCCAAGGTGGAGGTTTGCTTCTTAGCAGACATGCCAGTGATGCTCTTCTGGGATCTGACTGCATTAATGAAAGATTTCTTAGACCAAAATTTAAAACAAAAATTAAAGACTTGAATGTCATCTGTTGTTATGCCCCCATAGAGGACTCTAATGAGAACGAGGATACATTTTAAAGCCAGCTTCAGGATATTTTGTATTCTGTGGAGGAGATATTTCTCTTGTGCTAGGTGACTTCAATGCTAAAGTTGGTACTGACTCTGCCCTTTGGACAAGAGTTTTAGGTCCCTTTGGCATTTATAGTTCCAATGGCAATGGGGAACATCTCCTACAGGTAAGTAAATTTAATGGTTTACGAATAACTAACACATACTACAAATATCAGGGCATTTATAAATATACATGGGTTTCACCTGATGGTTTGCACAGGAATATGATAGATTATATTTTAATTAACAGCAAATGGGCTAGTTCAATTGGGAATATCAGATTATACAGGGGAGCCAAAATTGGGGCTGACCATTACCTGGACAAAAGTTTCTTGCAATTGAAGCTTAAGAAATGTTGTGCTAAGGTTAAGAAAATTACCTTCAACACTGAAAATCTGAAAGATCCAGATATAGTCAAAGCATACCATAATAGGCTACTTAGTCATTTTGACATTCGTGATTTGCTTACTACTGAAGGAAGAATGGGATCAGTTTAAACAGACTTTTCTTGAAACCAACAGTATTCTTTTGAATAAAAGGGAACAGAGAAAACAAAATTATTTGAGTGATAAGGCTATGGAACTTATTTCTGAAAGAAGGAACTGCAGGATTAATATGAATTAACACCCTACTAGTCCTAACAGAAGGCATTACAATGAGCTAAAGGATCAGTTAACAGCTAAGAATTTTTCGCTTGATAGCTTGGCTGGCAAAATAGAGGAAGCAGTTAGACAGCACAACAGCAGGGGAATGTACCAGATTGTTAATGTTTTATGTGGGAAGAAACAGACAGGTACACAGGGATTGGGGGATAAACATGGCAAGGTGGTTGAAGGTGAGGATTCTGTGATGGCTAGGTGGACTCAGCATTTCAGAGATGTTCTAAATAATGTGATTATTTCTACTCCCATTGTTTGTAATGAGGATAGATGCATTACTGGCTTTAATGATGGCCCTATATCACATTCCAAAGTCACATTCGTTATCTCTACATTAAAACTATATAATTTCCAAGGGGTGGACGAAATCACCACTGGAATGCTTGTAGCTGGGAACATTTGTGTTGCCACATGGCTGACTGAAATTTTCAATATATTTTATGATAAAGTTGTTGTTCCTAAGGATTTTACCAGAGCTATCATTGTTCTTATTTTCAAAAAAGGTGAATATAGTTCTTGTGATAACTATAGGGTTATCAACCTACTCTCTGTTCCAGGTAAAGTTCTTTCCATGATTGTGCTTAATAAAATTAAGAATCTGGTTGACAGGCAATTGCGTGATGAGCAATGTGGATTCAGAAGTGGTAGGGGATGTGTGGATCAGATATTTTCACTTAGGCAGATTCTTGAGAAATGTTTAGAGTTTCAGAAACCTTTGGTTGCTAGCTTTGTTGATTTCAAAAAGGCTTTCGACTCTGTTGATCGTTATAATTTGTGGTCGATTGTGAGATCATATGGTATACCAGACAAGTTAGTTAACATAATTTAAGCTCTCTATACTAACACTGAGTCATGTGTGAGAGTTGATAAGGCTGGTAGCAATTGGATTAACGTTATTTCTGTGTTTGACAAGGGTGCATTTTGTCTCCTTTTATCTTTAGTTTGGTTACTGATTATGTTATACGAAATTCTTTGTAAGGGAAAGATTTTGGCCTTAAATGGTCTAGAGATTTCAAAATTTCTTATTTAGATTATGCAGATGATTTGGCCCTGTTGGCTACTGATGTTGATGAGATGAATTCTTTCTTTAAGGCTGTTGATGAAACTGGTAGAGTAGGCTTTTTTGATAAACAGAGAAAAAAGTAAAGTCATGAAAATTGGTCAGGCAGATGGGGCTTAAGTTGCTTTGAATGGCTGTACTATTGAGCAACTGTCTCAGTTTACTTATCTTGGGAGCTATGTCACAGATACTAGTGATGTGCTGCATGAGATAAAAAGAAGAATAGGGATTGCTGTTGGGACTGTTAAGAAACTATGGAGAGATGGAAAAATAGATGTATACACCTAAAGACTAAAATTAGGCTGTATAATAGTTTGGTTCTTTATAAAGTTAATTATGGTAATTAAAAATGGACCCTTTGTAAGCAGGATAACAAGAAATTAGATTCTTTTGACTCTAGATGCTTACGCAGTATCTTGGGTATTAGGTGGTTCAACTTTTTAAATAATGATGAAGTTAGGCAAAATAGTTGGCAACCTCCTTTAATAGGCATATTGTGCAGAGGGAGACTCCGCTGGTTTGGCCATGTTGCCCATATGGATAATTATAGATTGGCGAATAGGGTTATGAACACTGTGCCTAAAGGCCTCAGAAAGAATGGGAGACCTAGGATGCAGTGGGCAGACAATGTCAAACAGGACCTGATTAGAATTGGCCTAGAGTGGCCAAATGCAGCAGCTGTAGCTCAAAAGAGAAATGTCTGGAGAAGAAAATTACGGTCTGGTTGGACCTCTGCAGCAAATGGCTGCATGAAGATTTTGTATGTATATATGTATGTATTTAATGAGTTATGGAAGTTTGAATATTTAATAACAATGTCAAGCCACAAAAATTGACTTTAGAAGTTAACTGAAACTTAGTAATAAATAAAGCATCAAAGTGTTTAATAAAATAAGTTTGTATTTTAGAACTTTGTGTAAAGAATTCTTTCAGTATTCTTCAGTTTTGTAAAAGTTTAAGACTGGCATTGCTGTTGTTAAATATTCAAACTTCCATAACTCATTAAATACTGAATGAATATTGTTGAAAATCGAGAAATTGATTTATTTAATTTGAGATCTTTATCTGCTATCACAGTTTTCAAAACAAAAAAACTTATTTTAGAAGTTATAGAGCTTTGATGTTAGCTTCCCATTGACTTAACATAGGGATTTTCCTTAATTTATGGAAACCAGTGTATATAAATATATAAGTAAAAAAAATATCTGTGATCAGTGATCCTGTGGGCAAAATCAGCTTATGGATCTGAGGGATCAACAGAGATTGGCAAGAATTATGCAAGCAAATAGATGGACCACAGCCACACAAATCATGGCAGAATCAACCACTGGTGTGCAGATCATCTGTGAATACACCATGTATTGGACCTTGTGACAAATGGGCTACAACCAGTGATGGATCACTGCACAAGCACAAGAATTGCTTGCTTGGGGCCTCAAACAACAAAAAAGAAAAGTAGTTTTTTTTTAATGTTTTGTTAATTGACAAAAAATATAAAATAACAACCATAATAAAGGATTTTTTTTTGTTTCGATTCATACATTCAGTTTAACATGTTTAAAAAAAAACATTATTTTAAATTTTTAGAGTGGCCTCAAACTCAGGTTGACTTGGGGCCCCCAAATACTTATTCCACTGCTGGCTACGAGAGCCACCAACCATATCAAGTGATGTTGTTGTCAGTGAAGAACATGACAGCAAGCACATCTCTAGTGGGTGCAGGAGCATCGACATTGGGCCATTGATGACTGGAAAAAGGTATCCTGGTCAGACAATTCAAGGTTCTTTTGCATCATTCTGATGGAAGGATAAGAATTTGGCACAAGCAATATGAGGGTATGAAGCCATCTTTTCTGGTGTCAAAAGCACAGGTTGGGTTGCTTTACCTCTGGTGGAACTTTGTTGCACACCATGGGCTAAATGGCCAGGTCACATGGACCCCGAAGGTTCAGAGAAGGTTGGGGGAGGGGACCCACTGGAATAGCTGTGGGAGACAGATGGTAGCCTCCTGTCAAGGCCATCCAGCGTGTTCTTTAATGTGAACAGGTTATGGCTCTCCCACACACGGGGCCACAACTTAACATCCCATTCGACGGACACAGCCTTTCCAAGCCCATCGGTGTCCCCTACTGACTGTGGGCAGGGAATTTTGCTGATATAAATCTCAATGCTCACCCAGCTGACTCAAACCTGGGAACTACAGATTACAAGCCTGACATGCCACCGACTGAGCCACCCCCGCCCCCAAAAGCACAGGCTGGTGGTGACAGTGTGATGGTGGGGAGAATGTTTTTCTGGCCCACATTAGGGCACTTGATACCCATCAACATACATCTGAATGCAATGGCATATTTACAATCAATATTGTAGCACACAAAGTTCATCCCTTCATGGCTACAGTTTATCCCCACTCAGTGGACACGTTCATCATGATAACGCACCTACTCAAGGTACATATCATCCCTGAATGGTTCCAGGAACATGCCAAGTTTCCCTTGCTTCATTGACCTGTCCCCAAATATAAACCCTATCAGCTGCTTGAGAGGGTATTTATTTTTTCATTTTTTTTTATCAAGCATCTTTGGAAAGAGATGGTAAGGTCTGTTCACAGCAAGACTGTGCCACCATCCAATTTGCAGGAACTGTGTGAAACAATCATTTCCACGTGGTACAACATTCCTGCATAATGCATCCAGCATCTTGTAAATTTCAGGCCCAGATGAATTTTGGCTGTTCTGAAAGCCATAGGAGGTGCAACACATTACTAGGTAAATGTACCTAATAATCTGGAATCTACGTAAATAGTGCACCATAAAAATACATGCACTGAATCTATCAACTGTTAACTGATTTTGTTAAAAATACTTCTATATATTATATTTTAGTTACGGTTTCATTTAGCTGCTATACCTGAGAGAGCTATTTTATTCTCTCACTGAAAGATAATTCACTTCATTCTCATTTAATATTTTTGGTTATAATAATTTTAATTTTCCCTCATGTAATGGCAGAATGCCGTCCCGTGGCCGAGTGGTTAGTGCACTTGGCTACTGATCTATGGGACCTGGGTTCGAGCCCCGGGTAAAGCATGGCTGTTTGTGTCGTTTTTCTGCTGAGGTCCTGCCATCCTCTCAGACCTTCTACTGTGGCATATAAACTGACAGGCTCCTGTCAGACCTCTGTGGCAAGCAGCTGCTTGAGGGGGTATTTATTTATTTTTAATGCCAGAATCTAAAACATATATTCTTATATTTATTGTATTCTTATATTTAAAACCTTAGTATTTCATATCATTTAATTTTTTATTGTATAATGTATATAAGTAACTTTTGCTAGCATAAATAAAATTGCAAAGTATCTTTGTAATTTTTGCACATTAGCTACAAAATGTTCTTTTAATTCTCTAATTTTGGCATGTGAGCTTGAAAAGGTTTGCCATACTTGTTTTACTTCATATGAATTATCAGCTTCTGGTTTTTATCTGCTTCAAAGTTACCAACTTCAAAATTAAAAAAAAAATTCGATTTTGTGATTTTTTTTTTACCTACAATAATTATTAGTTTGTAGTTCATGCCTTTTCAAAATTGCAAAAACATAAACTAAAAAAAAAACGGCACACATTTCGAAAAGAATGTATTTTTGAACTTTTAATTTTACTACAAGTGATTACATTTTAAAAGTTGAACATTTTTGTGTTTAACCTCCCTGTTCCCAACATCATGTGTTGAAAATACAATAAGGAATGAGAAGTCACTGGAAGTAGAAGTAAAAATGGAATAATGATGTTGAGGAAGCAACAAACAAAAGAGGACTTTTAAAAGAATATTGGATAATTATAATGAAGTGGAGACAATGTCTCGTCATCATCAAGCAGTCATGACAGAGGTCCAATCAGATTGTGCAATTTAGTTCCCCAAACACCTTTCTCCTGAGCTATATCTGCTGCCTCTCATCACTGTAGACTAATTATAAGGTCTACGATTTCAATGATTTTTGGTATACTTGTACTCAGGTAAATACTTAAAGCTAATTTGTTTCCCCACTAGTTGTTGCCCACTGTAAGATGTAACTATTACAAATCTGCCAAAAATTTCAACTATTCAACTTCCTCTAAATGCTTTTAACTATCATTCTATTCATGCTATGAAATCAGTAATGAAATTCATCTCTTTTTAAAGGTCTTAAAATATTTGGCAAAAATCCATTCACACACAAACATACAAAATCTTCATGCAGCCATGTGCTACGGAGATCCCACCAGTCTGTGTAATTTTCCTCTCTAAGCATGTCTGTTCTGATCTACAGCTGCTGTATTTGACCACTGTAGGCCATTTTAAGCAAGGTCCTGTTTGACATTGTCTGACCATCGCATCCCAGGTCTCATCCTTTTTCTGATACCCTTAGGCACACTGTTCATAATCCTCTTTGCCAATCTGCAGCTATGCATATGGATAATATGGCAAAACCAACAGTCTCTCTATGCACAAAATGCTGCTCGAAGGCTGTTGATAATTCCTTCTTCTACGCTCATCATTACTTACAAAGTCAAACTATCTAATGCCCAAGGTACTGCACAAGCATCCAGTATTAAAGTCTCTTGTTATCCTGCTTACAAAGGTTCGCTACCATAACTAACTTTAGAAAGAACCAAATTATTATACAGCCAAATTTTAGTCTTTTGGTACATGTGACTATTTTTCCACACTTCCCATAGTTTCTTAAAAGTCCCAACGGAAATTCCTATTCCTCTATTTATCTCATGTCATAATTACCAGTATCTGTTACAATGGTCCCAAGTTAAACTAAAACACTTGCTCAAGAGCGCAGCTGGGGTGGCTCAGTCGGTAGCGCGCCAGGCTCGTAATCTGTAGTTCCCAGGTTCGAGTCCCAGATGGGTCAGCGTTGAGATTTATCTCCGCAAAATTCCCCGCCCTGCCCACGGTCAGTAGGGGACACCGATGGGCTTGGAAAGACCGCCGTCCGTCGGATGGGACGTTAAGCCGTGGCCCCGTGTGTGGGAGAGACATACCCTGTGCACATTAAAGAACACGCTGGATGGCTTTGACGGGAGGCTACCATCTGTCTCCCAACAGCTGTTCCAGTGGGTCCCCTCCCCCAAACTTCTCTGAGCCTTCGGGGTCCATGTGACCTGGCCATTTAGCCCATGGTGTGCAAAAAAGTGCCGCTCAGAGGTAAAACAACCCAACCCAAGAGTGCAGCCATTCAAAGCAACTGAAGCCCCATCTACCTGGCCAGTTTTCATCACTTTAGTTTTTTCTATTTATCACCAAACCTACTCTATTACCAGTCTCATCAACAGCCCTAATGAAAGAATTCATCTCAACAACATAATTTGCCAAAAAAAGCCAAATCCTCAGAATAATCTAAATCACAAATTTTCATATCTCTAGACCATTTAAACCCAAAATCTTATCTTGCAGTAAATTTTGCATAGCGTAATCAATAAATAAAGAGAAAAGGAAACAAATGCATCCTACTCTAACTCTGTTAGCAATGCTAAACCAATCTCTACAAGTCTTATCAACTCTTACACCCTTCCCAAAGGTCAGAGTCAGTACCTACTTAGCAGTGAAGTCACCTAGCACAAGAGAAATATCACCTTTCTTGATAGAATTCAAAATATCATGAAGTTATCTGTAAAACCTTTCCTGCTCTTTCTCATCAGAGTTCTCAGTTGGGAGCGTAACAACAGATGAAGTCTTTAATTTTTGTTTTAAATTTAACTGTAAGAAATCTCTTACTAATGCAAATATTTCATACAGTTTAATTTTCATACAGTTAATAGAAGAGCATCATCATTGGCATGTCTGCTGAGAAGCAAACCTACAACGTTAAAGATGCTTTCCATCCTTCCTCCCTGAACAGAGAAATTTAAATTTACTTTTAAGTATCTGACCTTTACCTGTCCATTTGGTATCTTGTAAGCCTAGAATATCAAGGTTATAACGTTGGAATTCCTGTTTGAGGACATCAAGAGAATAATTTCTATGCAATGTTGTCTCATTCCACATGCCTGCTAAGCAAAAATGATTAGTAGGATTGTTAAAGAAACTAGGTTTACCGAGAAAGGCAGGGCCAACAATATGAAACTGCCTCCTAATCACAGGCATGGGGAAAAGATCCATTCTCCCACTGCTACAGGCTGAAGCCACCGATGTTGGTAGGAACTTCAGGCACCACCTTTTTTTTCAGTAACTGGAATCCATATAAAAACTGACCTGATCGAGACACATTACTCCAGTATAGGATTGCAATGCCTAACTAGCAAAGTGAGGGTTCATGTACCTCAGAAAGACTCTGATCAGGGTTATTCACTTACTGATATAAGGTATTCTGTGACTCTCTGTTCACTTAAAGTTGGCAACTCACAGGTTAACAGAAAACAAAATGGCAGATTTTCCCTCAACAGAGGCCTACCTGTGCAGCAAATCTAGGATCCATAATCAAGCTCAAAGCTATAAACCAGTCCAATATAGTGGTTATAAATTGTCAGCAACAAGATCCTGTGAAGTTGACCACTCCTCAGCAGGATAAGACAAAAAAAAAGTAGCCATGTATGACCAGATCAGTAAACCAAACTGATTTTGCAGCCCTCCCCTTCCTTTCCCTTACAAAATAATATTCTCTATTTGAAAGGTACCAATGGCCTGCACCATGAGAAGGCAGGGTTGGACATTAGGTGCTATGCCTGACTAGTTCTGTGTATCATCACTGGGGATTGGTATATTACTGTCCTCCTAGTTTATGCCTAGCTACAATTGATGGACATTTCTAAGACTTTACACAAAAATATGAAATATGGTCAAGTCTTAGATAAAAAAGGAAGACATTTTGTCTATATTACTGGTAATGATACACTTAGCACAGTGTTAACTGGTGTTCTAAGAACAACCAATGGTGTTATACAAGTATTTGGAAAAATATAAAATTCAGCTCATTAGCAAACTTGGTAATCATAAAATAGGAAATTTGCTGAGTCAGCAACCTTTGCAGTATCTTACTAATATAAGACTGAAATTTCTGGAATAAATTATTTCTCTTTGAACATGCAGGTTCAAAAATGCATTAAACTAGAATAATATGAGTTTAATTTTATGCATATAATCTCTACTTATCTGCTTTTCACAAAATAATGCATGATCAAAATAATATTGATTTAAACAGGGAGAGGTCCTGCCATCCTCTCAGATCTCCTACTGTGGCATATAAACTGACAGGCTCCTGTCAGACCTCTGTGGCAAGCAGCTGCTTGAGGGGGTTAGTAGATAGAATTCTCAAAGCTGTCATAGTTGGGACTTGAAATTGTGAACATTAAATAAAGAACCTTTCCACTACTAATGAATACAACTCCTGCCCATTTCTGAGAGGAAGGCTCTCATACTGCAAAGAAATTGTCAATAAAGAAAGGAAATAGCGAAGAAAACAGTTTGTTTTGGTTGGAAGAATCATCTGATTTTAAATATTCCTAATGAATATTTAACTTTAGAACCAGTGACAGCCCAAGGGTATTGGAGGGGGGGGGGGAGTTTGAAACCATATTTTTGAAAATGAATTTGTGTTTCAGTTATACTGTTTGGAAACACCAATCATCCCGTAAATTAGAAAAATTAATTTCCGATGCATATGATTATAATATATTCAAAAATGGTGGGAATGTGAAAGGTAATTGCTAAATAAATATCATGAATTTCAATCACTTATATAATTCACTAGTAAAACTTTATAGTGTTCTAAACAATATAACTAAACAAAATCCTGAAATTTTGAATAAAAATTGCTGGTGAATCAAATCAGTTCATATCTGGAAAATGGTAAGAATGGTCAAATATTTATTAGTATCATTGTTTTTACACAAAAAAAGGTTAAGTTTTAAAACCGATGAGCACCCTTTGTTGGAGCAATGCTAAATCAATGGTTGGGAAGAGGATGACTGCAGAAGAGACAATCAACTCTTAAAAGTTAATATAAATATTGGTATTTCCAATCATTATTATTATTACACAAGGTGATGATCGAAATTAAATTTTAACCATTAGGGTGACCAATAAGATGTACTTTAATTTTGTTTCTAGAACTCTTGAAATATTTTATAAATATTGCTGCAAATCTATATTCACAAATTTAATTTACCCATCAGATTTTACCCCACACAAAAAAAAACTATCATAAGAAGTTGCGGAACTGAGATTTTGCCTCATCACCATGTTAATAAACACAGTTGAAGAGACAAGGTACACTTGTGAATAATAAAAAAAACTCTTCTCTAACAGAAATAGCTAGGAGGATCTAATTATTTACTGATTGCAAAAGTCACAGTCTCACTAACCTGATATGAAAATTAGAGAATTCCTGATAACTTTTATTGTTTTGCACTTTACATGACTGGTTAGTTTTTTACCAGTCTTCCTATTCATATTGCTTTTCGCTCATCATTTGTCTGTTTCTTGGTTTGACATATTATCGGTTTCTTGGTTTGACATATTATCGGTTTCTACATTTGTCAAAATAATCATTCCACCTTACCTTTCGAATGCAATGGTCATACTTAATGAATTATTGTCAGATCAAAGCTTATAAAAGCAGGGAGTGTCATACGCTTTAAAAAAAAATTTCACGCCCCTTGATATTTTTTTTTTGTAAAAAGGGGGAAATATGAGAATGATTATTCCTTTGTATCTCCAAAATGCGAGTGCTGAAATTAACAAGCTATGCGTCAAATGAAAATTTGTAACTCTGGGTGTTACAAATTTTCTATAGACTATAAAAAAAAACTAATTCTGATGCTTTCTTTCCCCATAAAAATGAGGAAATATGAAAATGATTGTTCCGCTCTATCATCGGAACGAGACTGCTGAAAGTGGCAAGTTATCAAATAAAATTTTGTGAGGTAAGAAGTATCATAGGCTCTAAAGAATTAATAACCCCCATGCTTTCTTTCCCCATAAAGAGGGGAAATATGAAAAATATTATTAGATTATATCTTTCGAAACCAAAGGCCTACAATTACCAATTAGGTGTTAAATGAGAGCTCATACGAGGACAACCGTAGATCATTTTGAATTCCCCCCCGAACTATTCTCTCCTCCAGAAAGGACACTGAATTTTGCAGAGGTGAACCTTAACAAGATATATTCAAATTAAAGCTTGTGATGTCTCGAATGTCATATCACGGGTTACTTTAAACAGGACTTCAAAAACAGGGGAAGGAAAAATGTGGTCAGTGTTTATGAGTAAATATATCTTAAGTTTCTGAAGGTAGCTGTTTTTAGTGACAAAAATATATAAATTTAAAACAATACCTATCATCCTATATGCACCCTAAAAACAGAAAATAAAAGTAAAACATATTGGTGGTACAATATTCACTGAATTTGTACTTACATCAAAGGAAGATAGGGCACCGATTTACCAACTCAACATGATCGCTAGCATAGTCTTCCTTTGAAGTGAATACAAATTCAGTGACTGATTGCACCATCGATATGCTTTAGGTTTATTTTCTGCTTTTTAGGGCCCTAGAGGAATATTTCAATTTATATTTTTTTGTTGTTGTTGTCACTAAAAACACCTATCTTCAAAAACTTTCATTTTATTTTATTTTAACTTTCATTTGATATATGACTCGTACAGATAGAGCACATTTACCATCGTTGTGATTCAGGTTTGAGGTAACCTATGACATTGGAGAAGTCACAAGCTTTAATTTGAGATATGACTCGTTAAAGTCGACCTCCAAGAAAATCTGCTCCCCACACACACACACACACACACAAACCCATTTTATCAGGGGGAATAGTGGGGGAAAATTCTAAATAGTGTGCGACCATCATTATATGAGCTTTTATTTGACACCTAACTCTTAATAGTAGATCCTCACATTCCGATGATATAGTAGAACGACTTTCATATTTCCCATTTCTAGGGTGGAAAAAAGCATGGGGGATCATTCTTTTATAACCTATGACACTCCCCGTGTCACAAGCTTTCATTTGACGTATAGCTCATTCCTTTTTGTACTCATATTCAGGAGATATAGGCAAACAATCATTTTCATTTAACTAAATTTTTTTTTCAGGGGAAGAAAGCATGGGAGTTGATTTTTCATAGCCTACAACATTCCCCACATAAGCTTTTATTCGACGTATAGCTTGTTACTTTTGGCCTTCACATTCTGGAGATATAGCTTAAGAATAGTTTCACATTTTTTCTTTTGTAGGGGGGGAGGAAAGCAGAGGGGTAATTTTTTTTACAACCTATGACACTCCCCACCATCAGTAGCTTTCATTTGGCACATGAATCATTAAGATTTTCCATTGTATTCAAAAGATATGGTGGAACAACCTTCTGTCAAATCCATAAACTGACCAACAATATGTCAAAGCCAAAAGCAATAGGAAGATAGGTAAAAAGAGGGGACTAAAGAACTGGATTGCCAATGCAGTATAACATTTTACCTTCCATTTGAGAGATCTTTAAAAATTTATTAAAAAATGCTTGAAATATGTACAAGTTTAATAATTGCTTGCCTCCATTACTCTTATTACCATTCTGAAAATCTGAATTCTGAAAAATCCATTCTGAAATGGGTGGATGCCCCCTTGCTCTACCCCCCACCTGATCCAAACACTACCATTATAAGCTCACCATACAAAAAATTAGTCACCCTGGCTGAATGTCACCTAATAGCATGTAATGCCTTAATGTGACCAAAGAACAGCTGAAATCTTGTCTGGCATGGATGCCACCAGTGTGCAGATGTAGTACACATCAATATTCATCAACTCTTCCAGCAGCAAATGCCGCAGTTCGGACAGATTTGCAGGAGCGCTTCACTTGTTTTCCCAAATAGTCCAAGAAGTTTTCTATGGGATTCAAATCCGGGGATTTGGCAGGCCAATCGAGATGTTCGAAGCTTCAGAAAGCTCATCGTGCCAATCCAACACACTTCGAGCCCTGTGCATGCGACAATTGTCGTCTTGGAAGACTGGGGTATCCTTCTGATGTTCATTGTGGAGATGCTGCACAAAAGGCAACATGTGGTCATCCAGTAGCTCCATATAGCCTTTATGGTTCAGGTGTAACCTCATCTGGGGGTGTTTCACTTATGAGGAATGGGTCCTTTGGTTATCATGCATAACCAAAGGACCCATTTCCTTATACAAGAAACACCCGCAGAACATCATAGAGCCTCCTCCAGCTTGAGCAGAAGTCTTCACACAGTCCGCATTGAAGGTTTCATGCAGCTTACAATGTACTCGTTGCCTTGCATCATTAGAGTACAAACAAAAATGTGACTCATTTGATCAGCCTTCGAAGAGTCAACAGTCCAGTCTTTGTGGCACTGTGCCCACTGTAGCCATGCAGCCTTGTGCAGAGCTGTTAACACGGGTCTCTTCTGCAGTACTCTGCTCCAGATATCCATGGCATGCAGTTCCCTTCGGAATGTTCATTAGGATCATATAGATCAGCCTTTAGTATACAGCTGATTGTAGGCCTGCATTGACTGACTGATAAGCAATTCCTGCCTTGTTGCAAGGCAGTTTGCCCTAACAGTGCATGACACACTGAAGCAGTCCGTATTCATGAGCACAGTCTTTCTGCAGCAGTTCTGGCGATGATTAGCGGTGGACTGCGATGTACGCCACTGCTGGAAGACCCTTTGAACAGTACATTTCGACACACCTGCAAAGGCAACAGCTTCTTGTACACTGTGCACTTTGGCTTGGCCAAACACAATAACACCTTTTTTCCTCATTCACATCTTTGGCACGACCCATGTTTCACAGAGCGACTAACACACGTGGCACACAACCACTTCTCGTCACTGTATGAACACATTTATTACTGGTGCGCACTCTATTGCTGTAGAATGGACGTAACCCTCTTACGGTGAGAAATGACTTAATTTTTTGTCCAGTGAACTTACGCATTGCACGAATCATACCATTGGATGAATTGGCATTGGACGAATCGTATCATTGGATGAATAATCATACCATTAGACGAATAGTCCATTGGACCATCAATTTACCTTGAGAGCTCTCAGAAAGGAAAATGGTTCAAGAATTCTTCTTGAGGAATGCACTGTTGAATATAAACATATAAATATCGATAGATCTTATATCTCAATTTTACTTTAGCATTATATAAACACTGCTATAAATTTTCCACTCACAAGTACAAAACTGCTTTAACTGAACAATACTACAAAATAATATGGAGACAAAAATTATTTATGGCAAATTAAAACATCTATGGACGAGAAATTTTACTATTAAGATGAAACTTAAGTCAATTAAGGTGACACAGTTTCTAAAGCGTGGCATTATATCTAAAAATTATAAGTGGACAAGATTTTGAAATTATAATTGTTGACTTAGCAGAAGTTGTGACAATACCACACAATGTATTAAATGATAGTGATTTCCAGCCAATCACAGACTGAAATAGCGTTTTTATTTTAAAGTTAAATTTATTCAAATGATTTTATCAATAATGTTTTTACCATTTTATATCAGTTCATAAATATTTATATAGCTGACACTGAAGTTTATTTACCACTGGAGATATTAAGTTGTACATTTCTGGTACTGTGTTTCACATCCATGTGTTTGACATGTGCTTAAAAATGAGGCCTCAAAATGTAACCAATAGCAGTTATCTGTGTGCATTGATAGTAGGAAAGGCTTAGTTGTGTCATGCAGTTTGTCCACATTAGGTTTCAATTTAAGTGGAATGGTGTATATATTAGGTTTCAATTTAAGTGGAATGGTGTATACATTAGGTTTCAATTTAAGTGGAATGGTGTATAATCAAAATAAAAAGTATGTAATCCACAATCAAAGTTAAAAATCAAGATGCAAAGACTAAAAATAAAAATAACAAAACAGAATATGAAGTATAAAAGTAAACAACAATGGGTGTAAAGTACCTGTGTATAAAAACAAGAAATGAAGGAAAATTTAAATAAACTATGGGTGTATAGAATCCGTGAAAATATGAATTAAATATGTAATAGGGAAATGCCAAAAAAGCAACAATAAATATATATAACATAGAAAATAATGGGTGAAGAGGATGCATGGTAAAACACAAGCAACAAGTCCATAAAACTCCACAGTCAATTACAATAACTGATATAAATATGAAAAACATATGGTAAAAAGAAAACATTCTCAAGGTCATTGTACAAAAGGTTTCACCTTGAATATCTCAAAACACATGTTTTTTTAAAGAAAATTGTGCTACTGAAACTATATTACAGCATCTCATAAAACTTTCATATTCTGACACTATGGGTTCCTGAGTTATAAATTTTTGAATTAGGTTTGTGCAAAATAGTGGATATCTGTACAATTAATATTGAAAAAAACTTATCTCAATTTTACATAACTTTAATTTAACATTATAACAATACTGCTATAGATTTTCCACTCAGTTAATAGATAATTGAAATAACACAAAGGCAAGTCTGATAAGAAACGTTTTAAACACCCTTTCAAATATGTTTTCCATAGTAAACTATATCTATAAACTATCCACAATATCATTTTGATATACATATAAACTTTCAATTTGAAGCATTAATTTCTTTAATTGGCAACCTTTATTTTCTTCCAGTAGCTGCATATGGTAAACTTTTGTACTAATAAAATGTGATTTGCTCCTTTGTAGCAGATGGGCAAGGGGTAAATATCTACCTCTAAACTTCATTTGTTTGACAATCCCATCACCTCGTTAATGTCAGTTAGTGGTGTATGAAACAGTGCCTTAAGAGATAATTAACCTCTCCTCTCACAGAAGCTTATATGTACCATTCAATATTCTCTGTGGCAGAATTTACAACTGTATTGTTAGCAGTTGTATTTTTTATAACATATTTATCAGACAATAGACAATATTGGGGAATTAGCATAAAATTAGTTTTAAAAAAAGGGGGAGGGCATGGTATTAGCATTATTAACATTAAAAGTAACATCAGTGAGCTATTTGTTACTGCACTTTAAACCGCATCACATCCTGTGACTGACTGGAGCAATTCCTGCCTTGTACTACAATGTATATTACTTTTAGGATTTTTTTTCAATACAGGAAGAAGTGCTTGTGATCTTACAATCAGCCTTTAGTATACAGGAATGTACTTGAATTTGGTTCCATCTGTGGTTATGATAAAAACTATATACAATAACAATGAAGGTCTGCCTGACATCAACAAGAACTATTTTGCTACATTTCACAGGAAACCATGAGAACTCTTTTGCTATATTTTTCAGGTGTCATTCATTTGGTGCATTTATAACAGGAACTACATATAAATTATTTTTCTGCTATGTTCCTTTTTACTGCTTTCTGAGATATCAGAATTTTGCAACTTTTCAGATGGTTTCTGCGTACTGAACATATGCTATATTTATGTAAAATGATGTTCACAAATTTTTTTTTTGTATATTCTTGGTCGTTTAATCATAAATAAAGTACATTAAAAGAAATTTTTTTATAAACAAAAATTCATGTTGGAGGGTTAAATATGTCTCTTACGAATTCAGTGGTCGGTGTGTGTGTGTGTATAAAAAATTGAATAAATCACAAGTTTACTGACCTTTCTCTTCAGGAGAAACCCATACATCAAAATGCTGAAAGGGAAAAAAATAATATTAGTATTTCATGTGTATGAAAAAATTGCCAATAATTATTTAAAATTATATAAATTATGACACTGTCACTAAATCCAAAATACCTTACTAAAACACAAATTTGAAAGTGAACTAAGAAGGGGGTGATGCAATCAACAATTTATCATATTGGATCTATGGTAGCTTTCCTTCTTCTCCCTTATATATTCTTTGGGTCACATTTCACACGACACTCTCAGTCAAGAGGTTGCATTCAGAGAATAAAAGTGAATATAAATACTTAGTTATGGAGTACCCACAAGAAAAGTGATTTTGAAACCAAAAAAAAGCAGTACATATAAAAAGTTCACGAATTTAAATATGAAACTTCATTATCGTTAACAAGCTGAGAGGTGAATATGTGGCTTAATATTGAGAGTCAATTTAATGTTGTGGACAACTGTGAAAGACATTATCATTATTAAGGGCAAATACCAAGAGATTGCAAAGCACGAAAGAAAGCTCCATGAAAGTGCTTAAGGGAGGAAAGTTTACTTCTCCTTAAAAAGTGGTTTGCAGACAAACAGGAAAAAGATATAGATGTATTGGCAGAAGTGATTTTGCAAGACTGGTTTGTGAACTATTTTATTTCAGCAGTAGTGATATCTTCAGAATAAAAACTTGGTAAAGAAGGCTTATTAGAGATTAATACATTAGCTCGTAGCTTAGATCTTGAGTATGCCCAGTGTTGAAGTAGGCTGGTATGTGCCGATAAACCCGTACCGGCAAGAAATTATTTGCCAGTACAGCATACCAGTAAAACATTTTTTAATAGTTGTGCAGTCCTTAATGCACTGCAACAGTTCTTAATGCAGTAATGATTTCTTTTATACTTTATGGTCTTTCAACAGATTAATTTAAAAAGCAGATATTTTTAACAAAAATTTCCCAATTTTCAATCACACTATTACAGTTTAATCTTTTAGATACTAAGCTGTTTGAAAACTGCAAAATTGATGTTCCATTTGTGCTGATAGAAAGTAGTGTTGCCCAACTTTAAAAAAGGATTTTGTCATGAGGAAAAGGCCTTTTTTTATTGTTGAAGAGAAATATTTTAATTGTTAAAAAATACAAAACCAAAACAGAAAATGCGGTTTTTTCATTAAAAAAAACCCAAATTGAAAACTTCCCAAGGTAGATATAGCTCATAAAAAGTTAGATCCAGCTTGAAAAAGCTAAGTTGGCAACAATTTCAGGGAGTACTGTGGGGAGTGCCAAGGGAGATGAGTAGTGCTTTCTCTCTTTGAAGATTTAGCAAGGACTGTGTAGAGAGAAGAGAACTAGACAGATAAATACGATTCCAACAAAAGCCATCTCTCATGCAGTCGTTAGATATTAATGGGAAATATTTGTTCACATCGGCCTTTGTTATCTGGGTTTAATCTTAATTCCAACCAGAGGCCGAACTGTGAAAACTGATTTGTGATTTTCAAATTTTAATTCTTACTCGATCTGTCTTAAGATGCATATATACTCCTTTTTCTGATTTCGTCTTCTAAATATATATTTTTTAAATAATTTTATAGTCTTCTGAATCTAAAATTCTAACATTTATGAGAATCACAGAAGGCAATTTATTGGGTATGATTGTGCATAGGCCTGAACAAATTTAAATAATGAGTTTCAAAATTTAAGGGGAAAATGGAATTAAAATTTGGTAATTTTTTGTTGATCTAATTTCAGGCATAACTTTTTATCAATTAATCACCTTACATTACTGGAGTAGCATACTACAAACACTATACGTGTTCCTTTTATTTTATCATCTCACAAAAGTTTTAAAAGCTCGTGCTTATGTTGATATATATTCGTATTTAAGTGATTAAATTTTTCGTGATTAAGTAATTTTTCGATGAAAATCCTAGAAGTTACTCCTATCTATTACAGGCCATTTCATACACAGACAGTACAGGACAAACAGCCATGCCACAACACAGGAATTGGACCTAGACTGCAGCAAAGTAACTATCACTCTCATGAGTAACCCCACCACCACCACAACCAGTTATTCACGCAATATCACTATACCAGAGGAGAGTTTCCTCGTAACTTTTCACCACCAGCCAGATGTAAATTTTTTTTTATAATACTGCAAAAATATTTATGCTATTGAATAGTATGTGGTGGTGTATTGTGGGCAGTAGAATGACCTAGTAATGATATCTTCACACTAGATTAGTAAGGTATTAATTACTCGAAAAAAACTGGCTAAATTATCACATTTAGTCAATCTTTTCAGTACAGGCACATTAGGATGTATCTACACCAAAACAACTTGAAAAAAAATCTCCTTATATTTAAGTGGATACATTTTACAACATGCTTTACAGTACATTTTAAGGTCGACATTTAACTCAAGATGAAAGAGTACTCCAGGTCCACTGATCACACCGTAAGATAGAGAGAGAGAGAGGTGGAGGAAAGGGATAACAATGGTTGCCTGTTAAAACAACGCCACCAACAGGAAGAAAAAAACATTGTCATTTTGGCAAAAAGCCATTTTTTTTTTATATTGAATTTCAGGTGTGAGAACTCTTCGATTTTGTATCTATTGTCATGGATATCACAGAGGAGAAATTTCCATGCCTCATGTAATCATTGATTACACTTGAATATTTTTAAGTTATTCTGAATCACCGATATATGTTATTCTACAAAAATGCTTAAATTTAACATCTGAGTTAAAATATGCAAGTGATAAAAATTTAAATATAAGTGAAACGTTTATTTTTATAAAAAATTTGCTTTAATTTTAAGAAAAGAAATGGAATGAAAAACATTATATTATCTAACACGCCAACATAGTATTATATTTTTCAATGAGATCCAAATCTTTTAATGCAAAGCAATCAACAATTAATTAGGTATATTAATATTTATTTCACATTGAAAATCCCTAAACTATTTGTGGAAAACAAAGGGACAAATAGAAATACGAGGCACTCTAATTTCATCATCACATATTTGTTTATTACCCCTGTGAGATGATTTCAGTGGAGTAGCCTCCTGTGTGTGATTTTCCCCACATAGCCATGCTTTGAAGCATACCATATGAGTAAGAAATAAAACCTACTTTCACCACTGAGTATGCCCAGTATTCATAAAAGTGAAATTTTTGCTCCTGAACACAACTTATTGATTCATACAGTGGATCAGCATTTCATCACTAACTTTAAGATGAAGTACCACAAATAAGCTCATGTTTAATGTTTTGTGTCAACCCAAAGAGAAGAAAAGCCGACACTAAAAGAATTCTGGAAGAGGTTGGTTGGTTGGTTGTGGTTTTATGGCACAAAGGCTATGATGCACAAAACAAGCTGTCTGGAGAGTTATAACACCAGAGTTGCTAAGGTAACACTGGTAAAACATGGGAAAACATGATCCATAAATCATTGTCAGAAACATGGAAAAATTTGTGGCCCTGAACTGTGCCCAATTTTTAAGGGTACGAAACTACTGAACAACAACAAAAAAGAAACTGAAGTGGCACAGCTTGGAGAATATCTTAGCCTTGAGGTGGCATCGGAAGATATGGAGAATATCATCCAGTATCAATCCAAGGACCTCTGATGAAATCCTCAAAAATCAAAGAATGAAATGCACAATATATGTATCAAAATAAATGGTTTGTGAATGTATTTAAGCTGTTTCTCAGACCCCTGTTGTCCGAACAAGTAGCAAGAAGTCCTCAAAATTGTGTCAAAATAAATAGGAGTCATAAGGAGGAGGCATGGTCCTCACAACACATCTGTGAATGTTGATTTTTATTTCCAACAGGCAGCCATTTTTGCATTCCTAAAGGGATTAGGGGCACAAGATTTGGTCAGCATATAAGTTTCTAGGACACTCTCTGCAACTAGAAATGACCTCAATTATTAATAAATCATTACTAGTGTCAGTTCTTGACTACAGAATCCTTCATATGTTCCTAAATGGCCTCTAATACAAACTTGAGACATATGGTCAGAACCTGTAAGAAACTGAACCTTTAAAAGAAATCTTGGTGCAAAAACTGAAGGAAATTGTTGCTGATGCATAGAAATTAAGTCATCAGGTCTTCATATGAACTCACCATGACAGATCATTCATGGCTTATTATTAAGTTGACTCTCATATATTGAACCATATGCATTTATCCTGAATGACATTACAACACAGAAAGTGGCATAAAATGATCCCTTCTTTAAAAACAATGCGACTCCTTCTCCTCACCTTCAGAATAATGTAAAGAATCTGCCCTCTCCACTTCAGGATTCCAAAACCTTTCTACTGTCACTGAGTTAATGAACTGTGATTCCATGCATTTTTTTTTTTTAGAACAGGTTGGACAGTTTGTGACGGTTAACCCATTTACTTTTATTGAACCAGTTTTACTTTATTTATTCGCTGGTGATGATGTTGTACCCCTGAAATTTTCCTGGCTCATCCTAATAAACGGACTGAAAAATGATATAAGAATAGAGAGCTGTACAATAATTAAAATGGATTTAGTCTTGTGTGTGTGGTGACAACTTAAAAACTGTCGTTATATTTGTGTTAAAAGTAGTTTTGTTTGGTAATATAACAATATTGCATCTATAATTAGTGTAGAAAGTGTTATTTCCTTCATACAGTGGCAGACTGGGAAATGGAAATTGCCCTGGAAATTGTCAGACTAGCCTCGAGATATGTACCACCCATGAGCACACTCAGAAGCTTTTTCCCCCCAGATGGGGGAAAGGACGAGCAAACTGTACCCATTCTGTACCCATTTGACCAGAGTTTGGAGTTCATAGAATATCTCCTACCAGGGATATCTCCTCCAAAGATTTTGCTGATTACTGTCTTATTTCATATTTATTCTTTCATGGTTTGTGATGAATAGATGGGGCAGTGATACACATTACCTATACCCTGACAAATGCTTTAGTATCTTTTTTACTTAATTTTGGTTAACACAGTATTTTCCTCAGGCTTTGAAATATGCCTGAAAATAAGTTTTATCGTTCTTTAATTTTGAGGATTCTCAAGCACCCTCTTTGAATATGCATCTGATTGTGAGAATATTTAAGAATGAAATTTTCCTCCGCCCTCTTGCAATCAAAATTTATTTAAATAGCCTGAATGTTTGCTTTTCAAATTCTAAGGAAGAACAGCTGGAATTTTACATTATTAACAATCTCAAACTGAATTTATTTTGAAACAACTACTAATTAGGTCTTTTTTTTTTACTTTTCGAATTTTGCGATTGCTAAAGACTTTAAAATTATTTCAACTTATTCAGTTATCATTACTTCAACTTATTCTATTATCAGTACTTTACTAAAGAAAGACTCAATATACAGTCTCAAAATGCATACTTCAGCTCAAAAAGAACATCACATGAATTATATTAAAACAATTCTTTTGGCTAGTGATTGGTGTTTACATTACCAATATTTTTATGAAATGCAGGAGGGTGTAAAAAGTGCCTCTTCTTGCCATTATTGTGAGCACCCATGATACTATGTTAGAGTAAAATTTCTTCACTGAGGGTGAATGGGAGAAGGGGTATTCTTAAATTGCAATATAACCCTAATCCCAAAACAAAATGTGCATTTTTACTCACAAGCAAAAAATTAACCCACTAAATTTTATTTCTACATCTGATGTACTTTTAATGACCATATTGGTAATAGTCGATATACTTAAGCAAACTAAAATATCTTTCTCTATACATATAAGCATAAACAATTTTTTGGGGCAGTAAACTCTGTAGTCTGTTCTTCACAATTTTTAAACAAGGAAAACTTCTTTCACAAGCAATCTGGGTAGATTATAATGAAATAGCATATTTTATGGCATAAAAATATATACACACTACAATATAAATTACATTTACACAATGACTGAAAACAGCATAGAGTTATTTAAGGTATGATTTTTGTGTGATGCACTTCTGTACGATGTTTCCAATTCTGAGCCAGACTTGTCGCAAAATTAATCTATTTCATACCTATCTTTCATTATTAAAGTTGACCCATTTTGAAAACAGATCAAATTCTTCTATTAAATTTCCCCTTTTTTGGTGAAGCACCTAAATTATTCGTAATATTTTCAAGACAATTTCTTTAAAATTTTTGGATATAACAAGTGGCAGTAATAAATCAACTTCTGAATGCAGCATGTTGAATGAAACATTTACAGAAAAGCATAAATAGAAAATTTACTATATATCACATAAACTTGTACATACTGAAAAATAAATGACAGAAGAATTATATGTACTACTAAATATCTGCTCTTTCTAGTGCACTTGCAAATATTTAAATAAAAAACCAAAGTAAAAACATGAGATGTATATATATCTAGTAGATTACATTGATTGTGAAATATTTCACAATGAAAAAGAAAAAAAATGGAGGCCCTAACGAATATTGAGGCTTTGACAGAGTGCCTGTGATTTAATCATACACTTCTTTGAAGCCTTATATGCTGAAGAATAATTTTTTGTGATTTTGAAAACATCGCTAAATCGAGGTTACTGTACTGTCCATAATTACATTAGAAAACTTCACTCAGAAATGATCTATTGTATCATGTAACTTTTGGTCAATTTAATTACCATTCAATTTTCATTTCACCAGCCATTAGTACATATTCTTTAGGTTCTCTCTGGGAAGTATATTCTTCTACTACTATTTCAATGTTAATATCTTAACCATTCATAAAAGCATTAGCATTTATAACCATTTAATATATGAACCATTCATAAAAGCATTAGCATTTATAATCATTTAATATATGAAACAAATGTTAAATAAGTGTATGGAGCATCTACTCAAAATTTATTTTAAAACTATTAAGATGACAGCTAAGCTATGAATTGCTTTCTAGGCACCTGTACTCTTTAAATATTCGATGAATATTGCTGAGAATCCATATTCTTGTAATAAATAAATACCTCCTCAAGCAGCTGCTTGCCACAGAGGTCTGACAGGAGCTTATCAGTTTAATATGCAATAGCAGAAGGATCTGTGAGGATGGCGGGTCCTCGCAGATTTTTTGCCAACTGCACGCGGTGTTCCCAGGTGTTGTTGTAGATTTCATTTACATACTTAACTCGTCTGTCATATTTTTCCAGGCTATCTTTTGGCATAAGCATAGTAAGGCAAATGCTGGAGGCCAGTGATATTTGGGGCCCATTTTCATAACCACATATGATAATTGGCAAAACTCCTGACTACAGTTTTAAAGGGAGTAGGGGGTCCCCATATTTTACTTTTGCCTAGGGGCCCAAGTAAGGCTTAAGATCATCCTGCATTTTCCTTACAAAAACAATGTTATGAGGCTATGGAAATATGTTGATATCATTCAATGGGCTTTTTACTTTAGATCGAGTCTGTACTATTATATAAAGACATTTCTCTCCCGTGGGAGCACCTAGCAGGAAATAAATTTTTGCAGATTACAAAGGTTGCAATCTGACAATTAGCCTCATAAGAAATTTAGCTTCGAAATCAGTGGAAATTTTAGTTTTTCAGTATATCACAAAAAATATGCCAAAAAAAGGTCTCTTCGCATACAAATGTTTTATTTTATGTCATTGTAAAGAGCAGGAGAAATAGTTTTGAAACTTTTTAAAACACTTTAAACAGGTACATTTTCATGTTTACAAGGGAGAACTAACAACAATAAATTCATATTACTTCTTTAACATTCCAAATTCCTCTGTAGGAGAACAGTTGTACACAGAAATCCTGCAAGTTGCAAATATGCAAAATTTTATTGCATTGACTCCGATACGGGGAATGAGACTAATTTATTTTCATCTGTTTTTAATGTATGCTTTGTCAAAATTGAATTACATGTTATAATTGTTTGCAGTTCTTTTCAATGTAGGGGAAACTAAATGATCATATGGAATTGTAATGTGGGTTGAGTCAAAAAAAAATGTGCTTCAGTGAACTCTTTGCTATAGACTCTTATTGCTAAGATTGTGTGTATGAAACAAACCATTTTACATTATAATTGTTTTCCAAAAAATACTGATAGTGCTTTTGGAATATAGTATTATTGCTTTTGATATAAACTTGGTAGCAGAAAAATTGGGAAGGCTAGGAAAAGTTGCAATTTTTGCATTAGATACCTGCAATAGTTTCTGACATTGTAAGGGATCAAAGAGTTCATATGGAGTTTTAATGGTTGTTCCATTGGGGACAGACCACTTTAAACAGGTACATTTCCATACTTATAAAGAAGAATTAACAATAAAATCATAATACTTCTTAAACTTTCCAAATTCCTCTATAGAATTGCTCATAACAATCCTATCAGAAGATGCTAATATGCAATTTTTAATTTCAATGGTAGTGTTCTTGGAGGACAGTTGAAATAGTTTTCGCTTGTTTTTGAAATTACATAAATGGCTTCAGTGTAAAACCTCTTATGTATGCTACAGTTACTTGTAGCAGTTTATTTCACTCTAGAAATGTAAATAGATTACATGAAGTTGTAATGTGTGTTGAGTTAGAAAAATTTCGCTTCATTGAAGCATACATTGACATGTTGAAGACAGAAGAAATGTAACTCTAGTGAAGATTATAAATGCTCTTACCTATATAAGGGAACCATTTAAGACGACGAGATTATTTCAAAATGTTGCTGACTATGACATATATAAAGCTCATTTATATCGTTATAAATAGATATAATAAAATAAAAATATATCATATTATATATAAATATCATCTATATCATATTATAAAGCTCATCTTCTATCAGTCTACATGATTTTTATGAATATGAGAATCATAATTTAAATGATTTCCCAAATGTATCTGTAATTCACTTTAATATCAGGAGTTTGAGGCAAAACTTTAATGAATTAATTTTGCTAATGGAGCCGATGGATTACAGATTTGATGTGATATTGTTGCCTGAAATATGGGTGAAAATTGAAGAGGTTGAATTATATAATATAGTACACATAAGTTATTATCAGTATAGGGAATCTAACCAATCAGGAAGAATATTAATATATATTAAATTAGGAACATATTCTTTTACCCAGCTAAGTTTTCATATGTTAAGTGCAGAGGTAGTGCATCTCCACACAGATAACATTAATTTGTCTATTATTCTAATGTATAGGTCTCGTGATTACACAATAATTTTTTTAATGAAGAATTGCAGCAGAAACTATAGTCACTGAGGATAAATTATATTCTTTTTATTGGAGATATAAATATAGATGTTTTAAAATAATCCAGAGAAGTAAATGATTATTTAAATATAATGAGTGTTGGGTTGGGTTGTTTTACCTCTGAACGGCACTTTTTTGCACACCATGGGCTAAATGGCCAGGTCACATGGACCCCGAAGGCTCAGAGAAGGTTGGGGGAGGGGACCCACTGGAACAGCTGTTGGGAGACAGATGGTAGCCTCCCGTCAAGGCCATGCAGCGTGTTCTTTAACGTGCACAGGGTATGGCTCTCCCGCACACGGGGCCACGGCTTAATGTCCCATCCGACGGACGGCAGCCTTTCCAAGCCCATCGGTGTCCCCTACTGACCATGGGCAGGGTGGGGAATTTTTGCGGAGATAAATCTCAACGCTGACCCAGCTGGGACTCGAACCTGGGAACTACAGATTACAAGCCTGGCGCGCTACCGACTGAGCCATCCCGCCCCAATATAATGAGTGAGAATGG
Source organism: Ryuthela nishihirai (assembly GCA_038380435.1). NCBI lineage: Eukaryota > Metazoa > Arthropoda > Arachnida > Araneae > Heptathelidae > Ryuthela > Ryuthela nishihirai. Next base: position 67,620 of record JAWZYU010000146.1, on the reverse strand, counting down.
TTAATGTCTGTGTGTTAGGTCACCTACTAGAGTAGGTAAATATAGTACAAGTTGCTTAGATCATGTTTTTATAAAATCTAATAGGGATTTGGGAGCTGAAGTGTACATTACTGATCATTATCCACTTATTATACATTTGAATCAAGTTAGTCTGAATCCAGTGGGGAAAGGACCAGGAATTACAACTATAGAAACTGAGGATTTTGTTAATTATTAAAAATTTGAAGAACATGTGAAAAATTCAGATTTTAATGATGTGTATAACAACTGCTCAGATGTGAATGTTGCATATGACACTTGGCACAAAATGGTTTTTTGTACAAAAAAATATTTATGTAAAATAAAGGAAAAAAAAAAGAAAAATTGGGTTGCAAGTGACATAATTAATAAAAAAGAAAAATTATATTAAAAATATAAAAGATATCCAGGGATTATATACTTTGAAACAGAATATAAAACATTTTGTGCATAAAGGCAGAATTAAGGAGAGCTAAAAATAATTACTATATGGTTTTCAAAGTTGTGGAAAAAATAATAATGGAATTATGTTAATGTTATGTTAGGGACAAAAGTAAAAAAAAAAAATTGTACCTTCTTACGAGAACACAACTGAATTGGTTGATGACATGAATAGAAATTTTATTCCAGGTATTACATATCTGAACCCTGAAATTGATAATCAGTATAAAGCTGTGATGCAAATTGTATATCACAATCTCTTTATATGGAAAATACAGATGATGCAGAAATTGGTAAAGAACTTGCAGCAATGAGTATGAATAAAGCCTCTGTGTATGATGGTATTACAGTGTCCATGTTACAAATTATTGTTAAATATAATTAACATGTTTTTACTTATTTAACAAATTTATCACTACAAGGAAAATTTATTCAACTAAAATATACTTTAATTTTCCCGATTTACAAATCAGGTGATAAACAATTGTTGACTAATTCTAGACTGATCTCATTGTTGTTGGTATTTTCTAATTGAAAAAATTGTTAAAAAAAGACTAGTGAATTTTTTAAATCAATATAGATTTTTTTTCAAGAACTAGTTTGGTTTTAGGTAGGGTAAAAACACTGAACAATGCATTCTGAAACTAACAGTATTTACAAAAGCATTGATGCGAGTAAAAAAAAAACACTGACACTGTTTCTGGAGCTACAAAAAGCTTTGGATACAGTGGATCACAAAATACTGTTAAAAAAACTCTTTGCCAGCAGTATAAGTGGACATATTTATAATTGGTTTAAAAGCTACCTTTTAGTAAGAAGTCAGGCAGTAAAAGTGAATGGGAAAATAAGTTCATTTAGGTAAATTAAAAAAAGGTGTACCTTAAGGCTCTGAATTGGGTCCCATCTCGTTCCTTATTTACATTAATGACGTATGCAATTTACATTTAAAAGAATCATTAATATGCTATGGCAATGATACTGCAGTAGTTTACACAGCATATATTATTTTAGAAATAGATACAAATGTAGAAAATGATCTTTTAAAAATACATAGGTGGCTAGTTTTTAATAAATTTGAATAATAATAAAAGTAAATTTCTTTATTCTGAATTGCTTAAAACAGATACTCTAATAGAAATTAAATATCATGTTAATTGCCTTCTTGATCACAATTGTATATGCCCGTAAATTAGAAAGAGTATATAATTACAACTATTTGGGGGTTGAAATGGATTCTTCTTTAAAATGGAGGACTCATGCAAAAAAGATAAAGTAGTTAAGGTACATATTGTTTAAATTTTATCATATTCAAAAAATGGTAGATAAGAAATTTTTAACGGTAGTATATTATGCCTGGGTTTACTCTAATATACAGCATGGTTTGTGTAGTTGGGGAGGTGATTATGATATTAATTTATTTATGGTACATAAAAAAATATTTAAGTTAGTGTTTAATGTTAATTTTTCTACTTTAGAACCATCTACTTTATTTCATTTTCATCATATCAGAAATATTTATATATACAAAATTTTATTGTTTTTATATCAAAATAAGCAATGGGTAGAGAGTCAACGCACTGAATGCAATTTATGAATGAAACTAGTAATGTTTGAAATAATGTTTGGCAAAGAAGAATATTCTCCAGAGGCACTTCGTTTATTTAGCACCAAAATTTCACAATTCTTTACCACTGAATATGAGAAATGAAAACAATTTCACTGTCTTCGAAAAGAAATTACATACACATATAATGAGTGTTATTAATCCTACTTTACAGTCAATCGTTTAAATCTTTTATTTGAAATTAATGAATATCCTTTCTTTTATTACTGATGTATCAAGTTCTATTAAGAATTGATTGCTATTCCCATTATTGGTTACCTAGAGTTTTAATATGATGTTGCCAATTAAAACAGAACCAGGACAGGCAGTTTAGCCCCTTGGTTTCAGCGTTGAAAGCTCTCTATAATAACACTGAGTCATGTGCGAGAGTTGGTAAGGCTTGTAGCAATTGGTTTAGCATTACTTCTGGTGTTCGACAAGGGTGCATTTTGTCTCCTTTTCTCTTTAACTTGGTTATTGATTATGTTATGCGAAATTCACTTCAAGGGAAAGATTTTGGCCTTTAATGGACTGGAGATACCAAAATTTCTGATTTCGATTATTCTGATGATTTAGCCCTTGATGATTAGGCAAATGATGTTGATGAGATGAACTCTTTCATTCGAGCTGTTCATGAAACTGGTAGTAGAGTAGGTTTGGTTATAAACAGAAAGTAAACTAAAGTGATGAAAATTGGTCAGGCAGGCTCTCATTCAGTTAATTTAAATGGTTGCAATCTTGAGCAGGTGTCACAGTTTAATTATCTTGGGAACTATGTAACAGATACTGGTGATGTGCAGCATGAGATTAACAAATGAATAGGGATTGCTGCTGGGACTTTTAAGAATCTATGGAGAGTGGAGAAATAGGCGTATACACCTAAAGACTAAAATTAGATTGCATAATAGTTTGGTTCTTTCTAGGGTTAGTTATGGTAGTGAAATTTGGACACTTTGTAAACAAGATAACTGGAGACTAGATGCTTTTGATTCCAGATGCTTACATAGTATCTCGGGCATTAAGTGGTTGAACTTTGTAACTAATGATGAAGTTTGCAACCTCCTTTAAGCAGCATATTGTGCAGAGAGAGACTCCGTCGGTTTGGCCATGTTGCCCGTATGAATAATTATAGATTGGCAAATAGGGTTATCAACAGTGTGCCTAAAGGCCTCAGAAAGAAGGGGAGACCTAGGATGCAGTGGGCAGACAATGTCAAACAGGACCTTGTTAGAATTGGTGTGCAGTGGCCAGATGCAGTAGATGTAGCTCAGGATAGACTTGATTGGAGAACTAAATTGCATGGTCTGGCTGGACCTTCATAGCCAATAGCTGTTTGAGGATGATGATTACCATTTTAATTATTTATATATTAAAGGGATCTTGATTACTAAATGATTCATTAATAAAAGTAAGAGTGTCATTTCCAGATTATGGAATGAAGATAAATTCAGGATCTGCTCTTGAACAGGTAATGGTTTTAGTTCCAATTTTGGTTAAATGCTGTTTGAGATACTTATAAATGCTCAGTACTCTGATAGCAGTATCCCTGCTGAGATCACTAGGAAGTGAGTGGAGAAGCTTCATTGTCTGTCAATCAAATGGTTAGCTTGATCTTAGTATGCGCAACGCAGGTGCTGAGTCATTTGATTGACAGGTCTGTCAGATTGAAGATACTTGGCTGGGAGATAGGTAAAGAATAGATTTGGTTAGATCAAGTTCAGTTTGTTGCTGTACAACATTACCACCCACTTCCGAGGTAATGTTTTGGAGGGTGTAATGTTTCCTTATTTAAGGAACTCAATCCACTGATTGTCACTAATGGGACACTTTTTATGATACAGCTAGTGTGTTCCTTAATCAAACAACAGAATTTGGATCTTCTACATTAAATAGGCTATTTAATAACACAATAAACTCATACCTACTTAAAAGTACCCAGACCTGGGCCCAGTCTTAATACACTGCCTCGCAAACAGTCAAGTCCATGGGGCAAATTGAGCTGCCGAAACACTAGGGAATATTATAGTGAGTCAGTTATACCTAATTAGCTTGAGTCAAAATATTTCCTGGCATATAATTTTTTTTAACATCCATTCCTTGTTTTACACAATAGACAGGTTTTGGAAAATCAGTGTGTAAATCGAACCCTTGAAAATAATAACATATACCCTATGAAAAAAATGCAAGATCGTTCCGAAAAAAGCCTTGTTTTGAATAAAACTTATATTTAAAATTTCATTTATAGATATTTATCTGAAATTTCAGTTCAACAGTAATAATAGTCTTCAATGTAATATTTTTAATTTATTTGAACTAATTCAGACATAGCTTATATTACTATCTCGTACATTTCTTTTTTAGTGAAAAAAAATACTCATTAATCTAGACGTACACTATCGAATTTGAAGATAAAATTTAAAAGAATATTTATGAACTGAATATAAATGAGAAATTAAACATCTGAGCCAACACTTAGTGCTTTATTTTTCAAAATTAGTATTTATATGATATTTTATGAAACAGCATAGTTACATATGAGGGTCATTCCGTCAAATCAACCAAAATTTTGGAAAACGTTCACCACCCATCACAGATTTCAAACATCTTTGGCATAAATGTTAGTACACATAAGATGTCTAATTGTCCAAAATATTTTGAGTCTAAAATTTTCTGTAAGGAGTTATAATCATTTAAACCTAAGGGGGAAAATATACAAATTGCAATTGTAACTAACCATTTTACAATTTTTTTTTTTTTTTTTTTTTTTTGCTTTTATGGTAGTTGAGAAGACCAAACATGGTGTAATGATGTGGATTTGGATTATAAATTTGTTAAAAAATCAAATTTAAAAAATGTAATATAATTTTGAAAAAAAACTGAAAATTTTAAAACGTGAAAAAAGTGATGTGGCCATATATATATAAAAAATTAAAAACTGATATATGTTGTATATTATGCCACATAGAAACATTGTACCAAATTTGGAGTATGGTCATTTCTTTGTTAATGAGTAAAAAATAAATTAAAATTTTACTAATGTTATGGGTAATGATGCAGTTCAGGCACACATTGATGCTTTTGTGCCTGTGCACTACATGGAGAGGCTATCAGCGTGCTTTGCTGCATGCACTCCAACGTGACTTTGTAAATCTCAGTACCATTCGGCTGCTACTCATATATATAATGCTGAGTATCCTTTGGTATAGATGAGCAATCGATAAAGCCAAGTTTTTGAGGGAACAAAGTTGGGAATACAAATGTTGAATAATTTGATAATATACAGTGAGGGTGACCAGATTTCAATTAGTAAAATACGGAACAGTTTAGTAAATTTTTCCAATTTCAGTTTACTGAAACTGGAACTTTTTTTTCCCAAAAGTGTAACTCCAGGGAAAATTTAAATCAGTTGTAGAATGGCGAAAGAGGTATGACAGATAATTGACAGTTGTAACACAGCGTAACCAGATTTCGATTGGTAAAAACTGGAACAGGTTATTTAATGTTCCAATTTCAGTTTGAATAACTTGAAAATGGTAAATTATACTTTTTTTGTGAACTGTTCTATAATAATTAATAACCAAAAATATTCTGAAATGAGTGAATTGTTGGTGTAACAGTTTTTAAATCTTTGAGGAAAAATATTTCTTTAATATCTTTTGCAGAGATAAATCTCACACTGGCACAGCTGGGACTCGAATATGGGAACATCTTCAAACAGCCATGGGCTAGAGGTCCAAGTAGACAACGCAATTTAGTTATCCAAGCATATCTGTCCTGAGCTACATGTATCCTCTGCTCCTTTTTCCATAAAATTGTACTGTTAGTTTTAAGAAAAGCCTGCTGACACTGCACACCAATTCTAACAAAGTCCTGTTTGACTGTGTGCCCACCACATCTTTGGTCTCCTCCTCTTTCTGAGGCTTTTAGGATACTTTTTCCATATGGCAAAATATGGGCAAACCAACAGTCTCTTTGCACAATATGGTGCTCAAATGAGGTGGCAGGTTCTTTTTCCTAACTTCATCATTACTTAAAAAGTTGAACCACCTAATGCCCAAGATACTGCATCTAGTTTCCTGTTATCTTGTTTACAAGGCATTCAAGTTTCACTACCATAACTAACCCTAGAAATAACCAAACTATTATACAGTCCAATTTTAGTCTTTAGGTGTATATGCCTATTTCTCCACACTCTCCATAGATTCTTAAAAGTGCTGGCATCAATCCCTATTCATCTGTTAATCTCATGCTGCACTTCATCAGTATCTCTTACATAGCTCCCAACGTTAACTGTGAAACCTGCTCAAGACTGCAACCATTCAGATTAACTGAATCACAGCCTGCCTGACCAATTTTCATCACTGTAGTTTTCTCTCTGTTTATAACCAAACCAACTGTACTTGAATGAAAAAGTTCATCTCATCATCATTTGCCAAAAGGGCTAAATCATCAGCATAATCTAAATCAGAACACTATCTCCAGACTATTTAAGGCAAAAATCTTTCTCTTGCAATCAATTTCATATAGCATAATCATTAACCAAACTAAAGAAAAAAGGAGACAAAATGCACCCTTGTTGAACACCATAAGCAATGCTAAACCAATTGCTACAAGCCTTCATAACTCTCACACACAACTCAGTATTATTATAGAAAGCTTTCATTATGTTAACTAACTTGTCTGCTTTGCCATACGATCTCACAATGAACCACAAATTATGACAATCAACAGAGTTGAAAGCCTTTCTGAAATTGACAAAGCTAGCAACCAAAGGTTTCTGAAACACTAAACATTTCTCAAGTATCTCCCTCAGTGAAAATATCTGATCTACACATCGCCTACCACTTCTGAATCTACATTGCTTATCACACAATTGCCTGTCAACCAGATTCCTAATTGTATTAAGCACAATCATTCAAAAAACATTACCTGGAACAGAAAGTAGGCTGATACCCCTTCAGTTATCACAAGAACTGCAATCACCTTTTTTTTTAAAATAGGGATAATAATAGCTCTAGTAAAAACCTTAAGAACCATTCATTTATAATAAAGGATATTCAAAATTTCAGTCATCTATGTAGTAACCAAAACTTCCCCAGGTCTAAACATTTCTGTAGTAATTTCATCTACACCTGGGGATTTCTGTAGTTAAAGTTTCATCATCATCCTCAAGCAGCCACGGGCTACGGAGGTCCAACCAGACTGTGCAATTTAGTTCTCCAAGCAAGTCTGTCTTGAGCTACATCTACTGCATCTGGCAACTGCACACCAATTCTAACAAGGTCCTGTTTGACATTGTCTGCCCACCACATCCTAGGTCTCTCCCTCCTTCTGAGGCCCCTAGGCACAGTGTTCATAACCCTATAATTATCCATACGGGCAACATGGCCAAACCAGCAGAGTCGCTCTCTGCACAATATGCTGCTTAAAGGAGGTTGCAGAATCCTTTGCCTAACCTCATCATTAGTTACAAAGTTGAACCACCTAATGCCCAAGATACTGTGTAACACTGTCTGGTGTTACATCTGGAATCAAAAGCATCTAGTTTCCTGTTATCTTGTTTACAGTGTCCAAGTTTCACTACCATAACTAATCCTAGAAAGAACCAAACTTATATATAGTCTAATTTTAGTCTTTAGGTGTGTATGCCTATTTCTCCAAACTCTCCATAGATTCTTAAAAGTCCTGGCAGCAATCCCTATATGTCTGTTAATCTCATGCCACATATCACCAGTATGTTACATAGCTCCCAAGGTAATTAAACTGCGACACCTGTTCAATACTGAACCCATTCAGATAACCTGAATCACAGCTTGCCTGACCAATTTTCATCACTTTAGTTTTCTCTCTGTTCATAACCAAACCTACTCTACTACCTGTTTTATCAATAGCTCTAATGAAAGAGTTCATCTCATCAACATCATTTGCAAAAAGGGCTATATCGATGATAATCAGCATAATCTAAATCAGGAATTTTAGTATCTCCAGACCATTTAGGGCCATAAACTTTTCCTTGTAGTGAATTTCACATAACATAATCAATAACCAAGCTAAAGAGAAAAGGAGACAAAATGCACCCTTGTCGAAACCAGAAGTAATGCTAAACCAATTGGTACAAGCCTTACAAACTCTCACACGAGTCAGTGTTATTATAGAGAGCTTTCATTATGTTAACTAACTTGTCTGGTATACCATATGATTTCACAATCAACCACAAATTATGACGATCAACAGAGTCGAAAGCCTTTTTGAAATCAACAAAGCTAGCAACCAAAGGTTTCTGAAACTCTAAACATTAAATTAACATTTAAGTTTAGAACTAGAAAAAACAACTTCAGACTGTGTTATAAAGCCAACATTAAAGCCAGTAATGCATCTATCGTCATTACTAACACTGGGAGTCGAACTAAATACATTGTTTAGAACATCACTTAAATGCTCAGCCCATCTAGCCATGACAGAATCCTCAGCTTCTATAACCTTACCTTGTTTATCCTTCAATCCCTGTATACCTGTCCGATTTCTACCACACAAAACATTAACTCTCTGGTACACCTCTCTGCTGTTGTGCTGTCTAACTGCTTTCTTTGCTTTATCAAGCCAAAGATTCTTTCAGCAGCAAAGTGATCCTTTACACAATTATTAATTTCTCTGTAATGATTTCTATCAGGACTAGTAAGATATTAAGGACGTTCCTTCTTTCTGAAATAAGCTCAAGTGCCTTATAACTCAAATAATACTGCCTCCTCTGCTCCTTTTTTCCTAAAAGAACACTGTTAGTTTCCAAAAAAGCATGTTTAAAATGGTCCATAAAACATCATCATCCTCAAGCAGCCATGGGCTATAGAGGTCCAACCAGACCGTGCAATTAGGTTCTCCAAGCATATCTGTCCTCAGCTACATCCGGCCACTGCACACCAATTCTAAAAAGGTCCTGTTTGATATTGTCTGTCCACCGCATTCTACATCTCCCCCTCTTTCTGAGGCCTTTAGGCACACTGTTCACAACCCTATTCGTCAATCTATAATTATCCATATGGGCAACATGGCCAAACCAGCAGTCTCTCTCTCTGCACAATATGCTGCTTAAAGGAGGTTGCAGATTCCTATGCCTAACCTCATCATTAGTTACAAAGTTAAACCACTTAATACCCAAGATACTACATAAAGCATCTAGAATCAAAAGCATCTAGTTTCCTGTTATCTTGTTTACACAGCGTCAAACTTTCACTACCATAACTAACCCTAGAAAGAACCAAACTATTATACAGTCTAATTTTAGTCTTTAGGTGTATACACCTATTTCTCCACAATCTCCACTGATTCTTAAAAGTCCCGGCAGCAATATCTATTCGTCTGTTAATCTCATGCCACACATCACCAGTATCTGTTACATAGCTCCCAAGATAGTCAAACTGTGACACCTGCTCAAGACTGCAACCATTCAGATTAACTGAATCACAGCCTTCCTGACCAATTTTCATCACTTTAGTTTTCTCTGTTTATAACCAAACCTACTCTACTACCAGTCTCATCAACAGCTCGAATGAAAGAGTTCATGTCATCAACATCATTTGCCAAAAGGGCTAAATCATCAGCATAATCTAAATCAGAAATTTTTCCCTTGAAGTGAATTTCGCATAACATAATCAATAACCAAGCTAAAGAGAAAAAAAAAAGGAAAATGCACCCTTGGCGAACACCAGAAGTAATGCTAAACCAACTGCTACAAGCCTTACCAACTCTCACACACGACTCTGTGTTATTATAGAGAGCTTTCATTATGCTAACTAACTTGTCAGGTATACCATATGATCTCACAATTAACCACAAGTTATGACGATCAACAGAGTCGAAAGCCTTTTTGAAATCAACAATACTAGCAAGCAAAGGTTTCTGAAACTCTAAACATTTCTCAAGAATCTGCCTAAGTGAAAATATCTGATCCACACATCCCCTACACTTAGGAATCCACATTGCTCATCACGCATCTGTAATAATTTCATCTACCCCTGGGGATTATGAAGTTTAGAAATAGTCAAAATAACTTCAGATTGTGTTATAGGGCCAACATTAAAGCCACCAATGCATCTCATCATTACAAACAATGGGAGGATTAACCACATTGTTTAGAACGTCACTGAAATGCTCAGCCCACCTAGCCATGACAGAATCCTCACCTTCCTATAACCTTACCTTGTTTATCCTTCTGGTCCTTTTTTTCCTAAAAGTACTGTTAATTTCCAAAAAAGCCTGTTTAAAATGGCCCCATTCTTCCTCACCTTCAGTAGTAAGTAAACCATGACTGTCATAATCACTAAGTAACCTGTCATGGTAAGCTTAGCTATAACTGGGTCTTTCTGAGCTTCAGTATTAAAAGTAAATTTTTTAACCCTAGCACAACACTTTTTAAGTTTAAGTTGCAAGACACTTTTAAAAAGGTAATGGTCAGATCCAATTTCAGCTCCTCTATATGCCCTGGTATTCCTAACAGAACTAGCCTATTTGCTGTTAATTAATATATAATCAATTATATTCTTATGCAGCCCATCAGGTGAAACATGTGTACCTAAGTATGTCGCGGTGTTTGTAATAAGTATTAGTTATTCTGAAATCATTGAGTTTACTTACCTGTAGGAGACATTGCTATTGCAGCTACCAATACCAAAAGGGCCTATCACCCCACCCAAAATGTCAGAGTCAGTACCAACTTTGGCATTGAATTCACCTAGAACTAGGGTAATATATCCTTTTGTGACAGAATTTAAAATTCCTGAAGTTTGTCCATCCTCAGTGGGGGCATAACAGCAGATAACATTGAAGTCTTTAATGCTTGCCAAAGGGACCTAAAACTTCTGTCCAAAGGAGAGCGTCAGTACCAACTTTATCATTGAAGTCACCTAGCACAAGAGAAATATCTCATTCACAGAATACAAAATATCCTGAAGCTGGCTTTAAAATGTATCCTCATTCTCATCGGCATCCTCAGTGGGGGCATAACAGCAGATAACATTCATGTCTTTAATGCTTGTCTGAAATTTTACTGTAAGAAACCTTTCATTATTGCACTCATATCCTAGAAGAGCATCACTAGCATGTCTGCTGAGAAGCAGGCATCCTTATGCTTTCCATGCTTGTTCCCTGTAAAGAGAAATTTAAAGTTATTTTTAAGTATCTCACCTTTACCTGCCCATCTGGTCCCTTGCAATCCTAGAATATCTAGATTATAGTGCTAGAATTCCTGTGTGAGGATATCAAGAGAATAATCTCTATATAATGTCCTCACATTCCTGCAGAGAAAATGATTAGTAATTAAAAAGAATTAGAAAGTAATTAGAAAGAAGCAGAAGAGAAAATGATTAGAAAATGATTAGATTTAAAGAACTAAGTTTATTGAGATAGGAAGGGCCAACAATATCAAACAGCCCCCTGGTCACTGGCATGGAGCAAAGACCTGTTCCTCCTCCACTAAAGGGTGAAGTCACCGATACTGGTAGAAACTTTGGGCACCACTTTTTCAAGAGCCTATGGCCTGCCTGAGACACATTACTCCAGTTTATGCTTCATGATGCCCAACTAACTAAGGTTGAGGTACCTGCGATGGCCTCTGATTAGGATTATCCACCAGCTGATATACGGTATCCCATGTCTCTATTCACTTAGGGCTGGCAACCCAGAAGCAAACAGAAAACACAGCGTCAGATTCTCCCACAACAGAGGTCCACCAGTGCAGGAAGTCCAGGATCCATAATGAAGCTCAAATCCATACACAAGTCCAGTCTAGTTGGTATAAATGGTCAGCACCAGGACCCTGTGAAGTTGACCACTCCATAGCAGGGTTTAAAAAAAAAGTGAGCATAGATGACCAGATCAGTAGGCCATACTGAATTGGCAGCCCTCCCCTTCCGTTCCCTTCCAAAAGAGAATATCTCTTTTGGAAGGTACTAATGGCCTTCACCATGAGAAAGCAGGGTTGGACGTTAGGTGTTAGACATGGCTGGTTCTGTGCATCATCACTGGGGATTGTTATACAGCTCTCCTTCCAGTTTATGCCTAGCTACCATACTCAACATCAGTAATAAGAAAATCATGACAATTGTAATGACTAACTAACCTATCATGGTAAGCTTTACCTATAACTGAGTCAGAGCTTCAGAGTTAAACGTTAATTTTTTAATCTTAGCACTTCTTAAGTTTAAGTTGCAAGACACTTTTAAAAAGGTAAGCCGAGTGGTTAGCGTGCTTGGCTACTGATCTACGGGACCTGGGTTCGAGCCCCGGGTAAGGCATGGATGTTTGTGTTGTTTTCTGCTGAGGTCCTTCCATCCTCTCAGATCTTCTACTCTGGCATATAAACTGACAGGCTCGTGTCAGACCTCTGTGGCAAGCAGCTGCTTGAGGGGGTATTTAAATTTAAAAAAAATAAAATGGTGAGATCCAATTTCAGCTCCCCTTCATGACCTGGTATTCCTAACAGAACTAACCCATTTTCTGTTAATTAATATATGATCTATCATATTATTATGCAGCCCATCTGGTGAAACCTATGTGTACTTATGTATATTACGATGTTTGTAATAAGTGTTAGTTATTCGGAAACCATTAAGTTTGCTTACTTGTAAGAGACATTGCAGCTACCAATACCAAAAGGGCCTATCACCCTTCCCCAAAGGTCAGTGTCAATTATGGCATTGAAGTCACCTAGAATAAGTGTAATATCTCCATTCTTGACAGAATTCAAAATATGCTTAAGTTGTCTGTAAAATTCATCCTTCTCATCCTCATCGGCATCCTCAATGGGGGCATAACAGTAGATAACATTCAAGTTTTTAATGCTTGTCTGAAATTTTGCTGTAAGAAACCTTTCAGTAATGCACTCATATCCTAGAAGAGCATCACTAGCATGTCTGCTGAGAAGCAGGCCCATGCCTTGGTGATGCTTTCCATGTTCTCTCCCTGTAAAGAGAAATTTAAAGTTTTTTTTAAGTATCTGACCTTTACCTGTCCATCTGGTCTCTTGCAAGTCTAGAATATCTAGGTTATAGTGCTGGAATTCCTGCGTGAAGACATCAAGAGAATAAGATCTTTGCAGAGTCCTCACATTTCAACAACCTATGGAGAGAAAATGGTTAGTGGGGTGTTTAAAGAAACTATGTTTATTGAGAGAGGGAATGCCTACAATATCAAACAGCCCCCTAATCGCAGACATGGGGCAAAGACCCGTTCTCCCACCACTAAAGGCTGAAGCCTTCTACACTGGAAGACTTTCTCGAATGTAGAATTTTTACAATGCCAGTAGAAGCAAGAGTTCAGGTGCCTGCGTTGACCTCTGCTCATGATTATGCATCAGGTGATAAAACATATCCTGTGAATCTATTCACTTGGGGCTGTCAATGCAAAAACAAATAGAAAATACAGTGGAAAATTCTCGCTCAACAGAAGCCCACCAGTGCAGCAAATTCAGGATCCATAATCAAGCTCAGCCATAATTTCTATTCAGGTTGGTTTATATGGTCAGCACCAGGACCCTCTTTGGTTGACCACTCCTCAGCAGGGTAGAAAAAAAGAACAGTCATAGTTGTCCAGATCAGTAGGCCTGCACCACGAGAAGGTGAAGTTGGACATTAGGTACTAGGCCTGGCTGGTTCTATGCATCATCACAGGGGATTGGTGCATAGCTCTCCTTCCAGTGACTACCTAGCTACCATTTTCATTATATGCACGCAAAAATTTAAGGGTTTGACACAGAACAACTGTTAGTTATAGTCTTCTTGTTCAGTAGGGGGGGAAATGCAGAGGCTTTTTTGAAATTTGTGGAAGGCTGTCAAGAAAATGAAGATTATGATGTGTCAAACAGTGAATATTTACAGATGTTTTGTTTTGACAACTAATATTCTAAGTTCAATGAGTTTAAATAAAAGAGCAACATCTGAAGGTTTTTGGTATTTTTTTTATTAGAAATCTGTTTGTTTCATGTTCTATTTCAATAAAGCAATAAAGCTAAGGTTTTAGTTGGCTGCTGATTGACAAATTTAAGGTTAAATTCCAATTAAAAGCTCAAGCACTTTTTTCAGCTATAGGCAGGTTTTTATGGAAGTGAGAAATTATCTGAATTTCAGTTACCCAACAATAAAACAAAACTCAAACTATATATCCCCAACCCCTCAATAGATGACACCACATGTACTACCACCCTCCCCTTCACACAACGTGCTCCAAACCTAACATAAACACTGACCACAATATGCTTACATCTATGCCTTCTGCAAAACAATTATTTTGCCTGATGATGCATGGGAGCAACAATGAGAAACACATAGGATATGTACTAAAATGTAGCATTTGCACTTCTGGAAAAGTTGGGACATAAGCTGGAAATCTAAAAATACATTAGTTAACAGGTGCACAATTGTCAGTCTAGCACCAGCATTCCGATAAAAAACAAAAAAAAAATCAAGAACATGTGTGAACTCATATCTAGACCATACTATCCACCACAGGGTAATAGACTTACTACCATCAGATATCACTGCAAGAAAAAAACAAGGTAAATTCCAAGATAATAATTGCATCTAATTGTCTCAGCTATTCCAATAATTAGAGTGATAGAGAAAAGTTAATAATTTTATCTTTAGGGACCTTTGCGATCACTATTAATTCACTTTTAACCCTTCCAGTGTCAAGGGGTATATATATATATATCCGTTTTAAGTACAAAAAAAAGCAATTTTTTTTAAATAAAAATTACCATTTTAAACTTTTTTATTGATATCTTATAAAAATATATAATTCAGGCTTGATAAACAATATATTCTTTTTTCACTTAATGCATATTTTATTACCTTATGACATAAATAATTTGTTAAAGCCATATAATTGCCATTTCTTAGAAGCGATATAAGTTGGGTTGTTTTGCCTCTGAGCAGCACTTTTTTGCACACCATGGGCTAAATGGACAGGTCACAAGGACCCCGAAGGCTCAGAGAAGGTTGGGGAGGGGACACACTGTAATAGCTGTTGGGAGACAGATGGTAGCCTCCCATCAAGGCCATTCAGCGTGTTCTTTAATGTGCACAGGGTGGACACAACCTTTCCAAGCCCATCAGTGTCCCCTATTGACCGTGGGCAGGGCGGGGAATAGCGATATAAGGTATTGACAAATTGTTAACATTACTCTATACTGAATCAATTCCCCAATTTAAGCTGAGAAGCTTGATTTGAACTATTATCAAAAAATTTTTTCTTAAAGTTTCCAAAATCTCCTGATAATTAATAAAAAGCTACTGTTAAAAAAAATGGAAGTTTTGGAAGCAATTATTAAATATGCACTTTTTTTTGGTATACCATTGCAAAAAGCATTATTAAAATTAGTATGTTACTGCAATGTTGAAATTCTTTAATAAAATTCACAATTAAATTCTCCTTAATTTGGTATATAACATGATATATTTCTGTTGATTAGTTATTTATTAAAAATATTCTAAAGGTGACTTGTTTATAGGACTCTGCAACAAGCTTGGACTTTTCTCAAACTATGGTATGGAGAAAAAAAATTATAAAATAGAAGAAATGTTTACTTTAAAGAATAATTTATTTTTTGCTATTCAGAAATAAATAACCTTTCTATTCGTGTGCATTATAATCATTTCTATCTATTAGTGTTTTTGAAATAAATTTTATTTGTTGCCAAATGCATTTTTTCACTACAAGACTTTAAACAGATCATATTAAAATAAAACTTGTCTTTTTTGTTAAATATTTTATTTTCAAAAAAATCCAGAAATGCTGATGTAATTGGGATATAACATGCCATAATTTCTTTCATAAGTTATTTGGCAAAAAAGTTGTAAAGTTAAATTAGGGCTCTGGATGTATGCCAGCTTTTCAGGCTGGACATTGAAAGGGTTCAAAAATAGAAAAATTTAATAAAAGCAAAAGTTTTTTAAGAGAGCTCTTTCCACAACCAAAAACATAGCAAACAATTTATTAAACATAGGCAATCAAGTTCCGAAGTCTCATAAATGGGTATCACCAATTTGTTGAGGCCTGCTGATTCCGTGAAGAACAGTCTTATTGGCCAAAAGTATTAGTAAATTCACTATGCAAGAAAAATTCATTATGTGAATTAATGGGGGTCTAAGAGGTAATTTGTTATGATTGCCCACTATATATTACTATTTACTTTTTCCCTATCATCCATTAGTATGAATTACTACTGTTAAAGGATACCACATTCTAAAAATGAAAAGCTCCAATTTTTTTTTTTAAAACTAGCATCCAATATTTGACAGAGGAGATTTGTTGTTCTTCTAGATATGACGGTAATATGTGAAAAATTTCCACGCATATGGGAGAATGTTATTTGGTGCCTACAGCTGGGGCCTACAGCCATAGCCTAGATATGCCTCTGCCTTTCAAGCCCAATCTTTTGCCTTATTAAAATTTCGTTTATATCCACGTATTAATTTCTTAATAGGACAAATAATTGTAAATGGGTCTCGCAGATCCAAAGCAATCATCCATGTAACTATTTGGTGATATCAGATATATTTCAAAATCTCCCGTTTTTGCTTATTATTACAATAAAAAATGAAACTTTTGAAATAAAAGTCGGATACAATATTCAGATCTGATGAATTAAGCACTGTAACATTTATATGCAAACCTCATTTATCCAATACTTGTTTAACCAACACCTGGTTGACAACTTTTTTGTTTCTAGAGGCAAATTGAAAATTATTTAGCAGGCTCAATAGGTATTGATGTAGTAGATTTAGCAGGCTCAATAGGTATTTTGTATTTTTCATATTCCTCTATAGTTTAATAAAAAAAAATAACTACCCCCTCAAGCAGATACTTGCTACAGAGGTCTGACTGGAGCCTGTCAGTTTAATGCATCATAGTAGAAGATCTGTGAGGATGGTGGGACCTCAGAAGAAAGATAACACAAACATCCCTGCCTTATCTGGGGCTCGAACCGAGGTTCCTCTTTGATCAGTTGCCAAGTATGCTAACCACTCGGCCATGGGATGGCTATAGTTTGATAGCACCCTCTGAAAGTAGAAAAAGCCAAAAATTTAAAACAAATTTTGCAAATTATCTATTTGTGCTATAAATTTGAAACTTATGTGGTAGAGGTGGTAGCAAAGATTTAAAACTAAATTTCCACAGAGAAGAGATGGGGATTAACTTTTCCTATTCCTCATCAATTACACATGAAGATAGAAATCGAAATGAAAGCCCAGAAACAGCTATATCTTATATCTGTTTTTAGTATAACATCAAATTTCTTATATATATCTTACAAAAATATGTAATTGAAGTTTGAAAAATAATTGTTTCTTTATTTGATGCACATTTTATTAAGCTATGATAGGAATAATTTGTTAAAACCATTTCATTAAAATTTCTTAGATAAAATATGTGGGATTGCTAATTTAAGCTCACAAATTTAGAACTATTATCAACACATTATTGATAAAAGTTTCGAAATTCTACCAAAAACTGTAGGATTCCAGAAGAAATTATGTAGTACGTAACTATATTTTTTTTTTTGCTTTACTCTCTTTTCTGTCTTAAAACAATTTCAATATTCCTAGACATATTGTCATCATTTATATCAGCATTCAATGCGTAGTTCATACTACTGACACCTAAACTGTATGTTAGTTCAGTTCTGATGCATAAACTAGGTCATGATCAAGCAAGACATAGATGTCAGTGTTTTTTAGTATGTACAATTTAAATTTCATTGATTGTTTTTATGTGGCTTTCTATTTTGATGCATTTAAAGGCATCTAATTTCACAGTGAATTTCTTCATGTGTTGATTTGTATTTATGTTGAATTGTTGCTACATATTTTAACTGAATATTTATGTATAAGCTTTGTTCCTTATATTTGTTGTTTTACTAGCTGAACATACCCAGCACAGCCCAGGTTTTTCACTGTACTAAAGGTAAATTTTTTAAGTAACCCCCCCCCCCGACACTTTAGTACTTTAGCACAGATTTTAAACAGGAAGAAATTTGCAGTGTTTGCTTGGATCATTGTAGATGTCAGCGAGCTCTCTCACAGCCTATGGCTTAGTTTCTGCGTAAGCTATTGAGATTTTTATTTCCATTACCACAGATTTTGCCGCCCTATGGCTCCTGTGATATTCGTACGGTCCAAAGTTCCTGCACAGCGTCCCCCATGTGCCCCAGTGATCGTTTTAAAAATCAGGTTCCCACTTGACCCATGGCTTTGTTTTTACACAAATTATGATTGCTCGTGTATCATTTTTAATCTGCATATTTGTTGTTTCCTGCACTAATGGTTAACTTTGTGAGTATCCCCCCCCCCCTCAACATTTTATCATAGTTTGAGCACTAAGAATTTCCTGGTGTTGCAAAGGTCATTCCTTATGGGGCATGCTCTCAGAGCTCATGGCAAATGATCGAGATATCTATTTCAACACCTTTTGGCATTCTGTAATTCCCGATGCAATTCACCGTAACATCCCAAATTTCGTAGGCTGACCCCACGTTTGGTTGGAAAATCAAGTGGAATACAACAGTAAATTTGACAGCAATTCTCAATTCCCGTAGGAATAGCATGGTAAATATTTTTTATTCTAGCAAGCCCCCCTTGTGGACTTTTGACTTGAAATTTGGCACTGCAATCCGGACCACAACTCGAAACATTCTCTGAAAATTTGGAGCGTGTACGTTGATTTCACGATGAGTTATGGCTGCCACAGATGAACACAGACTTCTTTTATTACATAGTTGGGTTGTTGTTTTACCTCTGAGCGGCACTTTTTTGCACACCATGGGCTATATGGCCAGGTCACAAGGACCCCAGAGGCTCAGAGAAAGTTGGGGAAGGGGACCCACTGGAATGGCTGTTGGGAGACAGATGGTAGCCTCCCGTCAAGGCCATCCAGCGTGTTCTTTAACATGCACAGGGTGTGACTCTCCTGCACACGGAGCCATGGCTTAACGTCCCATCCGAATGATGGCAGCCTTTCAAAACCCATCGGTGTCCCCTACTGACCATGGGCAGAGCAGGGAATTTTGTGGAGATAAATCTCGACGCTGACCCTTTTATTACATAGAGTTGGATTGTTTTACCTCTGAGCAGCACTTTTTTTGCACACAATGGGCTAATGGCCAGGTCACAAGGACCCCGAAGGCTCAGAGAAGGTTGGGGGAGGTGACCCACTGGAACAGCTGTTGGGAGACAGATGGTAACCTCTTGTCAAGGCCATCCAGCGTGTTCTTTAACGTGCACAGGGTATGGCTCTCCCGCACACGGGGCACGGCTTAACGTCCCATCCGACGGCCGGCGGCCTTTCCAAGACCATCGGTGTCACTTACCAACCGTGGTCAGAGCGGGAAATTTTGCGGAGATAAATCTGAACACTGACCCAGCTGGGACTCAAACCTGGGAACTGTAGATTACGAGCCTGACACGCTACCGACTGAGCCACCCCCTAATTTATTATGTGCTGTTGAATACACTGAAAGGGTAATTTATTATACACACCCACTTAACTTTGTGTTGGGTGGTTTTACCTCTGAATGGCACATTTTTGCACACAATGGGGTAAATGGCCATGCCACAAGGACTGAGGGTCAGAGAAGGTTGTGGGGAGGGAACCTGAAATTTTTCATTAGGAAAAAAATGGTAGCATCCTGTCAAGGCCATACAACATGTTCTTTATGGTGCATAGGGTGTGGCTGTCTAGAACACAGGGCCCCAACTTAACATCCCATCCAATGAATGACAGCTTTTCCATGCCCATCAATGTTCCCTACTGCCCAAGGGTAGGGTGGGAGGTTTCGAGGAGATAAATCACGATGTTGACCCAGCTGGGACTGAAACCTGAGAAATACAGATTGCGAGCCTGAATCACTACTGACTGAGCCACTCCTGCTCCCACCCACCAAATGTGTGGGTCCACCTTTCACCCTCACAACAGCAGCAGTATGTCATGGCATGGATTCTATGAAGTGTTTGAAACTTTAGTTGGTATTGCAGCCCATGATTCCAGGCCAGTTCTATGTAAAACACCGAGAACTGCCAGTTATGGGTTTCAGGCTCAAATGCATCCCTCCACTTTGTCCCAGATATGTTTAATAGGGTTCGAATCCAGAGAGTAAGGGCCAGTAAAGAGTTCGAAATCACTGGAATGCTCCTTCAGCCAGTCTTTAGCATAATGGAAGCAATGAGATGTGGTGTACTCTTTTATTGAAAGAAGGCATCGTGCTGTGGGAAATGGATAGCCATGAATGGGTGTAGGTGGTTGACAAGTACATTAACTAGCCTTGTGTGGTGATGGTGGTTTCAATAAGTAGAAGGGGCGAAGGGTGACATATAAATATGCCCCAGAACACTAAACTACATCTACCAGTCTGCAACACACCAGACAGTTGAGGTCCATGGCCTCATGTGATCTTTGCCAAACACACAACCTCCCATCAGTGTGTTGTAAGTGGAATCTCTATTCATCAGACTAGGCTACACATTTGCAGTCATCCACTGTCCACTAGCAATGTTCCTTCACCCACTGCAACCTCATAGCCCAGTGACATGCTGTTAAGAAGAGTACTCGAAATGTGATTGAACTGCTATAGCCCAGTTGTGCCACCATAGGTCAAATGGTCTTTCCAGAAACCTTCATATTTGCCCCATCATTGAATGGCGGTAGTAGTACAGACGTGGGCCTCAGCCGTCATTTTATTTATGACGCAACGTAACAAAACGGCCCTTTTAGTTGATTCCCACAACCCCCGAGACCCTAACCCAAACAGGGGTTTCTAGAAAAAAGATTTTTTTTTTTTACCATAGTAACGAAAAAACCCGAGTACCGTTACCATGGTAACGGTAATTTGAGTTGTAAAGAAACAACGTAACGAAAAAAATGCAATTTCACTAAAAACATCCCACACCACATATTCTTAAAAAACCATAAACAAAGAAACAAATACCTGAAAACAAATACCACCCCCCCACTTTCTCCAATAATTAAAACACTACACAAATATATTTCTACAAACTAAACTGATCAATCCAGTCACACATACAATAATTATACTAAATAAATCACCGGAATTAATGAAATCTAACACGTCTCAAAACCAAGTTCATCATCGACAATGCATCGTTGACCGGCATTATAAAATAGCCCCCAAAACTAAATAGCATCATAACACATACCAAAAAGCAAAAAATCGGCAAACAGTGCACCACCGACCGAATTATAAAAAAGCCCCAAAACTAAATAATGTCCTCCCAGGCAACACAAACCGAAAAACATAAAAATCAGAAACAGTGCACCACCGACCGAATTATAAAAAAGCCCTAAAACTAAATAATGTCCTCCCAGGCTGAACAAACTGAAAAACATGAAAATCGGGAACAGTGCACTGCCGACCGAATTATAAAAAAAAACGAAAAACTAACAAAAAAAACATCTTACAGCTCAAATAACCCTCCCTTAAATTACAATGTTTTACCTCTGAGCCCCACTTTTTTCCCACACCATGGGCTTAATGGCGAGGTCACATGAATCCCGAAGGCTCAGAGAAGGTTGGGGGAGGGGACCCACTGGAACAGCTGTTGGGAGACAGATGGTAAGTTCCCGTCAAGGCCATCCAGCGTGTTCTTTAACGTACACAGATTAAGACTCTTTCCCACACAGGACCACAGCTTAACAGGATGGTAGGGCTTAACGTCCCAACCGACGGACGGCGACATTTCCAAGCCCATCGGTGTCCCCTACTAACCATGGGCAGGGTTGGAAAATTTCTCGAGATAAATCTAAATGCTGAAACAGCTCGGACTCGAACCTTGGAACTACATATTACAAGCCTGGCGCGCTACCGACTCCGCCACTCTCACCCCACAACTAAATTTTTCATTAACTTTACTGATTCTATGAAAAACTGCCGTTTTTTCAAACACCGACAATTCTACAATACCCATAATTACTATATCAAAAAGCTGCCAAACGTTTCCACATATTAACGATAAATCATAACTAAATTTAAAATACTCCTAAATACACAAAATTAATAAATCACTATAATACATTAATAATTACCATACTACACGTAACTACTGAAAAACATTCAATTCACACCAAACTATTATAACGAAATACACGTGTTCGTTACTATCGCCATTTTCAATCCCACACGCAAAAACTTGCAACATTATTTCCCCCAAGTATACTCCCCCACTACAAATTTCTGAAAACTCACTTTATACGTTTCACCAAAAAGTTATTTTAAAACACTAACATCCCATAAAAACACTCGTTTTCATCACTTAATTTCCCCACATTCTAAACTTTTACCATTTTCTTCCATACTGACAACAAAACACAGATCATGCTCAACACAAAAAAAAATTCAAAAAATACTAACTCCTCCCTTCCCGTTCAAATACCCCTCACTCCAAAGAACCTAACAAAAACATTCCCCCTTAAACACAGCCATAAAAAAGCTATCGAACTCTCACTTCTCAAAATCATGTCCATAACTTTACAAAACAGTTCACTAACACTATCAACAACCCTCCAAATATTAAATAATTCCAATCCCAAAATATCTTTACTAACTTATTATTTACTAACTTTTTATTACCATATCTCAACCAATTTTCAAAGAAAAAAAAACCTAGGACATATTAATTATTCGTATTCTACCTATCACTGAACACCCCACCCCCAATTAAGTATACGATACACACGCACTTACCTCTAACCATATAGGCACGTTACTCAAAGAAGTCATCAAGCAAAAATGGCGAAAAAAACCAAACGTAACTTCACACTCTCGTCAAATCACACACATAACACGTGACTCCACATTACCCACCCAAAAGAAACAAATCAAAGAGCCATAGGCCACCAACGAGGGTTACGTTTTACACTTCGACGTCAAAAACAGTTACGTTTTACACTTCGACGTCACACGCCACTTGAGCAATGCTATCTATCGGCTGAGGAGCGTAATCACTACACGGGCCTTTTTAGACTTCTTTTAAAATACCTTGAAAAATGCGTGAAAAATGTATAAGTGCAATAATAAATTTTACCGTTATTACCCTTGCTAAGATTCAAAGGACATTCTCCCCGCTGTACTTCACCACAACATCAACATTTTGTGAACTTATGAAATACCTCTTAATAAAATTCATGTAGCAAAAACATCTAAAATACTGAGAAACGAAAGAAAGCTATAAAAATTATCCTACTCAATTGATTTATAGTAAATTACAAAGTGCTTCTCCATGCTAAGTATTACTAAGTACAATACATTTCGTTTTTATTTATAAAACTTTCATAGCAGGCGCCATGCCCAAGTGTTTATTTCTGTCTCTTCAAATGTTAACAGATTGGTAACAGTTTATTTTGTACATTTTGTTTCGCACAACTTGAATGCTGACAAGAATCTTCGTCTGGAAATGCTTTCTGACAGCGCACAGTAAATATTTTGGTAAAAACAGACTGCCATGCAAGGCTTGAGATATATATATATGAAAGGTAATGAAGGTATAGTAGCGAGTTGGCTGCATTTCAGAGATGCCCTGGATAATGTTATTGACATATTTCGCATTGCTTGTAATGATGATATGTATTTTACTGGCTTTACTATAGTATTTCCCGATTGAAATTACATTGGCTATTTCTAAATGAAATGTACGAAAATCATCAGTGATGGTTATCATTGCTGAAATTATTAATCGCTTGGACTGATTCTACTGTCAGATGGCTGAATGATAACAGAAATCTGTGACAAAAGAGGTTGTTCTTAAAGATTGTAATAGAGTTATTTTTATCACTATTTTCAAGAAAAGCGATTCCAGTTCTTGTAATATTTATAAAGCCATTAGTTTAGTCTATGTTTCACGTAAAGTTTTTTGTCCATTATTTTTCACAAAATAACAAATCTCCGAAAATCTGGTAGTTTTATACAAAATTTCAAACTTGTGTACCTGATTGAAATCCAAAACAGTTGTCTTTGTATACTATTATTTTATCTCCATATTTTATGTACTACACTAAAAATAGATTTGTCATTTTAGCCTTTCCTATACGATGGAATATTCTAGTAACTGAGAAACCCTACTTGGTTTAAAAACTTAATCACTATCCAAGCAGTTATCCATACAGGATGATAGGGATTTTAGTCACTTGTCGAAATATATGAAATAAGTCCTTTCCCGTTGCACGGATCACACAATGGTATTTAGACCACCGTAACTTGACATGTTTCGACTATTAACGTCATGTTCAGAAGTTATGTAAACAGTCACCATCAGAGGCGTAGGTAGGCTTTTGGCGCCCTTGGCAAATTTGTAATTTTTCGCCCTTTTTCAGTTATTGATAAAAAAATACACGTTATTTATATTATATATACTTATTGTCATTATTTTAATACAGTTACATGAATAAATATTAATTGCACATAAATATTGCATAAGAAATTGCATTTAATTATGGAAGTAATTATTTTTTTAAGTAATTTACTTTTTCCTTGGCTAAACCGTTAATAATCGCAATGGTAATTAATTTTTTGATTCAGTTCTCGCTCGATTGATAGGAAACAAAGTGATGAAGTAAGCTCCTGTACTGATGTTGATTTAAATAATTTTTAACAAGTTTTAACTTTGTTGTAATTCCTATCTGCCAAGTATATTTAGTACATCCAAGTGATACGATTTAGATGGTTTTCCCTTTTTCAAAATTTGATATATTTGGTGTTTTAAACATTTTATTTCAATTGTTAATTGATCTTCATTTATTTGAGGATATTTTTATCATAATGAAACACCCTTGGTTTCCAAATATTCACTTGTTAATGAATGTAGCGCTTCTCCAATCAGGAAATCAATAACAATGTACGAATTATGAACTCCCGCTCAAAGAAAAAGATACCTATCTAACAAAATTTTATTTTGTAGCAGCATGATTTGTAAAAGCAATATGAGCAGTTGGAAATTGCGCCCCAAAGCTGTTTGATGTCATGCGCGGTGCAGGGGGAAGTGGGTGGCAGTTGTCCGCCGATAAAAAGAAAAAATATTTTTGTACGAAGTAACGAAAATTTATAATATGATGTCTTGAAAATACGACGGTATAAACAATATGTATTAAAACACATAAACGTCAGATATCGTGGAACGGCTGATGAACATGGCTGAACCCCCATAACGCCCTGTGATTCCGGCGCCCTTGGCAACTGCCCCGATGCCAACACGTTCCTACGCCTCTGGTCATCATAATTATTTGTTTCCCCGACTAAATTTCAATTGGATCTCTCTGAACAACTGAAGATATACCAAAGTAGAGAAGTGTGCTGCAACAAATTCTACCACTCACCCTACACATGGAAACTGCTCCTGGATCAGCACAGCACTGCTAAAACATCCACATCCCCACCCCTATCCGAGGTACATGGGGAGGACCACGAAACTGCAACAGCGCCAGCTGCTGCAAACCATCCGGCGCAGCCGCATAACAACTCACACGTATACGATCTCCGAAGTAGAACTGTTTACTCAACTTCTGAAGATGACGTAAGCAGTTGAAACATATCAAGTTATGGTGGTCTAAATACCAGTGTGATCCGTGCAACAGGAAAGGGCTTATTTCATATATTTCGACAAGAAGTGACTAATATTCCTACCCACCTGTATTAGGTTAAAAACTTAAATGCTATTTTGATCTATTAAAGCAAAAATAAAACAGCTTGGATAGTGATTAAGTTTTTAATTTAACTGAACTGTACGAAATCTGTTAAACCCTACTTAGTGTCATTCTCAGACACTAATGAATTTTCAAATCCTCGTCATCATCCTGAAATAGCCATGGGCTACATAGGTCAAACCAGATATGCTGAACAAAATAGTTTGCGAACTCCTTTGCCTAACTTCATCATTATTTACAAAGTACAAACACCTAATGCCCAAGATACTGCGTAAGCATCTGGATTCAAAAGCCTGATTTCCTGTTATCTGGTTTACAAAGGGTTCAAGTTTCACTACTATGAATCTCTAGAAAGAACTATGAATCTCTAGAACTATAATCTACTATGAATCTCTAGAAAGAACCAAATTATTATACAGTCTAGTTTTAGTCTTTAGGTGTATATGCCTATTTCTCCACTCTCTATAGATTCTTAAAAGTCCTGGCAGCAGTCCCTGTTCGTCTGTTAATATCATGCCGCACATCACTAGTATCTGTTACATAGCTACCAAGATAATTAAACTGTGACACCTGCTCAAGACTGCAACCATTCAGATTAACTGAAACACACAGACTGCCTCACCAATGTTCATCACTTTAGTTTCTCTCTGTATATCATCAAATTTACTCTACTACAGTATCATCAACAGCTGTAATGAAAGATTTCATCTTATCAACATCATTAGCCCAATCACGGCATAATCTAAATCATAATTATTCTGATCTCTAGATTATTTAAGCCTAAAATTTTGCACTTGCAGGAAATTTCGATCAACATAATCAACAATCAAACTAAAGAGGAAATGAGGCGAAATTGTCCCTGTTATCGAACACCAGAAGTAATGCTAAGCCAATTGCTAAAAGCTTTACCAATTCTCACATATGACTCGGTGTTATTATAGAGAGCTTTCATTGTGTTAACTAACTTGTCAGATATGCCGTACGGCCTCACGATCAACCCCAAATTATCATGGTCAAAAGTCAAAGTCTTTTTGAAATCTACAAAGCTAGCAACCACAGGTTTCTGAAGTTCTAAATATTTTTCAAGAATATGCCTAAGTGAAAAATTCTAATCTACACATCTTCTGCCACTCCTGAATCCACATTTCTCATCACGCAGTTGCCTGTCAACCAGATTCTTAATTCTATTAAGCACAATCATCTTAATTCTATTAAGCACAATCATGCAAAGAACTTTACCAGGAACAGAGAGTAAGCTGATACCCCTACAGTTATCACAAGAACTGCGATAACCTTTTTTAAAAATAGAGATAAGAATACATCTGGTAAGGTTACACTTAGGTTATCTATACACTTAGGAACCATTTCTTTATCATAAAAGATACTCAAAATTTCAGTCATCCATGTAGTAACCAAAATATTCCCAGCTCTAAGCATTTGCGTAGTAATTTCATCTATCCCTGGGGATTTATGTAGTCTAAGTTTAGAAACAGCTAAAGTAACTTCAGACTGTGTTATAGGGCAAACATTAAAGCTAGTAATGCCTGTATCATTATTACATACAATGGGAGTAGAACTAACTACTTTGTTTAGAATATCTATGAAATGTTCAGCCCACCTAGCCATGACAGAATCCTCATCTTCAATAACTTTACCTTTCAATCCTTCAATTCCTGGGTACCTGTTCAATTCTTCTGACACAGAACATTGACTATATAGTACAGCTCTCTATTGTTATGCTGTCTAGCTGCATCCTCAGCTTTGTCAGCCAAGCCATCAAGACAAAGATTCTTAGCAGCAGCAAACTGATCCTTTGTAAGTTTATTAAGCTCTCTGTAGCACTTTTTATTAGGACTAGTAGACTATTGATTAAGAACATTTATGCAATTCTTTGTTTCCAAAAGAAGTTCTAATACTTTATCACTCAATTAATTTTGTCTCCTCTGCTCCTTTTTCCCTAAAAGAGAACTGTCAGTCTCAAGAAAAAAACTGTTTAAAACGGTCACAATCTTCATCAACTTCATTAATAACTAAACCATAACTGTCATAGTGACTATCATGGCAATCTTTAGCTATATAACTGGGTCTTTCAGAGCTTCAGAATTAAAGTTAAAATTTTTTAACCTTAGTGCAATACTTCTTAAGTTTAAGTTGCAAGACACTTTTAACCAGGTCAGAACCAATTCTGATTTAAATTGGTCAGATTCAATTTCAGCTCCTGTATATGACCTGGTATTCGTAACAGAACTAGCCCATTTACTGTTAATTAATATATAATCAATCATATTCTTATGCAGCCCATCGGTGAAACCGATATGTAATTTGCGGTTTTTGTAATAAGTGCTAGTTATTCTTAAATCATTAAGTTTACTTACCTGTATGAGAGGTTGCCCATTGCCATTGCACTTATCACCCCTCCCTACAGACCAGAGTCAGTAGCAACTTTAGCATTGAAGTCGTCAAGAACAAGGTTAATATCTCCCTTTTTTTGACAGAATTCAAAATATTCTGAAGTTGTTCCTCTGTAAACCCATCTTTCTCATTCCCATTGGCATTTTTAGTGGGGGTATAACAACAGATAACACAGAAGTCTTTAATGCTTGTCCGAAATTTAGGTGTAAGAAAACTTTCATTAATGCATTCATATCCTTGAAGAGCATCACTAGCGAGTCTGATGAGAAGCAGACCTACGCCTTGGAGATGCTTATTATCTTTCCTCCATGAAAAGAGAAACCTAACATTATTTTTAAGAATCTGGCCTTTATCTGTTCGTCTGGTCTCTTGCCATCCGAGAATATCTAAGTTGTAACGGTAGAATTCTTGTGTAAGGACATCAAAAGAATGAACTCTGTACAGAGTCCTCAGATTCGAACTACGTACGGAGAGAAAATGGTTAGTGGGTATTTAAAATAACTATGTTTATTGAGAGAGGAAATACTGACAATATCAAACAATCCCTTAATTGCAGGTACACCATGCAATTAACAGACCTTATTCATCAAGCCATATCGCAGGATATGCCTACTTCCTCTGGGAGAATAACCACCCAAAGAGATACTATATTGATCATTCATACCATTGATGATATTGTCTCGCATCCCATTGACAGTGGAGAAAAATTTCTTTAGACGGATGTCGCCTACCAGACCCTAATCCCCTCCTCTATGGATAGTGCTGTCTGCGAAATTTCTTCTTCTATCCTGCATTGAAATAGTCATCCCGTTCCCCACAAGCTTCCTCCTCTTTTGAAGGTCTTAGAAAAACTTTGCTCTACTTGCCATACAAGAATCCTTCTATCTACGAAAATAAAAAGAATGTCAAAACACTAAATTATTTAAATTATTCTCGGATAAATATCATAATTCCACAGAGGCTGAAACTTCAAAACACAAAAAAATCCCGCAGACTCTTATCATTATTAACAGCTTATTATATTGTAGTAAGTGTAATAAGTATTAAGATTTCCAAATCTCTCTAATTCTTGTCCTTGTAGAAGAAACATTAAAAAATGGGGTTGTTGTTGTTGTTTTACCTCTGAGCGGCACTTTTTTGCACACCATGGGCTAAATGGCCAGGTCACATGGACCCCGAAGGCTCAGAGAAGGTTGGGGGAGGGGACCCACTGGAACGGCTGTTGGGAGACAGATGGTAGCCTCCCGTCAAGGCCATCCAGCGTGTTCTTTAACGTGCACAGGGTATGGCTCTCCCGCACACGGGGCCACGGCTTAACGTCCCATCCGACGGACGGCGGCCTTTCCAAGCCCATCAGTGTCCCCTACTGACCGTGGGCAGGGCGGGGAATTTTTGCGGAGATAAATCTCAACGCTGACCCAGCTGGGACTCGAACCTGGGAACTACAGATTACGAGCCTGGCGCGCTACCGACTGAGCCACCCCCGCCCTAAAAAATGGGGTTAGCATAATATTATCTAAGACAGCGCTGTCCAACTAGCGGCCCGCACAAGGATTTTTGTGGCCCGCGAACAATATCAAGTTTTTACTTGAAATTTTAAATAAATATCTGTAATCCATCTTATAATTTTTCGTCAACTTATACTACTTTACTTGATATGCAATCTTCAACTTACTCATTCTATTTGCAAATATTATTGCATTATTTCAACTTACTCATTCTATTTTTATTGCCCAACAACTACGGCCACAATGCTCCCATTAAATTTTTTAAATATTTGATAAGGTTTAGAAAATTTATATTGGTTTATTATTACTTATTATTTTTCTTTTAAACAAAATAATTTTTTTAGATGACATGAACTGAGTTTTCAATTACCTATCCTGTCCTATTCTTTTTTTTTGGCGCGCGAAATAATTTTTGCGGCCCGTGAAACTTTTTTTGGGCCACGAAAAAGCAAAAATGGACCTCGGTCTTAGAGAAGTTGGACAGCACTGATCTAAGATATATCCTGTTAGAATGGTGTTTAGAATGAGGGCAATCATTGTATGATCATGGAAAAATGTTAGTTGTTCTATTAATGGAGAGGCTTAAAAGATAAGTAATCATTGCCAACATGAGCAAACTTAATAGTCATATTAGGTTGACTGAAGGTATGGTGCATAGGGGGATGTTGTCAGTTCATTCCATGGAGTAAGGGAATTGGGGAGGAAAGAAAATAGGACGTTGTTAAGTTAATCTTTCTCATACAATTAAAATAAATGTTGTAACTGCAAAGAATGATATTCTTTCTAAAGAAGAAATTACATTTCAGGGTGTGAATGCATCAGGTAATCAAAGTAACGTCGAGGTATACTATTTAATCTTAAAAACTCTTGAGTGATTTCGGTTGGGTTGTTTTACCACTGAGAGGCACTTTTTTTTAACACAATGGGCTATATGGCCAGGTTTGAGAGGGGCCCACTGGAACAGCTGTTGGGAGACATATGGTAGCCTCACGTCAGGGGCATCTAGCGTGTTCTTTAATGTGCATCGGATATGGCTCTCCAGCACAAAGAACCGCAGCTTAAAGTTTTATCCAACGGACAGCGGCCTTTGCAAACCCATCAGTGTCCCCTACTGACCATGGGCAGGGAGTTTGGCAGAGATTAATTTCAATGCTGAACCAGCTCGAACCTGGGAAGTGCAGATTATGAGTCTGGTGCACTACCGACTAAGCCCCCTCCTGCCTTAGTGTTGACGGAAGAATGTTAAATTTACCACTAAGAATACTGAAAGTATATTATAAGTCATTTCGGATTGGAAGAGGGATTGAAAATAAGGAGAATTAGTGAATAATTCCTGCAAAAATAGCAAATACTGCACACATAGGGATAAATATGGGTAGGAAAGCCTGGTAGTACGACTAAAAATAAGACAACAAATTTTTACACTTATCTCCATTTATAATCCTGGAGAAGATATTTCCGTGAAACAAATTGGAAACATACTAGACGCATCCCACCCTCCCCCCTATCTGGATCATTTATTTATTTATTTATTTTATTTAGACCTTACATGCTACTGGGACATTGGTGAACAAGCACCTCCATCTGGGTCATTTGCTGTGACTTCAACGCCCACAGCCCATTATGGGGTGATGACGAACTGGAGCCTAGAGGCGGATTTATTGAACAAGCCGTTCATAAATTCGACTTTGTTCTCCTCAATGATAGTAGAAAAAAATATTTCCGCCCACTCATTAGGACGACTGTTATCGACATCATACTAACCTCTCCAGACATCACTCACCTACTAAGTTGGAACCTACTTAATGACCAACTTTCAAGTGACCTGTCCATCTCAATAGAAGGATTTCTCCAATCAACCGCCCTTAAAAATGACTAACACCTGCTTCAACTGGACAGCTTTTGCGTAAAACTTGCAGTCAGAAGCCTCGCTAAAGAGTGAATTAACCGAAACCTCATTTTCAGATTTCCTTTGTCATATTACAAGCTGCTTAGAATAAAACTCATCTACTATCACTAAATATAATTACATTAATTATCACGCAATCTACATCAGACGGATGATTACGATTAGGATCTGCTCATCTTTAAAAAAGAAAGCTACACATATCAAAATAAATTCGGAAATTTCACTCTACCTCAAGTGGAACATTACAAATACTTATGAGTCACAATAGACCAAAATATTCAATGGAAACCTCCAAATCGCAGCACTTATTAGAAGTGGAAATAAAATTCTTAACCTTGTTAGATGCATTTGCGGAATTAAATGGGGGACCATGGCAGCAGCAGCTACTGTATCTATATCATACAGTACTTCATTCAAAAATCGACTACAGCAGAATTATTCTACACTCGGCTAATATCAAAAAACTCAAACCACTTGAAGTTCTGCAAAGTAGAGCCCTGAGGACGTGTTATTCAACTACCTGCATTCCCTTGCTATTGTCATCGGTGGGAATCGAACCCATAGCCATCAGGAATGACAACACACTTTATATAAGATATTTGCAGACTAGTAATCAAAAACGACAATCATTCCTTATTCACCGAAATCAAAAAGTGCACCATCAAAGCGGAAATTATAAAAAACAATAAGATAGCATCTAATAATGGCCAATAGTAATATACAAAGATATATATATATTAATATCAGCCTTCCTATGTGGACCTGGATGACACCTGTTATAGAAACTTGGGAAAACATACTATTTAAAAAAGAAAACTGTGGTAACCATGTGAACAAAAATATCCTAAGTGCAATCATTGAAGAAATGACCCTGAAGGACCGTGAAGGTCAAAGAAGGTTGGGGGAGAGCTCACTGGAACAGGTGTTGGGAGACATATGGTAGTATCACGTCAAGGCCATCCAGTTGTTCTTTAAAGTGCACGGGGCGTGGCTCTCCGGCACACAGTGCCACAGCTTAACGTCCCATCCGATGGATTACGGCCTATTCAAGCCCATTGCTGTCTCCTACTGACCGCGATGAGGGTGGGGAGTTTTGCGGAGATGAATCTAAACGCTGAGCCAGCTGGGACTCGAACACTTGGGAACTACAGATTACATGTCTGGCGAGCTATGGATCGAGGTCCCCCCCCCCCCCCCCCGAGGGGGAGGAGATCAAGTGTTATTGATATTTATGTCAAATGAGAGCGCGACGTGGTGGAGAGTGCCATCTACTTTACATTTTAGTAAGTTTCAGACCCGAGCAACGCCGGGCAAATCTGCTAGTATTGCATAAAATGGGAGACCTTAAGCCTCAAAGTGCCCCAGCACTATCGGTAGCGTTACCAGATGAGAGTATTTGAATAGGAGGACAAAAATGGTAGAAATGGAGGACAAAGGAGGACATGCTTTCAGGGGCGTAGCGAAGGACTATATTTGTTGGGGGGGGGGGGGGGAGATAAAAGGAAAATTTTCCATCTCGAAAGTCAAATTTTGCCAACTGAGAATAAAAAGTCTTTTACATAAATAATGTCTCTATCAGGGTCGTACCTAAATTTCACTCCGGGGGTAGGGGGGAGAGCATTTTCAGAACTCATCTGCATTTTTATTTTTAAGTTGCTTCGAATTGCGCCAACTAGCCATAATTTCACAGAAAAAATCGCAATCTTTACATCTCGCATCAATTGTAGAAATTGCTATGAATTTTCCCAACTCTCCTTATTTCACAAAACCAATCACAATTTTCACGATTCTCCCGTGTTTTTAAGAAACGGATTGAATTTTCACCAAGTTGTCTGTTTTTTCGAACTCTACTTAATTTTACACAACCAATCACAATTTTTACATCTCTCCTAAATTTTCTAAGTAACTTTAAATTTTTCAAACTCCTCAAGATTTTGCGAAATTGTTTCAATTTGGCCAACTTTCCTTAATTTCAGAAAACTAATCTCAATTTTCAAGCTCCCCTGTATTTTACCAAGTGTGGTTAGAATTTTTCCATCTCCCAAAGATTTTGACAAGTCACTCCGAATTTTACCAACTCACTCCAAGATTTTGCCAATTCACCTGTATTTTACTAAGTGGCGAATTTTTCCAACTGCTCTAGATTTTTCCGTCTCATTTTGGCTACTGATGTAAGGGACCTGGGTTCGAGTCCCGGGTAAAGCATGGATGTATGTGTCGTTTTTCTGCTGAGGTCCTGCTATCCTCTGAGACATTCTACTATGGCATATAAACTGACAGGCTCCTGTCAGACCTCTGTGGCAAGCAGCTGCTTGAGGGGCTATTTTTTTTTATCCCAATTGCTCTAGATTTGGCAAGTTGCCTCGATTTCAACACTAACCTAGATTTTCTAACTCTTCTTAACTTACAAAAAAGTTTAGAAATTTTCACAACTCACCTAGATTTTACGAAGTCGCTTCAAATTTTGCCAATTCTGGGTCACTTTGGGAGGAAGCCTCCCCCTGCCCCCATAGATACGCCCCTGCATGCTTTGAATTCGTGAAATAAAATAAGAGCTACTAAGTTAAATTTTAAGTAGGGACTAGCAGGTCAGTCAGTAAAAAGTATAATTCTAAATTATTCAGTACATCTCATAATCAATGACGTGCCAAATTTTAATCGTACTTGATAAGAATCAAGCGTTATTTTTCCTTAATTGGCATAGTAGTTAGTAAAAATCTGCTGCTGCTGAAGGCCAACTTTGTGTGTTTGTATTAACTGATTGAGGTAATGGTCAGCAAAGACTTCGCTCTTAGTAGGGTATGCTGTTGTATGATAAGGCTTCTACAAATTAATAGTAGTTCATTAATTCCTAAACTGTCCTCTTTGTTGCCCAAAAAAATAATAAAAGTGCTGTCAACTTTCATAACTCCATCTGTTATTGGGCAGATGCAAAATTTTATGCAATTTTCTAAAGCGTATACTTTTCACTTTGGCATGTAAATTGCTAATATTGAGATTGCAATTAATAGTAACTTTTACAACATAAAAAATTCATTTAGCATCACGATTTGCATTTACAGTAATATTTCATGACAGTGTTTGCAAACGAAACAAAAAACGTTTCGTTAGACCCAAAAATTTAATATCGTTTTTCGTTAGAAGTAAATACCCCCTCAAGCAGCTGCTTGCCACAGAGGTCTGACAGGAGCTTGGTAGTTTATATGCCATAGTAGAAGGACTGAGAGGATGGCGGGACCTCAGCAGAAAAACGACACAAACAGCCATACGTTACACGGGGCTCGAACCTAGGTCCCTTAGATCAGTAGCAAAGCGCGCTAACCATTCGGCCATGGGACGCCATAGGAAAATTTAAATTTCGTTATAACGTAACGTTAACACTATTTCGAAATATTTTTAGTACATATGCAAAAATAATGCAAATGCAATGAAATATATATTATCATTTTCATTATATATGGATGCAGTAGCGTCATCCAACGATTCGCACCAGTTCAATCAATGTACTTGTTAAAAAACAGAAAAAATTTGGAAAAAAAAAAATTAACAATATTAATAACAATTTCGATATATTGTATAATATTCCAATAATCTGTTCATAAAGGAGCTGCAGAGATTGAAAAATAAGAATTATCTCTAATGTTTTTTAATGTATGTACAAGGCAAGGCTGATTGTGAATGTTTTTTATGGGGATGGGGGAATTTATTGGTGGGAACCCCAAAACCAAAAGTTTCGACTAATGTGAATGGCCTTTTCCTCCATTTTCTCTCCTATAACCAAATTACCCCACCTACAACCTACAACGTCTTCTCTAAGAGTTTAAGTGGATCATAGTGAATTGTAATATTCCTGGGATATTTACTCCATTGTAATTGCCCTGTTTTCCTTCTTCGTGAATGGAGACTTTTTCTTTCTTTTCCACTGTGGGTAGCTCTTACTGGCTACCAGAAAGCACTTTCTCTGAGCGCCAATTTGGACGAAGGTGGCTAAGACAGGTGCTTACCATATTCTTTTGGAATGGCCATCTGAAGAAATTTCAGACTTGCCCTGCGAC
The DNA here is from genome assembly GCA_038380435.1 of Ryuthela nishihirai. Lineage (NCBI taxonomy): Eukaryota > Metazoa > Arthropoda > Arachnida > Araneae > Heptathelidae > Ryuthela > Ryuthela nishihirai. Next base: position 31,977 of record JAWZYU010000146.1, on the reverse strand, counting down.
CACCGGGAAGCCTACTGCCCATAGATGGTGTGCTTCCGCAACAATTTCAACTCTCTGCAGTACGATGGACATATACTGTCCATCGCACTATGGCCAAGGTCATATTTGGCTCCATGCTCCTTGTTTGCATTCTTTGCGAACTATGCATTTAGGCTTGGGTTTGTTACACTCCCTGTACGAGTGCATGCCCATGCATTGAGAACACCTGTTGTGTCTTTTCTGTGCAATCTTTTTGCATGTGCCCAAAGGCACATGCAAAAAGTAACTTATAGCACCTGAGCACACGCATATATTCTTTAACTATACAACGAGACCAACTGACATTTATCTTATCTACCTGTGTCATCTTTCTGTGGGAGGCGCTACTAGCTTCCATAACCCAGTGGACGGTATTATCGTCTCGTCCTTTCAAAGAGAACAACGGGGTTAGATCCGCACGTTCGTCTGTCAGCCCATTCCCCCCCCCCCCCGATAGGGGACCACCTTGACGTGGTGGGGGGCCTAGGGCCCAGCAAACCGGCTGAAGGCTTTGCCGGCCGGATTGGGTCCCCGGCTGGAGCATTGCCAAAGACAACCGAGGTCGACGATGCTGCCAACCGGTTCCCTGGCCGGTTGGTCGGTGACAGCGTCTGAGACCTCACTTCTCAGGAGCTCTGGGTGAGCTTTTCTAGGGCTCGACAGATCGGGATTGGCTCCTAGTAAGCCAGAGCTCTCACAAAAGTCTGGGTCTTACTAAGAGTCTCCACCCCGGACACCGATCGAACTTGGATCTATATATCCTTGTTCATGGCTAACCGGGAATAGATTAGATTAAAGTAAGGTTTCTTCCGGTGGTCAGCTTTCCTTTTATAGGACTGCTGCCATGTGAGGCTGGGGTTGAGGTGCGCCTATAGGGCGTATTCCTTGCCCCCGGCTCTAGATAAGCACGGCTTTTCATAATCAGGTAGTGCTGTACAAGCGGAACCGGGAATTGCAGTGGTTGCTTAAGATCGCAACAAAAGAGATTCATTGTTAGCCCATTCTGGTTTGGATGACCTTCTGAAGATCCTCTCGGTGGATGTCCTTGTCAATTCCATAGACTATGATTTTTGCCTTAGCCTCTTGGCTGACTTGGCCTCTAACACATCCTTCAGCACATCATGGCTGTCTAATGCCTTTTTTAGACAGTCCATGTCACCCTGCGTGCTGCATTCGATGATGACACCGTTTTCATCGAATGCAGATCTGTCCTCAGAAGGGTTAATATTATTTTTCAGGTTGTCCCTTACTTCAATGGCTGTCTTTTCTTTATCATTAGAGAAGATCAGCAGGGTGTGCCTTTGCTTGGGAGGGGTGGGCTTTTTAGCAACCACCAAACTGCCCTTATCTGACCCTTGACCACTGACAGCCTTTGCATAAGTCGGAGGCTTCCCCTTTTACACTGGGGGACACGCAGCTCTCTCGGTGATGCGCCTTTTCATAGTCGCAATTTGGAGCTCTTGCTCACACACTATGGCGGGCAGCTTCTTTGCTGCACCCTTTACTTTATCTTTTAATCTTTATCCACCCTCGACTGAAACATTGCCACTGCGAGTTCCTCCAGAATGTTGGCAGCAGTAGCCAACCTCCTTGAACCAATCACGTTACCGTTGGGTTCCACTTCTTTATCAGGGGCCATTCTGCTATTTTTGGCACCCTTTCTATACCTTTGCTAGGTCCTCTGAACATGTTGGAGGGCTTTCTTTATCACCATCGCTACTTGTGGTGGGAGGGGGTGTCTCTGGGACTTCTTCCACTACCACTTCAAGATCAGCAGCCTCCGTGGGCTTGCTGTCTTTCTTTCCAGTCCGTCCCGATCGGGTACTTCCTGATTCCGTCGTCACAATTGTCGTTTTCATATTTGCATAAGGGTATTCCACCCAGGCAGTCTCTGCCCACTACCGAGCCCAACAAGGGGAGGTCTCAGAGTTAGAATTCATCGCTCGAGGTACCTCAGAGCTGCGCCCAGGTTACACCCAGACTTCGGAATCACCTCCACCCGGTTGGCTCTCGCAACCGACCCTGACCCACCCCGGACGTAGAGGTAGGACAGGGGATGCCTCATGAACCGATTGATCTGAGTAAGCCAGCTCAGACTGCTCGTTTTATTGAAGCAGGGAACAAGGACGGTGTATTGGGTTACCAGCTTTCCTAACCCTCAACTGCCAAGATCCCCTTTTCCACATTAAGGGTCTCCACCTACGGTAAACTGGAACCATGATATATCACCCTCATGCCCAAAATGTGCCCATCCTAACCTGATCAACTGGCCTGCCATTTCCCGATTTGATATGTTGCTCAATTTCAGCAACCTAAGGCCAGCGTCCCCCCTTGAGTCCAGCTTTTGGAGGTGAGGCCCGCACACCTTGGACGTAAAAGGGTGCAGTTTCCGGGTAAGTCCGTGTGAGAAACCACCCGAAAATTGGCGGAGTAAAAACTACTACTACTAACCTAGGGAAATAACTCTACTAAATTAGGGAAATTGGTGGAGTAAAAAAGGTGGAGGAGAGGAGCCCATGTCCAAAGGGTCAAGGGCTCCTCACCTCCCCCGTGTTAATGAGTTACGACCTCAGCCTAATCTCGCCGAATGATTATATGATCAGAGAACCTGAAAAAGAAAATGGGAGAGGAGCCTTTGTCCTTAGACCCAAGCCTCCTCCCCCTAATACTACAGACCTGTATTTTGGGCACTCCCCTAAGCCACTAGGCATTAGCTTGTTTCTCTTCCTTTATAGTATATTCACTAAGCTTTAACTACACTTATTCCTCAGTCCTTACTTTGCAGTGTTGATATCCAAACTTTCATACTGCAATGTATTAATTTTACATATCCACCATTTTCAACCAACTCATTATACTCATCTTACTCCTCCAATCCAGATTCAAATCTCCTACAACTCCACTCATCTCCATTTCCTTTAGCCACCTTGTGCTCCATCATTTCCACTATTCTCTTTCATCTCCTCCATCTCCCTCATCACCTTTATTCACCTTCATCACCATCATTTCTTTTACTCTATCTTTTCCTTACAGCCCACCTCCAGCTGCACTCAAGCCTAAAGGTTGTTGACTTATTGTCAACTGACATCCACACACTTTTGTGCTGCTCCTGTGGAGTCTGCTTAGATTGGGAACTCTTAGTCTGGCCTTTCTGTTTTGGCCTGTCCAACTTAAATGACTCTAGTCGGCATAGCCCTCAACTTCACTAAGGCACACAAGCCCCCTCACCACAACAAGGAGGTTCCCTTCGAGGGGGCTACAATTGATACAGTGGCTGAATTTACATCAGTAGCCTCCACTTCGAGGGATATGGCCACATAACCGAACTTAGAAATGGATTGTGAACAATTTTCGGACACAGACCTTTTAGGAAATATTATTAAAACCTCTAGTGAGGTTCTACTGTCCGACACGGACAGCGATTCTCAGAGCTTATAAGAAGATCCTTTTTTTGTGCTTGGTTTGGTAGTACTGGGCGTTTCCCGTCCTTTGTTATTTAGTGTATTTTTCTGTATTTCTGTGTTGATACATTTTAATTTCTCTCGGCGATGGGGCCACAACTTAGAATTGGTTTTTTCAATGTTTGCGGCGCTTTGTCTCTGAAGAAGCAGAATTGGGTATTAGGCTTCGTGGAGTACAATCAGCTAGATTATCTGCTACTACAAGAAACTCATCTTAATTCCGTTCGCTGGGCGAAAGGAAAGACCTTTTGAGAAAAGATAAACACTACTCCATTTCTCGTTTTGTACTAACAACGCACGAGGTCTTGCCATCTTAAGTGGAAAGCGAAATTTCTTTAGGATTATAAAATTCGACAGCGATGTGGAAGGAAGATTGGTGAAGATAATTGCCGAACGAGACGGAGTTAAATTTTGCATAGTTAATGTATATTGCCCAAACAGACCCAGAGAGAGAATTGAATTTTACGATTACGAAAGTGTGAAATATTTTTTAACCGATTCGTATGATTGTTTGATTTTGGCTGGAGACTTTAATTAAATCGTAGGCGTGGATTCAGACGCTCTTGGCGGATCCACTTTACGGGCGGACACTAGTCGATTAAAACTGAATCGCCTGATTAGCGGATTCGGCCTGAAGGACGTCTGGAGACACCAGAACGACGATCAATTCGCTTTTACCTGGCGATCACCTGATGGCCAGATTCAAATGCGACTTGATCGAATTTATGTCTGCAGCCAATATCTTCATTTGTGTACAGATTTTAATATCACTGACGTTAATAACCAGAACTTTTTCGTCAGTGAGCATCGGGTCACTTCAGGAAACATAACTATTCCCATGGCGGATAATAGAGGCAGTCTTTGGAAAATGAACATTTCCTATTTGAAAAATGAAAATTTGAAGCAAACTTTGACCGATATTTTGGATTCAGATATCGCGCTAACCGATACTTGGACCGGCTCGTGGTGGAGGGGCTCAAGGGAAAGCTACGCGTTTGTTTACAAAAACAGGGAAGGCAACTTGCTAGCGAGAAACGTGAACGGTTAAGTTTCCTGAAGCGAATGTCTTTGAATCTCAACAGAGATTGTCAAAGTGACACTCATACCCTATTAGTGAAAGCTATAAATGATGAAATTAATGATATTTATCGATTATCGATTGACAGGCCTACGAGCTAAACAGTCTTCAGTAGCGAATAAAATCGAGATGGAGCAAAATTTTTCCTCTCTGTATTTGATTATGCGGCTTCTAAAGCTAAGGAAGTCACCTCCATCACCTTCCATTCGTGATCCAGTGGGGGGGGGGATGTTTTTGGCACGGAAAATATTAAAAAAGTATTTTGTAAATTTTTTGAAGAACTGTTTTGCTCTGACCTTTTTAATGAAGCAGATATGCAGTCGTGGATTAGCGACTGCCCACGAATTAGTGAAGAAGAAAAGGAGCTTTTAGAAGAACCCATTACTGCACAAGAAGTCGATAATGCGATCAGGAAAATGAGGAAAGGCAGTGCAGCTGGAACAGATGGTGTTCCTATCGAATTCTATAAGGCTTTTGTAAAGCATCTTAAAGTGCCACTCGTTAATCTTGTACTTCATGGAGAAATGTCTACTGAGATGAAGAGGGCAAAGATTGCACTATTAGGAAAGCGACCCGATGGGTGTAACCTTACTGTTAATGATTGGAGACCTATTTCTGTGTTGAATAGCGATTATAAAATTTTTGCTAAAGTTGTTATGATCAGATTGAGTAAAGTCCTTTCGACTCTTATTTTTTTTCTATTACGGGACAAGGGAGGTTCAGTTGGTAACGTGCCAGGCTCGTAACCTGCAATTATCAGGTTCAGGTTCCAGCTGGGCAAGTGTAGAAATTATTCTCTGCCGTACTCCTCACCCTGCCTACTGTGAATAGGGGTCACTGTTGGGTTTGAAAAGGCGGCCGTCCGTCGGATGGGATGGTAAGCCGTGGTCTCGTGTGTGTGAGAGACTCCCCCACACGCTAAAGAACACGCTGGATGACCTTGACGGGAGGCTGACACCCTTTTCCGAACAGCTGTCCAGTGGGTCCCCTTACCCAACCATCCACAAAACTACGAGAGCTTCGAACTTGGACATCTGTCTGAAGTAACTGATATTTAAGTAGCGAATATCATGTTTCTAAAAAAAATTAAAAGAGCTCGAATTTACCCTTAAAAATGGTAAACTTTCGGCACATTCATGTGCAGAGTTGTAGTAAAAGTTAGACCATAATGCTACCTAACCATATGGGCAATAAATCATCGACACGGTTCAAATTCGAAAGTTTCATAATCAGAGAATGAATGAATGAACTAATTGATTTCGATAACATTAAACTAATGTAGACGATAGGTACTCTCCCAGTTGCTCTGCAGCCTTAATGTCAGCGTTCTGATAGGCATCAACCAGCACACAAGGCTCAAAATTCGAAAGCATCAAAATTAGAGATATGAATGAACAGAAGTTTTCGATAATATATAAGTAATCCCCCCGACCACCTGGACGTGGGGGGGGGGGGGGGCTTGTGGCCCAGCAACCGGTCGAAGACTCTGCTGACCAGTTTGGGATCCGGTTGGACAGAGCCAAGACCAACCCAAGGTCGAAGGCATTGCTGATGGCTCGGTTGGACAGTGCCAAGACCTCAAAATCAGGTGCTCCGTGGAGCAAGTTCAAGGGCCCCGCAGAACGGAGTTGTGCCCTAGTAGGCAAGGGCCCCTTTTCAAAGTCTGGGTCCCACTAAGAGTCTCCACCCCGGGAGCAGGGCGAACCTGGATCGTTGTTCATGGCTAACCGTGGAACAGAGTAAACAGGTTTTGACCGATGGATGATCTTTCCTTCTATAAGACTGCTTGCCATAGGATTGTTGGGGATGAGCTGTATGTATATGGTGTAGCCTTGCCCTGACAAGTAGATAGTACACGGCAATTCCTTAACTGGTAGTGCTGAAAGGCGGAACCGGGATTTGTCGTGGTTGCTGTGTTGTGTAGCAACAAAGAAACTAATATATAAGTAATGCAGACGATAGGTGCCCTCTCCGCCGCTTCGCAGCCTTAATGTTAGTGTTCGGATAGGCCTGAACCAGCACACAAAGGTGGCTTTTGGTGCCATCCATAAGATGTCCTTCCTATAGTTTGCTATGGTAGCGAATCTTGAGGCTTTTTTACGCAATAAGAACAGGAAACTTGATTTTAGATGAGTACACACTCTCTTGGAAACTAGGTGGTTTCGCTATATAAGTAATGAGTTGATCTTCTCTTCTAGAGCTAGGTAAACAGTTCCTCCGTAAAACTGAACAGTTTTACGGAGGAAATCAGTTCCTCCGTAAAACTGTTCAGTATGTGGTCTATTTCGGTTTGAACTTCGTTGACTAATTTTATCAATGTAAGTCGATTAACAATAACGATACTCTTTCCTGGATTGATTTGTTGGTGGAGCTGGATGTTTTTTTTCATCTTGGAATTAATTTTCTTCTGATCACTTCTGTGGGTGATTCCAAAGCTGCAAGCACGGCATGCGAAATCTCCAACCCAGCTTCTGTGCACGAACAGCCTTCTCACTCCTCCGAGCAGTGCGCAAGTATATCATCATCCAGAGGAAAACGAAGTCTCTCTCTCATCCTGCAATACTGCAGACATCAATAAAGAACTTACTACCTCCTTAGGCTACACAGTATTCACCCGTTTCAATCAAAACGGAAATGAACCACAATCCAAAGTTTAAAATCGCTCAGCACTTTAAGTCGGTAGGATGCGGATGAATATAGGAAAATTGGTAACAGTTTGCCGGTATTCATCCTCATCCCTACCGACAACAAATATCAGCCAGAAGGAACTATTTTTGAAGTACCCATCAGTATGACGGATGAAGAAATTTTTTCCTTCCTCCAAGCTTGTAATCAACGCATGTTCAAAATAAAGCGCTTCTACAAAAAAGAAATCAACATCTTCATTGGAGAAATACATTTCAATCCCACACAATTAGTGATACTGACTTTCGAATGCCTGGAATTACCGGATCGATCTTGATTGTTTATCTTTTAACCTCAGACCTTACATCCCATCAGCAAAAGAATGTGCTAATTACTACAAATATGGGCACATGGCCATCCACTGCAGTGGTTGAAATACTTGCAAAAAATGCAGTGGACCTTACAAAGCCCAGCAATTAGTGATGGGTAAAATGACTCGTTTCAAAAATTCGAATCTTTTGAATCAGCTCACTTAAAATAGGCGTTTAAAAAGATTCATTCGTTTGACTTATATCAATCTCCAAGTGATTCGAATCAGTTGCTGTTTAGTGTAATCTAGTAGGTGAACTGTTTTAAATAAAATAAAAAATAAAAATAAATACCCCCTCAAGCAGCTGCTTGCCACAGAGGTCTGACAGGAGCCTGTCAGTTTATATGCCAAAGTAGAAGATCTGAGAGGATGGCAGGACCTCAGCAGAAAAACAACACATACAACCATGCCTTATCCGGGGCTCGAACCCAGGTCCCTTAGATCAGTAGCTAAGCAAGCTAACCATTCTGGCATGGGACGGACCGTTTTAAATATAGATACTAATTAAAATAGATATATTAATTTATTTTTATCTCAATAACTAGATTACTTTTTTTTCGCCACATTTTAAAAACAATATACTTGGTAAATAATTTTTTTTAATTTTAGACAAATAACTTTTAATCTTTGCACATTACGAAATCTTTCGCTCTCTGTTCGAGCGCTTTCCAGAATCAATCTTATCTTTGCTAATTTTTGAGATAGCACGTAGAAACTGAAACACAAGATATCTCAAAAATGGTTTCATTTACCGCTTGTTAAAATATAACCTTAAAAAATTTAGCAATCTATAAAACAAGTGAATATAAAAAAAAAAATGCAAAGCATAAAAAATATTAAAACACCTTTTTTCAACTGCTTTATTTTAGAAATTACTGAAATATAAATATATTTAAATCACAGGAACTTTTAAAATTGACTTCATTTACTTAAGTCAGCTTTCCCTGGCGTTTCATTTACTTATATTTATCATTAATAAACATCTCCCACGAACGACAGTCTGTCCCTCTTCTGTAAAAAATAATCGCTGAAAAGTCCTGTAAGACAAGGAACAATTGAAAAAATGAGTTGTACAAAATTGATTGCCCTAACTGGGCAGGACAACCAATTTTTTTCAATTTATTTTTTGTCAGTCCCTGTGATTCGTTAATGATAGAAATCGAAGGATTGTTTTCAGCCATTGAGTGAGCACGACCGATCCGTTCAGTCTGACTCTGTCGGCTCCTTCGGACGGAACTCTGGATTCAAAAATGGTAATTTTTGACTGCAATAGTTTCTACTTCTGTAGTTTTTCAGTCAATTAGCGACTTTGTGTTTTGTGATGAAAAGTGAAAAATAATCCATCATGAGGTCAAATGATTGAAAGAATCAATTCATTTGATAAAGAAATCACAACGGAAGACCCACTTATATGATTGGTTCATTTTGAGCGAATCTTTCACGAACGACTTATCACTACTCGCAATGCAAAGAACATATCCATGTCTACATCAACTGCAGTGGGAGGCACGCACTAAGCCAACCAACTTCAGAGGCTGTGAAAATTTCATCATTCATCGCTGCCTCGGATTTATACATAGCCTCTAGTAATAGAGCTAAAAAACTCATATGAAATAGTTTAGGGTCCACATACAGATTTGGGATGGTAAGGTAGGAATTAGAGTGTCATAAAGCAGAAGAAAAAGCTTCATTATACGTTATTGAGCAGGAGTCTCCAGAACGATGTTTGCAAGCAATGTTTTACCATAATTGAGGCTGTGAACTGTGGATTACTAAGCTTTGCTGAACTCAGATGATTTCGTTGGAATGTATTGAATATAGAAGTGTTCAGCAGAAGACAAAGGCACTAGAAATGCATTATAGGTTTATGTTTTGGTATTTAAAATAAATAATAATTTAACAATAAGACACTTTAAGTAAATTACAGATAAGTAAACTTAATGGCTTGAGAATAACTAACACTTATTACAAACACCGCGACATACATAATTACACATGGGTTTCACCTGATGGGCTGCATAAGAATATGATTGATTATATATTAATTAACAGCAAATGGGTTAGTTCTGTTAGGAATACCAGGGCATATAGGGGAGCTGAAATTGGATCTGACCATTACCTTGTTTAAAAGTGTCTTGCAACTTAAACTTAAAAAGTGTTGTGCTAGGGTTAAAAAAGTTACTTTTAATACTGAAGCTCTGAAAGATCCAGTTATAGCCAAAGCTTACCGTGATAGGTTACTTAGTCATTATGACAGTCATGGTATGCTTACTATTGAAGTTGAGGAAGAATGGGATCATTTTAAACAGGCTTTTTTGGACACTAATAGTACTCTTTTAGGAAAAAAGGAGCAGAATTATCTGAGCTTGAGCTTATTTCGGAAAGGAAGAACTGCAGGAATGTCCTTAATCAATACCATACTAGTCATAATAGAAAGCATTACAGAGAACTTAATAAACGTGTAAAAGATCAGTTAGCTGCTGATAAGAATCTTTGGCTTGATGGTTTGGCTGACAAAGCCGAGGAAGCAGTTAGACAGCACAACAGCAGAGAGCTGTACCAGTTAGTTAATGTTTTGTGTGGTAGAAAACGGACAGATATACAGGGATTGAAGGATAAACAAGGTAAGGTCATAGAAGGGGAGGATTCTATCATGGCTAGGTGGGTTGAGCATTTCAGTGATGTTCTAAACAATGTAGTTAGTTCTACTCCCATTGTTTGCAATGATGATAGATGCATTGGTTGGCTTTAATGTTGGCCCTATAACATAATCTGAAGTTATTTTGGCTGTGTCTAAACTTAAACTACATAAATCCCCAGGGGTAGATGAAGTTACTACCGAAATGCTTAGAGCTGGGAATGTTTCGGTTACCACATGGATGACTGAAATTTTGAATATCTTTTATGATAAAGGAATGGTTCCTAAGGATTTTACCAGAGCTATTGTTATCCCTATTTTCAAAAAAGGTGATCGGAGTTCTTGTGATAACTATAGGGGTATCAGCCTACTCTCTGTTCCAGGTAAAGTTTTTTCCATGATTGTGCTTAATAGAATTAAGAATCTGGTTGACAGTCAATTGCATGATGAGCAATGTGGATTCAGAAGTGGTAGGGGATGTGTGGATCAGATATTTTCACTTAGGAAGATTCTTGAGAAATGTTTAGAGTTTCAGAAACCTTTGGTTGCTAGCTTTGTTGATTTCAAAAAGGCTTTCGACTCTGTTGATCGTCATAATTTGTGGTTGATTGTGGGATCATATGGTATACCAGACAAGTTAGTTAACATAATGAAAGCTCTCTATAATAACACTGACTCATGTGTGAGAGTTTGTAAGGCTTGTAGCAATTGGTTTAGCATTACTTCTGGTGTTCGACAAGGGTGCATTTTTTCTCCTTTTCTCTTTAGTTTGGTTACTGATTATGTTATGTGAAATTCACTTCAAGGGAAAGATTTTGGCCTTAAATGGGCTGGAGATACGAAAATTTCTTATTTAGATTATGCTGATGATTTAGCCCTTTTGGCAAATGATGTTGACGAGATGAACTCTGTCATTCGAGCTGTTGATGAAACTGGTAGTAGAGTAGGTTTGGTTATAAACAGAGAAAACTAAAGTGATGAAAATTGGTCAGGCAGGCTGTGATTCAGTTAATTTAAATGGTTGCAGTCTTGAGCAGATGTCACAGTTTAATTTTCTTGGGAGTTATGCAACAGATACTGGTGATGTGCGGCATGAGATTAACAAACGAATAGGGATTGCTGTCGGGACTTTTAAGAATCTATGGAGAGTGTGGAGAAATAGGCGTATACACCTAAAGACTAAAATTAGACTGTATAATAGTTGGAAACATCGGAAATAAACAGTAAACGAAACTGTAAAACAGCTAAATTCGGTGTATTTCGGAAGTTTCATTTGGAAACATCTATTACCGGAGCGACATTCCGATTTAGTAGCAATTGCCAGTAGCAGTATAAGGCTGCTGAGTGCAGTTATTGGTTATACTCGAAAATAACTTGAGAACATCGCAATGCTATTATTAATAAAGCATTAATTTAAAAATTCCCACATAATTAAACCAATGAAAGTATATAATGAAGAAACTAACAGTGAAATAGCGAAGTTATATTGAAGAAATACAGCGGGGACGGAGGAAACGATTTTGGCTTCATGGCGTCTTCGATGGAGCTTTCCATGCTGCTGACTATGGCGGGAAACACGCCACAGCCCGTTTAGGAAATCGATGATTATATATTACTTTTATATTTTAATTAATAAAAGAATAATTAACATCAGAGGACTGCTAATGTACCCTTATTTGATTAGTAACCAAACAAGTAGGTTCACTGGAGAAATAAAGATCGAAAAACTAGCAATAAAAGTAGTGTTTGGTCTGCTTTAACCCCACAGCAGAAGCTACCAGTAACGAAAGATGAATTACTCTTTTAAGCAGTTTGGTCACTGGGAACAGTTTTTTACCAGTAGCTGCTTGCTGACAGAATACGGCAGGCGAAACGAAGCATCACGGTAATCCTGGGCAGTCATGCCGTAGCGATGATTTCGTATTATCCGATTATTTTAATTAATAAAACAATTAACATCACAAAACTATTAATGCGCTATAATTTAATTAATAATCGAACAAGCAGGATCATTAGTAGGTTTTCAAGAGAAACAGTGACCAAAAAACTAAAAAAATTACCTGGTACAAGCCGTCAACTCCGATAGGCCACCAGTTTTTTTTACCAAATTGCAATTACTTGTTTTATGACTCACAAGTTCTTTTGCAATGAGCTACATATTGCCCTACATTTTACCTTGGTATAAATTCATTAAAAAAACACGTAACGTTATTAAATCAACATAATTTAGCAAAAACATTTAGCAATTAAAAATTTAACAAAGCACCTCTATCTAGCGCGATACACGCCATACAAAATATTTCAATGATACTTTGATAATGCCAGTTTTTTTTTTTTTTCCTTTTTTAATACAAAAGACAACAAAATTTTATAGGGTAGCATACGAATTAGAGTTTATATCTGAAAGCACAAAAATGTAACGGTGAACGAAAAGCAATGAACTAGGTCAGTTTTCAGATCCAAATGTTTGGAAATTTAAAATCTGAAATTTCGCAGACTGTAAAAAGAAAACTCCATTTCAGTGATTCGAAAAGTGGATGCAATTGATCACAAGGACAATAATGGTTTACACGCTTCCCTTCAAGTTTATGGGACCTGGATTCGAGACCCTGTAGGTATGCCTATCGATCTTGGGGGGGGGGGGAGAGGAGTCCCCAACGTCTAGCGGCAGTTCTTGGTCTCGCAAATGTCTTTCGAACGTAACGCAAAACGCGTATGTTTGGAAATTAAAAGCAGAAAAGTCGCGGTCTATAAAAGACAGCTACGTTTCACTTCTTCCAAAAGTAAATGCAAAGTAAGCGGAAAGCTCCAAGATAGAGGGGGGGGGGGGTAAAGAACCCCGAGCTCCCCGATAGGGCGGGGGGGGGGGGGTAAAGAACCCCGAATTTTGAAAAGCCATCACTCTGCGCTTGCTCGGAAACTCGAAAGCCCTTCGATCGTAACGGACTTCAGCCAGACTGTTTTACAAACACCATGCTTTCAAAGAGACAAATATTCCTTGCAAAGAATGGAGAGCAGAAACTCACCTTCCGTTAGCCTGAACTCTGAACTTCGAATGAGATATAAAAGGAAATTGTACTTATAGGGTGCGCCACTATTATATACAAGCGGATGTTATAAATAATTAACACTCTCTCAAGTTCCCGGGGGCGGGGGTGGCTCAGTCGGTAGCGCGCCAGGCTCGTAATCTGTAGTTCCCAGGTTCGAGTCCCAGCTGGGTCAGCGTTGAGATTTATCTCCGCAAAATTCCCCGCCCTGCTCACAGTCAGTAGGGGACACCGATGGGCTTGGAAAGGCCGCCGTCCGTCGGATGGGACGTTAAGTCGTGGCCCCGTGTGCGGGAGAGCTATACGCTGTGCACGTTAATGAACACGCTGAATGGCCTTGACGGGAGGCTACCATCTGTCTCCCAACAGCTGTTGCAGTGGGTCCCCTCCCCCAACCTTCTCTGAGCCTTCGGGGTCCATGTGACCTGGCCATTTAGCCCATGGTGTGCAAAAAAGTGCCGCTCAGAGGTAAAACAACCCAAACCAACTCAAGTTCTCGGATTATACTCTCTGAAAACAATCTACGATCTAAAAAAACAAACCCTGCTGTAAACGAGCAATAATAAAAGGGTGATTGATATGCGACACGTGCACATACATCTGTCACTGCTTAGGACTATTCTCTGGTGAATTATGATGCTCTCCACGTATCTGGGTGGAGATTTAGCTGCACGTACAAATTCGTGTGCACTGCGAATAGGGAACTCTTTCCTCTCTGCATCTTAAGAATCCAAGGTTTTAGCAAAACATTCTAATTACAGCTATTTGTCAGATTTTCAGGATTTGGCCGAGAGAGATTAAGCAACAATCAGTTTCTTTTGTATTGCCAAATAAAAAAAAAATTGTTTCTTCAAAATTTACAGGCACTTGCAAATGTCTGGAACAGTCTTAGAAATGAGCTATTTCGTTCCCGAGCTCTGTAAATTGTAAAATATATATCCATTCTAGAAAAACTAAAAAGGTGATTTCGCCTGCAACTGCGCAAGGCGAGCAGTCGTGTTGTTGTGTGGTCCGATTCTACGAATCTTTCGCGGTTTTTTTTTACTTTTCTTTTAAATTACTTCTATGTCAACTGTAGCAGGAATAAATCCTCTTATTCTCTCAATTCTTGAAGAAGTAAAATTTTTCGAAGAATCTTCAATTCTGTAAGTGTTTTAAACAGTGGTGAAAGTAGGCCTGTAAGCGTCGGTACGCCGTACCGGCAAGAAATTATTTGCCGGTACGACGTACCGGTAAGACATTTTTCAGTAGTGGCTCCGTTAACGATTTCTTTTTCACCTTAATGCTTTTCAAACGAGAATTTAATTTTTCTTTTAAAGCGAACCATTCCTTTTAAGAAAAACTCTTCGTTTTTTAATTGCATTATACATTTTTACCCTTTAGATGCCAAGTTGTTTAGAAACCGGATACTTGAGATTCCATTTCTGCCGACAGGGAGCGCCAAGGGGGAGTGCTAGAAATTGGAAGTAGTGCTTTCGCTCTTTGAACGATTAGCAAGGAAATCGGGTATAGAGAGCAGAACTAGACATACAAAGGCGACTCCAACCAAAGCCGTCTTTCGCGGAGTCGTTAAGAGTTTACGGACAATGCATGTTCCCATCCGCCGTAGCTGTCTGGGTTCGGTCTTAATCACTACCGGAGGCAGAACTAGGAAAAAGGTGTGGTAAATCAAAGAAAAGATATGAACTCACTTAGATGTTGAAATCCATTGCAAAGCAGCGTGTAATTGTAATTTTTGTTTTCAAAATATGTATTTTTTTCATATTCTGGCGAATTGAAAATTCTAAACGTTTCTGGAAATAACGGAAGGCAGTTTAATGAGAGCGATGGGGCACATGCTTCCCCAAATTTAAGCAATGAGTTTGAAGGGGGGGGGGGGTTAATGAAAAATCATGGAAAAAACAGATTGTTAAAAAATTAATTTTATCAATTAATCACTTTACCATTATGCTACTGGAATAAACCATAATAGAAAAAGTAATCCAAGTTCTTTTAATTTGATTGTCCGACAATAGTTGGCACATCATTTTTTTTAAACATAATTTTTGTTAGCACACCTCCCTTAATTTTAAGGCAGGAAATATTTCTTATAAAGATGATAAAGAAGATAGTTCAAGAATAAGGCCCATAGAAGATTCAAAATGAATAACAAAAACTGCGTCGTTGATAACTGCCATTTGTTAAATTTATTGAGCTTGACATTGTCCTTGTGATCAAATGATTTACACGCTTCGCTTCAAGTTTATGGGACCTGGATTCGATACCCTCTAGGTATGGCTATTTTCTTTCTGCTGAGATCTCGCCTTCATAATTGGTCATCTGACGTCTTAAATCGACAGGCTGTTATCAGACCAGTGATAAACAGATATTTGAGAGGTGCAAAAAAATTATAAACTAAGAATTTAATTCTCTAATGCTTTTTCATCATTTGCATCCCCTGGAATTAAACCTTCAGTATCAGAATTTATAGCATTTGTATATATATACTAAGCCGTCCCGTGCCCGACTGGTTAGCGCGCTAGGCTACTGATCGAGCCCCGGGCAAGGCATGGATGTTTGTGTTGTTTTTCTGCTGAGGTCCTGCCATCCTCACAGACCTTCTACTATGGCATATAAACTGACAGGCTCCTGTCAGACCTCTGTGGCAAACAGGTGATTGAGGGGGTATTTTTTTTTATTATACATATTAGATACGTCGAGCCGTTTCAGATTCCCAAATATCGGATTTGTTATAATAAAAAGAAATTATGATTATCAACTTATGATAAAGATGTTTTTCCTTAGAAATATAGATAAAATTATTATCAACTTTTTAATTACACCAAACAATAAATTTGATATAAAAATAATGCTATAGCATGATTTGGGTTCTATTTTAACGAACAATGCTGTGGAACTGAAAGAAAAAGCCCAGCAGTTTTGCGTTAAAGAAAAGCGAGGTTACTTTTCTGGGAACCTTTTATCAGAGTAGATTAAGGTTAATAGAGAACAGAAAGAATTCTACCAGGTCTAGTAGAAGAGTGGCGTTGCTGTTTACAATTAGTGGCTACCCCTTAAGGGGGAAAGGATGTAAGTTTGGGATGAAGTGGTCTTCTGCATATCGGGCTGCGATGGTATCCAAACCACATGCACGCACGGCCAATCTAATAGTTGCCATTTTCACTCTGTGAAAATGGCAACTATTATCAGCAACGCCACTCTACTAGAAGAGTGGCGTTGCTGAATCGCTAAACATGTTTCATTAAGGTGAAGACAAGGTCTATATTGAGGTCAAATCATATGTAAAGTTAAGCGTGCCAAGAAATACGTATATCATGTGTAAAAGTGAAATGATTATTTTTTCTACTGCAGGAATGGCCTATCTATAGTACCCGAGACAAGAGTAGAAAGCTAGATGAATTTATTTGGCACACCAGAGCGCTCAACAAAATCATCTCGCAACTTTTTTTTTTGACAAAAGTCACTCTTTTCCTACCTCATTTTGGATGCGGAAACTCTGCAATTTCTCATCTATTATCGTGGATAAGTGAGAGGCGAAATTTCCGAATGTCATGTAATCATTAAGCTTTATAAATTTTAAAGGCTATTCCAAATCTTTTTTTTTACCCCCTCAAGCAACTGCTTGCCACAGAGGTCTGACAGGAACCTATCAGTTTATATGCCACAGTAGAAGATCTGAGAGGATGGCAGGACCTCAGCAGAAAACAATACGAACATCCATGCCTTACCCGGGACTCGAACCCAGGTCCCGTAGATCAGTAGCCAAGCGCGCTAACCACTTGGTCTAAATGTTATTCTAAAAAAATGCTATATTTGGCTTCTGAGTTTAAAATATGCAAGTTGAATATTCAAAAATACAATACAAGTGAAACGTTAATTTTCCTTTCTAAAAAAATTTAAGTACGAAAAATATTTTTAAAATATCTAAATCATAAAATTATTTTTTAATAAGACTGGAATACAACGGAATCAGCAAATATTTAAATATATTAATATTTATTTCAATTAAGAATTCCTAAATTATTCACTATTTGCGGAAAACATATGGAAAGTGAGAAAACCTAAGAGCACTGTACTTTCGTCGCCACACACTTCAATTTATTAACCCCTGTAAGACGACTTCACTGGAGTGATCGCCTGTGTGTGATTTTCTACACATAGCTATGCTTTGTAGCGTACCGCTAAGAATTAAAATCTACTTTCACCATTGGTTTTAAGGTTTATACATCTTCTTAAGCGTAAACATCGAACGCCACATTGTTTCTCTCTTGGTGTTTGCCGGAGACGTGACCTTCAAGAACCCGACCCTCCCGCACCCCTCTGCCAGATGGAGGACCATCCCTAAGTTTTATTGCTCCGACTGCTGTTGCACCCTCGCTCCCTTTCTTCTTCTCCTCCTGCTAAATTGCTGAAGTCACATTGCTTACACTAATGTGAATTCTTTGGCAGATTTCAAACTGGGGCTCTTAAGTTGGTGCACAACATATTGACGAATTCTCTCAGTATGCACTTACTGGACTCTCTCCCATCTGCCTGCTAACAGTTCTACAGATCCCCTTATCGACAAATGGTCCGAACTATCGGGGTAGTCGTGATTTATCAGTTTAGTCCGAGGTGTAAGAAATGGCTTCTCGGTCGTTGAAACAACCAAAGAAATGAAAAACAAACTTGCTCTGTGAAATTAAATAAGTCTACTCTCTTCGGACGGATCGCAGAAGTAGGGTGATGAAATATAAATAATTGTATTTATTACTTTTCTCTGTTACGTTTAATTGTATGCTATTATGCCGAAAAAAATGTTAATATGATTTCTATATTAACCACCGTAAAAAGTTTAAATTTAAACATTTTAAAACGAATCAGTAGGCATTAAAAAAATATTAGAAATATACCGATTGCGTAGTGCGCTTCGCTAGTGATCCAATGGAACTGGGTTCGAGCCCCTGGTAACGCATGGATGTGTATGTTGTTTTTCTGTGAGGTCCTGCCATCCTCTCAGATCTTCTACTCTGGCATATAAACTGACAGGCTCCTGTCAGACCTCTGTGGCAAGCAGCTGCTTGAGGGGGTATTTATTTTATTTTTTATTATATCTTGAGTGCTACTATAATGGCTCGTTGTAATAGATGCAACGAGGAAATAATTGCAGCTAAAGATAAAATGTATAGGATCATGCCAAAAACTGTTCCACTTCTATTGTGCCAGTTTGGGTGAAGACAGGTTTAAGAAAATGCGAAAAGATCGGAAAGAGAAGTGGATCTGCTGCAGATGCAAAGAAAAAGCCAGAAAGGAATTAAATAATATAAGAGGAGGAGAGATTTATAACGAGGGAATAAAAAATGCTGAGGAGACCGATGACATAAGTTTTCAAACGCTGAAAGTGGATGAGAACATAAACTACGGACATGTCAAGTCAATAAATTTGACCCAAATAGATCACAAATTAGTGACTCTGTTACAAATGAAGACAACATTAGATAGTGTTGAAAAGTCGTTAGAATTCCTATCTGACAAATATCATTAGCTTCTGGATCAAATAGTTGAATCGGAAAAAAAGAAATGAATCATTAGAGCAAGAGGTTGAAAAGAATCACAAGGTTATCGTAACATTAGAAATACAATTAAGGAACTAGTTATAGCAAATAATAACCTAGAGCAGTATAGTAGGAATAAAAATGTATAGATTTGCGGAACTGAGCAAAAAAAAGGGGAAAGGGAAGATCTTCTGGGAATAATGAGAAGCTGGCAAAAGAGTTAAAAATCGATTCGTTTTCGAGAGAGAGCATTGATATATTACATAGAATAAGACCCAAAAAACAGGGACAGACTCCGAACATTTTGTTGCAATTCAAGAACAGAAAAGATAAGACCAAATGGATTGAAAAGAGAAAGATTCGTTTGGGATGCGGAACAGTGCGGAAAAGAGGATTCCCCTATCTACATAAATGAAAAATTGACGCAAATGAATCGGGATTTACTTTGGAGAGCAAAGAAAATGGCTAAGGATAAAAGTTAATAAATTTGTTTGGTTTAAGAACAATAGACTTTTGATTAGAAAGAATGAAACTGAGCAAGTTATTATTATTACCGGTTGTTTGGGTTGTTTTACCTGTGAGCAGCATTTTTTTGCACACCATGGGCCAAATGGCCAGGTCACATGGACCCCGAAGGCTCAGAGAAGGTTGGTCAGGTCACATGGACCCACTGCAACAGCTGTTGGGAGACAGATGGTAGCCTCCCGTCAGGGCCATCCAGCGTGTTCTTTAACGTGCACAGGTTATGGCTCTCCCACACACGGGGCCACGGCTTAAAGTCCCATACGACGGACGGCGGCCTTTCCAAGCCCATCGGTGACCCCTACTGACCGTGGGCAGAGCGGGGAATTTTGCGGAGATAAATCTCAACGCTGACCCAGCTGGGACTCGAACCTGGGAACTACAGATTACGAGCCTGGCGCGCTACCGATTGAGCCACCCCCGCCCGTATTATTACCGGTGTTCAGAGCCTAGAGGAGTTGGTAAAAGAAGGCTAAAATAATTGTCTGTCCTAAATTTAAATAGTTTTCTTTTGCTTCTTTTAATGTTTATGCCAGATATTGTTTAGAATGATGAGGTAGATAAGGAATTGTAATGTGATGACTTAACTAATGTGAATGTTTGGTTTCAAGGGTCGGGTGATAAAATGTTAAAATTAATGTATTTAAATATTAGATCACTGAAAAAATATTGGGATAATTTACTAGTTCATATTGAACTTCTTGAATTCCAGTCGGATTTGATTATTTTGGTTAACAAGATAAGAGGAAACTAGATGCTTTTGATTCCAGATGCTTACGCAGTATCTTGGGCATTAGGTGGTTCAACTTTGTAACTAATGATGAGGTTAGGCCAGGCATGGCCAACTGTTTTTGCCCCCGGGCCGGATTGGAAAAAAAAATATTTTCACGGGCCGGACGAAATATTAAAATTGAAAAATGTTAAGCAAAACACTTATTTCTTTAAGTAAACAAAATTTTATTATGAAATTTGTTTATGAATAATTGTAAGTAAATCAATACAACAAATTAACATAATAACTAATGCGACGTGTTGAGGCGGTTTGCATCGCTTATTATTTTTTTAATATCTGGTTCTATACTTGTAGTAGCTATTCTTAACACAGCCTCCAAATGTAAATGATTCAATCATCAAACAGATCATATCGAGTACAGATGAGTATAAAAGTTTTAATTCTTTATAACGGAATCTTTTTTAAAAAATATAGAAGTATCGAGAATTCATTCGATTAATTACTAGAAGTTAAATGCTAATATTGAAAAATTGCTCGCGGGCCACATAAATTCATTACGCGGGCCGTATGTTGGCCATGCCTGGGTTAGGCAAAGGAGTTTGCAACCTCCTTTAAGCAGCATATTGTGCAGAGAGAGTCTCCGTTGGTTTGGCCATGTTGCCCGTATGAATAATTATAGATTGGTGTTTAGCGTTTCTAAGAAACCGCTAGTCGTATTATATGAACAGTGTGCCTAAAGGCCTCAGAAAGAAGGGGAGACCTAGGATGCGGTGGGCAGACAATGTCAAACAGGACCTTGTTAGAATTGGTGTGCAGTGGCTAGATGCAGTAGTTGTAGCTCAGGATACACTTGCTTGGAGAAGGAAATTGCACGGTCTGGTTGGACCTCCGTAGCCCATGGCTGCTTGAGGATGATGATGATGAGTTTAACCCATCAATGATTAAAATGCCATTCGTCATACATTGGGTGTATGGGTTTTCTCAGTCGATCTCGCGCTAGCCCGTAAGCTACAGTTCGCAGGTTAGAGTTCCTCTTGGGCTAGTAGCGTTGAGATTTATCTCCGCAAAACTCCCCGCCCTTCCCACGGTCAGTAGGAGATATCGATGGGCTTGGAAAGGGCGTCGTCCTTCAGATGCGGTGTTAAGCATGGATCCGTGTGTGGGAGAGCCATAACCTGTGCATGTTGAAGAAAAGCTGGATAACCTTGACGGAAGCTACGATCTGTCACCTAACAGCTGTCCATGGGCTCCTCCGATCCAACTTCTCTGAGTCTTCGGGGTCCTTGTGACCTGGACATTTAGCCTATTGTGCAAGAAAGTTCTCTCACAACCGAACTGTCATGCTGTATCTGAGACGTCAAGAGGTTTCCATTCTTCCTTAACTTTAAAATTTATTTTCCTACAAATTTCGTTTTTTATTACCAATTCTTATTTTAATTCATATAAAGTTGGTAATAAATTTTTTCCTTTCCTTTGATGATAACAGAGGCTTAACCTTGTAGCTGTTATCCTGCTACTATAAATCGTAAATAAATAATCCTAGCAATAATAATTTATCAAGTGAACTTTATTATTTATATGTAGCACCCTTTTTGAGATAATTATTAGCCTCTTAAAAAGGAACTTGGTGAAAAATGGTCTTGGTGTTTATTAGATAATTTAAATTCATCAGTTTTGAAAAGTTGCTGAAACTGATTTTAATTTTACTATTTCCAAAGGTTTGCATAAATCGAAAAACATTTTTTTCCGACATCAGAGTCGCTTGACCAGCATTTTTACTCGCTTAAAACGCTTTTAAATGACACTCTGTTTTCGACTTTGGGCAAGATTGGGAAAGCATACAGATCGAATCGTAAAAGTCGTAATTTACAATTTTTTTTTAATTATTTTCTTTATTTCGGAGTATAGATTTTTATTTCCTAATTCTGTTTTTCACTAAGTATTAAATTCTTTCTGTTCTTGAACTGAGTGTAAATGAAATCTCAGTTGCATAAATTTGCTTGTAGGTTACTGTTTAAAATTATATAAAAAAAAATATGTTTTTTCTTACTTTTTTTTATTATGCGGCAGGAGGATAGTTATTAAAATCAATGGTGGTCGTGAAAACGTATAAAATGGCGGCCATGTAAATGTGATAATTGTTTGCCATGAACTATACACTCTCAATGTTTTTAGCGTTTCTAAGAAACCGCCAGTCGTATTATATACCCAAAAAACAAGAATTATACACTTTATTTCTTCTGTTCATTTTTTATAATGCGGGAGGATAATAGCTGTTGTATAAAATAACTGTTATTACAATGTTTTATAGGTTTTTATATAATCATTATGCAATGCACTTAAAATGCCACTTATTTAAACTGCTGCAGCAGTCGTTTTAGCGAGTGTATTAAGACAAAGTGGATTACGATTCGGGAGAATTGCCATTGATTTCTATGTAAAACTCCCAACAGGTATTAGTTTGGTTTACCATAGGTCCTCCAAAATGAGGGCATTTCTTCCTTTTAATATCTAAATTAACGTCCTCCCGTTATTTTGAAAAAATAATAACCTGAAAATGTGCTCCTTTTCTAAACTTATATGAATGCGTTTTAAAGTAAAAAGTAAAATGCTCAATACTTTGTATAATTTCCTGTACTGATGCCGGGATCTCGAAACGAAAATGCACTGGAATAGCTGTTGGGAAACAGAGGGTACCAATACCGTCGAGGCCATCCAGCGTGTTCTTTAACGTGCATAAGGATATGGCTCTTCTGCACACGGCGCCACTGCTTAATGTCCCATCTGACGGACGGCGGCCTTTCCAAGTCCATAGGTGTCCTCTACTGATCGTGGGCAGGGCGGGGAGTTTTGGGGAGATAAATCTCAACGCTGGCCATGCTGGGACCCCAACCTGGGAGCTACCGACTCAGTTCTCCCTCGCCCCAGGGGGTGGGAGGAGACTGGAATTCCAATGCAGTATAACATTTTCCCTTCCGTTTTACCGATATTTTAAAAATGCATGAAATAAAAATGAATATTTTTTTCATTACCCTTACCATTTTGGAATATATTGGTATAGGCAGGGACTGCTGTAGGTAGGAACCTAGAGCCGTCCCTGCCTCTACTTATATATTCTACTGTTAACAGTGAAATAATTTAGTATAAAAGTAAATCGTGAAAACATATATTTATAGTTTACCGGGTTTCTGACAGAAGGGCAAAACCGAAGCAACTGTTGTCCATTAATTTGGAAGGAACACAGTTTGTTTGCTGAAACAGTAGCTATCCCACTAAAACTATACCAAATAAATCTTGATTGCTTATAAAGGTATAGAAAAAAATGGCAGCAAAAGCAAATTAGATTAAATATTTTTATTTAGGTTGGTTGGGATTGTTTTACCTCTGAGCGGCAGTTTTGTGCACACCATGGTCTAAATGGCCAGGTCAGAAGGACCCGAAGTCTCAGAGTAGGTTAGGGAGGTAGGGTTAGCAAATGCGAGTGTCGAAAAAGCTGGAAATGGAGGAGAGTAAAGTAAAAGAGGACATGATTTCAATTGCGAAATAATTTTTTTTTTTTTCCTACTAAATTTTATGTGGAGTACCGGCTAACAGTTGAGTCATAAAAAAGCATAATACTTATTAAATATACTTTAAAATATATGATGTGTCGATTTTTATTCATAGTTGACATGCAATGAAGAGTTATTTTGCCTTGTGGCATAACGTACAGTAATTATCTGTTCTTGCAGAAGGCAAAATTTCTGTTTCTTATGAAGTCCGACTCAGGTAGTAGTCGTTGGTTGGTTGGCTGTTTTACCTCTGAGCGGCACTTTTTTGCACGCTATGGGAACGGCTGTTGGAAGACAGATGGTAACATCCCGTCAAGGCCATCCATCGTGTTCTTTAACGTGCACAGTGTATGGCCCTCCTGCACACGGGGCAACGTCTTAACTTCCTATTAGATGGACGGCGGCCTTTCCAAGTCCATCGGTGTCCCCTACTGACCGTGGGCATAAAAAAAAATACCCCCTCAAGCAGCTGCTTGCCACAGAGGTCTGATAGGAGCCTGTCAGTTTATATGCCATAGTAGAAGGTCTATAAGGATGGCATGACCTCAGCAGAAAAACGACACACACATCCATGGCTTACCCAGGGCTCGAACCTAGGTTCCTTAGATCAGTAGCCAAGAGTGCTAACCACTCGGCCACGGGACGGCTTCGACCGTGGGCAGGGAGAGGAGTTTTGCGGAGATAAATCTCAACGCTGACCCAGTGGGATTCGAAACTGGGAACTGCAGATGACGAGCTTGGCACGCTACTGACTGAGCCACCCCCGCCCCAGGTAGTGATGAGTAGTGATTTCGGTTTGGGTAGGGCATATGCTGGTAGAAGAATGCTCCTACATACTAGGAGTGGTCCTTAATTCCTTCGTTGTCTTTTATTATGTAGCAAAAATCTACTCTCAACTTTCATTGCTCCACCTACCGGTGGGCGGTAGCAAAATTTTTCGCAGTTTTCTAAAGAGCATACTTTTTTAATATGGCGTATAAATTGCTAATATTCAGATTACAGAAAAACATTAACAGAAATAATTGAGCTTTCACGTTTTGCATTTACAGTAAATTATTTCGCGGTTAAAGGTAAATTATATTATAGTCATGGTTTCAAGACATTTAAAAAATAAAAAAAAAAGTGCTTTTAGTTTGAAACATGTATTTATACAAAAAGGAGAACATTTAATGTTTTTGCAAAATTCTGGCAGGGCATGAGATGGAAAAGGACATATCTTCCTTTTGGAGACGGCCGGGGTGGTCAGTCGGTAGTGTGCCAGGCTCGTAATCTGCAGTTCCCAGGTTCGAGTCCCAGCTGGACCAGCGTTGAAATTTATCTCCGCCAAACTCCCCGCTGTGACCATGGTTGGTAAGTGACACCGATGGTCTTGGAAAAGCTGCCGTCCGTTGGATGGGACGTTAAGCCGAGTTCCGTGTGCGGGAGAGCCATACCCTGTGTACATTAAAGAACACGCTAGATGGTCTTGATGGGAGGTTCTGTCTTCCAACAGCTGTTCCAGTGGGCCACTTTCTCTGAGCCTTCGGGTTCCTTGTGACCTGGCTATTTAGCTCATTGTGCGGGAAAAAAAGTGACGCTGAGGTAAAACTACCCAACCCTCCTTTTGCGGGACGTATGGTAATCTCGTGGCCGAGTGGTTAACACGCTTGGCTACTGATCTAAGGAACCTGGGTTCGAGCCCGGGTGAGGCATGGATGTCTGTGTTGTTATTTTGCTGAGGTCCTGCCATCCTCACAGACCTTCTACTATGGCATATAAACTGACAGGCTCCTGTCAGACATCTGTGGCAAGCAGCTGCTAGAGGGGGTATATATTTATTTTTATTTTTTATTATCTCTAAGTGGAGGGGACCCACTGGAACAAGTGTTGAGAGAGAAGGAAATGTTCCCCGTTATTTGAGGGGGTATTTATCTCTAAGTGGAGGGGACCCACTGGAACAGCTGTTGAGAGAGAAGGAAGGGTCGCGTCAAAGCCATTCAACGTGCTTTTGAACGTGGAAAGGGTGAGAGGCTCTGCCGCAAACACAGGGGCCACAGATTATCATCCATACGACGGAGGCGGTCTTCGTGTTTTTTGTGGTACCTGGGAAAAAGTTAAGGGAGTAAGAGTCTGGTCCCCGCCCAGTTTATCCGTTAAAAAACATGAGAGTTTGGGAATCTCTATGGCAGCGCTTGAAATTAATAGTTATTAATCTATAACCACTCATGATATTATTTTGCAGCTCAGGTATATAAAAATGCATTAAATACGCTTAAAATAACCATTATATCATAAAAACGAGTGGTTAAAATTAATTATCATGGAAAGTAATTATCATGACATTAATTATCATGGAAACAAATATCCTAGTGCAAAGGTTAAATGATGAGAGTTAAAATGTAAAGAACGTTTCTGCGTTAACAATCGTTCAAAATATGAGAAACAGTTAAAATGGTTGTCAGAAAATTTGCTCACAAATTGCACGTTTCACCCCAAAAAATATGCGAAAAACCCAAGACCAATGCGTGGCAAGTACAACTTCCTCCTTGCGATTCCAAACTTTTCCAGTTGTTTTAATCTATTATATGTGGCTCTTTCTTCTTGCCGTATTCGCAGAGAGGAAATGGCTTTTATTATGGGGATTGTAAAACTCTGCTTGATGACCGTGCCCCGAGTTCAGGATCTCTTAATGATTAGGAGAGAGAGAGAGGGGATGGGAAAGGGCATTAGTAAACTATCGGCACCTTTGAAGCCTCAATAGCACCATTAGATCGAGATGCTGTAGCTCGTGCGTTGTCAGTAAAGCAGTGGAAGGGCCGAGGGGGGCACCATTGGTGGGCTGTGCTTAGGGCATCAGTTGGCCTTAATCCGGCCCTGCCTAGCCAGCCTAGCTGGAACCAGTGGCGGTCATAAGGGGGGGGGGGGGACACTGTCTCCTCCAAAGAGGTTCGCAAGTGTTTTATTTTTTCATTACAACAGCGAGTCAAATTCTTTTCTGGAAAGGCAGGGCCCTGACGCCTTTAGTTCCCTATATGAAGAATTTTGTTGTCCAGAAATGACACTTTTAACTACAAAATCCTTCATATGTCCCTAAATTGCCACCTCCAGGCTTGAGACTTACGACCGCCTCTGGCTCGAATCCGGGTCCTTTAGATCAGTAGCCAAGCACACGAACCACTCAGCCAAGGGACGGCTGAAAATTTTAATAAAAAATAAATACCCCCTCAAGCAGCTGCTTGCCCCAGAGGTCTGACAGGAGCCTGTCAGTTTATATGCCAAAGTAGAAGATCTGAGAGAATGGCAGGACCTCAGCAGGAAAACGACACATACATCCATGCCTTATCCGGGGCTCGAATCCAGGTCCCGTAGATCAGTAGTGAAGCGCGCTAACCACTCGGAACAACTGCTAAACAGTAACAGAAGTTGAAAGGGAAATTTTTAAAGCCCTAAGTTTTAGTTTCCTGATGCATACGTCTCTTTCTTTCCTTCTGTTAGTGGACAGCCATTTCAAAGCTCTCTCATGCGAGTTCTTTTTTTTCCTTAAATGTATTTATGTATTGAAAATCCTAAATATTTTTAACAATATTCCTTTAATATTTGGACAGACAACGGAAGCCATAACATTTGATTGCAGCGGTAAACGAATTACTTAAAATTTATATCACAAATAATAATTGTTATAAAGAATATCTTTATACTAAATAAATATAGTGAAAATACTTCCTAAATCAGATAATGAACTAACAAATAGAATGTGTATGACGTTTCCCTTCGCGAACACCATACGTAAAGAAAACATTAGGAGGGGTGTGGCATATAAACTAACAGGGTCCTGTCAGACCTTTGTGGCAAGCAGCTGCTTGAGGGGGTATTTATTTTATTTTTTTATATCTGAGCGGCACTTTTTTCACACGATGCGTTGAATCGCCAGTTTCCAAGGTCATCAAGGGCCCAGAGAAGGTGACCCACTGGACAGCTGTTAGAAGAGAGATGGTAGCCTGCAGTCAATTGCCATCCACCATGTTCCTTAATGTGCACAGAGAATGGCTCTTCCGCACACGTCTTAAAGTCGTATCGGACGGACGACGGCCATTCCCAGCTTATCGATGTCTCACCGCCGGCAGAATAAGAAAGGCGTTCAGCTAAATCACAATCCTAAATAGAGCTGCGAATCGCAAGTGGGAGCTGCAGTTGACAAGCATCGTAAGCTACTGACTGGGGGAAGCATTGTCCCAATGGTGGGGGGAGGGGATTTGACACGCTTGACCTTGACGTAATTGTTTGAAATCTTCGATGGCTTCCTCAAAAAACAAATAAAAATCATATGTTGAAACTCCTAAAGTGGGTAGTTATAATTCCATTCTTGACCGAGTGGTTACTACGCTTGGCTACTGATCTAAGGGACCTGGGTTCGAGCCTCGGGTATGGCATGGATGTGTGTGTTATTTTTCTGCTGAGTCCTGCTATCCTCTCAGACCTTCTACTATGGCATATAAACTGACAGGCTCCTATCAGACCTCTGTGCCAAGCAGCTGCTTGAGGGGGTATTTTTTTTATTGTTTTTTTTATCTTAGTACAGCGAAAAGTTGTTTAGTTTGAGTGTAATAAAGGGTACGATGTTTGACGCATTGGGTAATTTTTAGGACTTCCTCAAAACATATTTTACTCGATTCTCCTATTCTGCACCCTACCCTTCATGGTCAGAATGTTGACACTTATGGGCTTAGAAAGACCACTGTCCGTCGGATGTGACGTAAAGCTGTGATACCGTGTGCATGGGAGCCATAACCTGTGCATTTGAAAGGACACGGTGAATGGCCTTGCTAGGAGGTTTCCATCTGTCTCCACAGCTATCCAGTGGCTCCCGTCAGCAACCTTCTCTCAATCATTGGAATCTCTGTGACCTGGTAATTTAACCCTTTTTTTTTTTTTTAAAAAAGTGGCAAAACCCAACATTTTTCTAAGATTACTTTAGAAAATTATGCCCCATAAATAACACTGGGCAACACACAAAAAAGGCTTTGAAATGAAAATAGCCAATCTTCACTAATTTCGAGGTGCTGAACATGAAAATGACAATCAAATTGGTTGATTGGCTCTTGTTTAGGAGAGACAGAGATGGTCATGTATAAACGACGACATCGAGGACCAGGAGAAGGCCTGGACCCCACACATATGCTGCAGTATGAGTGCAAGAAATCTTCCGAAGTGGGTGGAACGAGAAAAAGTGGCGATGCCGTTTGCTGAGTTGGGTTGTTTTACCTCTGAGCGGCACTTTTTTGCACACCATGGGCTAAATGGCCAGGTCACATGGACCCCGAAGGCTCAGAGAAGGTTGGGGGAGGGGACCCACTGCAACAGCTGTTGGGAGACAGATGGTAGCCTCCCGTCAAGGCCATCCAGCGTGTTCATTAACGTGCACAGCGTATAGCTCTCCCGCACACGGGGCCACGGCTTAACGTCCCATCCGACGGACGGCGGCATTTCCAAGCCCATCGGTGTCCCCTACTGACCGTGGGCAAGGCGGGGAATTTTGCGGAGATAAATCTCAACGCTGACCCAGCTGGGACTGGAACCTGGGAACTACAGATTACGAGCCTGGCGCGCTACCGACTAAGCCACCCCCGCTCCTATGTGAATGGGATAGTCGAGCAAAGACTTTGTACTACGTGAAGAGAAACTTGCCTCAGAGGAAATCTCTGAAGGGTGGAGAGAAGAATGTGGAACACCCAGCACTAGCAGAAACGCACAAAATCCTGCTAACATTCCTACACATCAAATTCCCTCGACTCAGCGAAGTGAAAATTAAAGAGGGAATTTTTGTGTCCTCAGATCCCCAGATGTTCGACAACCTGCTTTAGGGTGACGAGAAAATGGCTTGGGATGCGTTTTGTCTGGTGTCAAGTAAATTCCTCGGGAATGTCAGGACAGATAACTACAAGAAACTGGCTAAGGACATGTTGTCTCTGTAAAACAAATTTAGCTGCAATATGCCCTTAAAGATCCACTTTTTCCATTCCCACTTAGATTTCTTCCCTGCCAACTGCGGCATGGTTAGTGATGAGCATGGTGAACGTTTTTCACCAGGACATTGCAACGATGGAGAAACGATACCAGGGATACTGGTTCACTTCAATATTGGCTGACTACTGTTGGACGTTTGCCAGAGTTGATCCTGAGCAGTTGTACAAGTGACAGGCAAAGCGACGTCGGAAGTAGAAACGGCGTTTTACCGATAAATGCCATATGTAGGTATTATAAAAAATAAAATAAATAAATACCCCCTCAAGCAGCTGCTTGCCACAGAGGTCTGACAGGAGCCTGTCAGTTTATATGCCATAGTAGAAGATCTGAGAGGATGGCAGGATCTCAGCAGAAAAACGACACACACATCTATGCCTAAATCCGGGGCTCGAACCCAGGTCCCTTAGATTAGTAACCAAGCGTGCTAACCACTCGGCCACGGGACGGCATGGCATAATATTACTGTATTATATAAGAAACTATTGTGGATTTCTCAGAAATCGTAGCCAATTTTGCATTTTCATATTCGTGTTCAGCACCTTTAAAATTTTTAAGAAATGGCTACTTTTATCTCAGTGGCATAACTTTTATGAAAATTTGTTGCCCAGTGTAATCTAATGGTTCTGGGGAGGTAAAATATAAGTAAAATTTATCGCCTTCTACAATTATGCTTCCATTACCTACCAGGAGAGTAGGGAAAATATCGTTGCGAAAGCAGTTTGAAAATGCGTATTTTTTAGAATCCATTTGCACATAAATTTCGTATTAAGTATAAGAATACACATCACCTCTGCAGAATATGGAAGGTTCGTTTTTGAAGAGAACGAAGTGGTTAATTGTATTATTTTAGCACCTTCTAACGGTGGGAAGTGAAACTAACGGATGAATATGGGAGTGCAAATAATGAGATTTTATTAGGAATAGTAAAAAAATAATTTCCTGTTTTTCTGTTTTTAAAAACAGAAAAGTTAAATGTTAGAGAATAACGACTGACAATGTGAAAATATAGCTTGTTATGGAAAACGAGCAAAAATATTGGACCTGGATTTTTTCATCCTGACTCTTTTGTTTTAACGAAGTCGTGCCAGTAATGTATAGAGTTACGTACGCGATCGAGTAGCAGAACATAATTCTCAGTAAAAATAATTTGAGGATACACCGAGAAAACGTGAATAGCATTTTAGGGGAGACTATGTAAGAATGTGGAATTTATAAATGTAAAGAACATAAACTACTTATTAACATTTTGCAATGGTAGACCTCTGTGGCAAGCAGCTGCTTGAGGGGGTATTTATTTATTTTTTATTTAGTTGCCTTAGCAATGCTTGTTAGGGTACATATCGTTTCTTTTTGCTTCGATACCTATATTGCATATGATGGCAATTACTAGTGCGGTTTCAATGGGTTAGGTTGGAGTGCGTCTTCCCCCCCCCCCCAGTATGCTGTTTTTGTAGGGTTTAAATATTACTAAGATATTTCACTGAACAGGAAAGTTTGAAATATACAAGTGAACAGTATATTAATAATATTAAGGCAAAATTATTAAACTTATTTATATTTCATTCTGATTTATTAAGAAATTTTTTAAACTCTAAACTCCTGTAGAGCGGAGGGGGTAATGTTACACTGGATTGGAAATCTAGTCTCTTACCCCCTACATTTATCCAGCTCGATTGTGACTTGCCACCCGCTTTTTTTCCTACATATAAGCCTAGTAATTACTATTGAACCCGACATGTATGTGAACTGTTAAATTGCACAAGGAAACAGTTCTACCATTTCGGTAATCTATTTTCCAATATGTGCAGGCTCTTCGTTCATTGGTGGTGGTTGGGGATTCACTTTTCTGTCAGGAAATCTCAAGCAGATCTCGAATATCCTGGTGTCTCATGGGAAATCTCGAGCATCTCAAAGTTCTCTGAAAGCCAAATCAGTTGTCTTTTTATAAAATTAATTTCGTCCCAGAAGAAATATTCTTTTTGTTACTAAAGACTGATTTATAGGTTGTTATTGATATAAAAAAATAACCGATTTTATTATTTGTTTTACAATTTCGTGAAAGTTTAGAAAATTAATTTATGATTGTGTTCGACGTCGTCTGCGGTATTTTTAGCATGCCCTGCCAAGAGCGGTTGCTATGTCATTCCTCTCGGAATTTATTTTTTCATGTAGAAAACTAGATGTTAGTATAGTAGATCCTCTCTTATCAAATTGACAGAAGTTTTTCTCATAAAATTGTCAAGACTGAAAAAACTTATTTTCAAACTGTAAAAATTTAGCATTCGTAAACGGTTAAGATGAATGGCAATTCATTAACATATTTTGGAATGAAAATTTAAGGCAATGAAGTAAAAATAAAACAGAGTAAATAAAACCAAAAATTTACTAATTGAGTGT